>JAZKJV010005858.1:0-478107 GCA_037367405.1 Ottelia alismoides
TCTCGGAATTTGCTGCGGATCGCTATTTTTAACATCAGCTACACCCGGGGGCTCTTTCCAGAGAAGTACTTCAATGACAAGTCGGTTCCCGCATTAGGTTCGCCCCATTCATTGCCAAATTCCAAGCAACAATTGAATATGAATTAGCTATGAGTCCCACATGCTGATAAGTTTGATTTAATGATGACAGAGATGAAGATTAAAAAGCTAATGCCAATGGATGCCGAATCCAGGAGACTTATTGACTGGATGGAGAAAGGTTTGTCGAGAAATGCATGATGCGATTTATCTTTGTTCATGATATCATCGTTTATAGTCGAAGAATTAGCTGTGTTTGGTAATTTTTTCCTCAGGTGTCTATGATGCACTGCAGAAAAAGTATTTGAAAACTCTTCTATTTTGCATCTGTCGGACGGAGGAAGGTCCCATGATCGAAGAGTATGCCTGTAAGTTAATATATTCCAAGCATACAACGTGCTTCTTTATTTTCCGCTTAGATAATGTCTTTTCTTTGAATTTAGTGTATCTCTTTAGTACTAAGCCCCATTTTCAAGCATGAACTGGACCATCCTTAGTGGCTGGTGCAGTATCATTCTCTTTAATTACGGAACATCTAATATATCCTTACGTGGGAAAGACTTGAAAAAACAATTAAGGTTTGCTTCTTTAATTACGGAGCACTTGGGTCTGCTGGATAATGTTGATGCAAGACTATGCCATTTAAAGTTAAGTGTCCCGTGAGAAAATGTCTTCGATAATGCTGCATCGCACTGCAACAATATACGTGAGAGTCAAATTGATGTTTTAATTGTCTTGCTTCTTTCTACTAATTAACTGATGGCCTTTTCCGTCTGTGACCAGTTTCTTTCAGTTATCCTAATGTGGATAATGATGAAGTCACCATGAATATCAGCCGCCGAGGAAACAAAAACAAAGGGGCAACTTTTACTTCAAACGCCACTGAGATTACTCCTGATCAGATGCGGTGCAGCCATTTCCTTACATTTATTTACCCAGTGCACCTTGTTTTGTTAAATGTGAAATTCTGATAAATTCCTCTTTTGTTTAATTTTCACAGGAGTTCAGCATGCAAGATGGTTAGAACATTGGTTCAACTAATGCGGACCCTGGATCAGATGCCCGAGGAGGTATTAGCATATAGGTTACTGATAAAAGGGAATGGTTGAAGAGTGGTTTTGAGTAACTTCGTCCATTCCTTGCATTGCAGCGTACAATTTTGATGAAGCTCCTTTACTATGATAATGTCACGGTATACACTTTCCAGATTTCCATTGTATAAATTTATGACTGTCTTAGAGACCCATTTCCTGTTCAAAAATATATAACAAATCATGTCAATCAAATTGACCCAGAGAAGTAATTGAAGATGCACCAGAGAGCAAAACAACTTTCTGGTTTTCAAATAAGCTTTTGAATTCTGTTTTTATGTACTTTGCACGATGTATACTTATTGTGTAGATTTTGCCTGCTTCCTTCTCATATCCTTGCTAGTTGCTTAGAGCTAAGAATACCACGCTAATCTATCAACATATTTCTGATAAATTAAAGTCAATGTTTAATAGCATCATGTGATATATATATATATATATATATATATATATATATAGTGCTAATCATGTCAATCTAGTGAGACATTTGTGGTGCAAAGTGTATCGCTATGAAGATGCAGTAGTTATTCTCCATTTTTAGCTATACTTTAGAGGGCACCATCTGAACCAAAGTGGTCCAACCTATCACCTTACTCATCAAGTATGCGTTGTGTGCTTCTGACACACTTTAATGGAAAAATTGATTTACAAAAAGAACAATCTACAAAGCAAACACCATACCACTCAGGTATCTATATAGATAAACCCCTCGAGAGTAGAGGGTATAAAACTGCAGGCAAAGAGAGATTCACTAAGAATCTAAGATAAGGGAGCATGAAGTAGAAAAATCCCAGGAGGCGTTCTCCAGAAAGAATAAACAGTATAATCCCAAGCCTTAACTTAACACCCGCATACATGTAGATGAAGTAATAGGAATCTTAATCGGATCCCAAAATCCATACCATGGAGGCTCTGCCACTGCACCACCAATCAGGTCAGCCAAGATCCAGTTTGCAGAACAAGCAAAAAATGCAATCACATAAATAAATGGATTTACTAGGTTCATCATGTAGTTGGGACACAACCCTGGGTAGAGGCAATGGATCTTCACTACAGGGAAAGGAAGAGAGTACAGAGGATTACATACGGCATAGTAACCAAAACCCTAACCATAAGGAGTCTATATAGATATTCCCAATACAAAATGGATATGTGAATAATTCCGATCCAAATGAATAATCTAAGTACTGATTTTGATGCGGGCTCTGCCACCACTATTGACTGAGGGATCAACCACCTCTTTAACTGAGGTATTAGGATGTAAGTCATAACAAATTTCAAATCTGTGCTGGATCCATATTTAGTTGACTTTTCAAGGCATGATACAACACCCTTTACACATGTTTGGGTCAGACCACTTATGCACAAATACTTGTTTTGGAACTATATAGTATACTTTTCTAAATTTAATTATCTCTGTCTTCTACTTTCTTAGCTAATTGTGTTCTCTCCGTTGCTGCAATTTGACTATGCATTGAGCATTCAAACTTCAGTGATGGCACAATATTAGGATTAAATAGACGAAGCTGCATAACCTTAGAAACTCGTCTTTTTTATAGACAAAATAAATAAAATATGGGTTTTTGTGCAGCCTGAAGATTACGAGCCTCCATTTTTCAGAGGTTGCAATGAAAATGAAGCAAAAAGCACATGGCTGAAGAACCCTTTAAGAATGGAAGTTGGAAATGTTAACAGTAAACATTTAGTACTAGCTCTCAAGGTGACTTTCAAGAAAACCAAAATTATATGCCATGCATGTTTTCTTTCTGATAGAATTTTATAATTTCATGTGCAGGTTAAGAGTGTTCTCGATCCATGTGAGGATGAGAATGATGGCCCAGGTGATGATGACATGAGCTTGGGGGATGATTCTCCTCAACACAACGATTCTTCATCTGACAGTGAGGTAAGTGCATTTGCAAGGTGGAGCCTTTCCATTATGGTAAAATTTAATTAACTCACATTGCAAATCTGGGTTCCTTCTTTTTAGATCACATCCCTTTTTTGGAACACATAGCTTCTATTATCTTGTTTAATTTTTGCATCCCTGTTATCCTTTCAGGTCCGTCCATCTATGATAGATCAGTATGTAGTTGCTCCTGTAGTCGGTAAGCTTTTTTCCATGGTAGTAGTTCATCATTTGACTTTCTTAATTCAGTATAACTTGGTTTTTTTTGCAGGTGAAAAGAAAAGGATTGTGGACGATGCCATGGCTGACGATGGTTAGTTACATACTTGTCATGCATAATGCTGATTTTATATTATCATTAACTCATTATATGACTCGTTTTAGTTGGGCTTATAGGTTTACTGCTTTTCGTAGCAAGGCTACGAACCGTTTTGTTGCTTGCATTCCATGAATAGTTTCTACTATAAACGTTACGCCTTTCAACATTTTCTTTGAAGAGAACACTCAAGATGAGGAAGAAGAGGAGGATATCGCTTCACGACTAAGAGAATGGATTCATTCTAGGCACATAGACACTGTCGATCTTGCTGATGTTCATGCAGATTTTCCTGAGATATCTGTGGTAAATTAAGAATCCAACTTCAACTAGATTCCTGTTGCTAGCATTATCTAGTTGTCTTCCTGTATTTCTTCTTCATTGACAGCATTTCCCATATTTATCATACAGTTATAACAACTAAATCTATTTAATATGCATTATTGTTCATGTGCAGAAATTGGTTGAAGGTATGAGAAAATGTGATGCTTGAGAAGGAAAGTGTTCCTTTGAACAAAACGTGGGAAGAGATGTACTTCTTGTACCTTTTTTGGTATAAGTTTTGATTTTTACATTGTCTGTGTACCTTCAGATATTGTAGTCAGACTGTTGGATGAAGGGTTGATATCAAATGCTGGGAAAGACAGCTACATGATAAATAGGAGGAAGGTAATGCAACTCATTTTGCCTTCTGGCTTCAGGCACTTGAAACTAACTAGAAATGGACTAAGTAGACTGCTAAGGCTGATGCTTGCACTGTCAAAGAAGAGGCAAACATGCAGTGCACTCCAAATCCTAAGCAGGTCTCTGAAAACGGTGGTGAAGATGACATGTACACGAAGGTCTATTCTTCATTTCTGCTCAGTAAGGCTGCCACTATCTGTGTTATCTTATAATAAATTCTAATTTTTTTACGGCCTTTTCCAGGCTTTATATCATGCTCTTCCAATGGACTACATCACAATCTCGAAGCTACAGAACAAGCTAGAAGGGGAAGTAAACCAGTACACAATCAGGAAGTTGATCGACAGAATGGTGCATGATGGATTTCTCCAGAATACAAGCAGCAGAAAACTGGGTATGGATGATTTTCGAAACTCCCTGAATAATTGGAAGTTAGGATACGCAGGCACACAAATATAATGGTCAGCAAATGCTAATAATGAAAAATATTCCTAACATGGTAAATACTTAAAGGTTTAGTCCTATATTCAAGGTTGCACTTAGAAGAGTTTAACGGGATAGTGAATTCATGGAGAATAACTACACGGCATGAGGAACATTTCTTGTAATTACCAATTTATTTCATACACCGAGTTATTTAAAAAATATGTATATCATACATGCTCAGGTTCATCATCATGGCTGAATTAGAACAACATTAATTTTTTCTCCTACAGATGTTATGGAGGTATTACCTGCTAAAATGATGCATCATCAATTGACACCTAAATCCTTGTGCAAAATGATGGCACTAATCTTAACAAATATTCAATGTCCTGGATATTTTTCTCTCATACACTCCTCGAACTTTGCTGTATAATCACTGATAAATTCATGTTGGATCATTCAGGTAAGCGTGTCATTCATTCTGAACTTACTCAAAGGAAACTGCAGGAGGTTAAAAGAATTCTAGACACCAAACCAACGGTAGGAAACCCTTACCGGTCTTGTTTACTTGGAGTTTGTGCGTATGATCTTTGTTTCTTATATCTATATGGCAGTCTCCCAATCTCCAGAGAGCAGACCTCTATGCTATTTCTATATAGGAAGTTCATTTGTAGATTAGCATGAATAATGTGGAATTAACAAAGTTCCATAGTTGCTGTTTTTGCTAAGATATTTAATTATCCATCCAAAATACTCTTGTGCATGCATGAGACACACACCTATTTAAATGAAATTAACAAAACTAGGCCTTTTGTCGCACCAAGAGTGCTTACATCCATAGATGCACAATTCCTGATGTTCCAATCATCAAATGGAATGTTTATCTTTTATAATAGTATTTTTATAGTATTTTGGATCTTTTGACGACTTTTGGATATAAAATTTAGACCTCTATGCTGCTGCTAAGGAGTCCTTCCAGCAGCAGGTTGGATGTCTATATTTCTCATTCCTTTACTGACGCTTGTGACCTTATTGCAGGCGATGGAAACTGATGGTCACCCTTTTGATTTTAATGCTGTTGAGTTGCCACAACATGGTAATGTGGACAAGTAGAAGTGTTCTTTTAATTATTCAGTAACAATTATCGGAGAGTTCAGTTGAATTACACCTGCGAAAACATTTGATCCTACGAAATACAGTATCCTGAGATTCTCCTTATATTTTTTCCATGCTCAGGCAGCATCCGAAAGGACGGCTCCACTTGTGCAGCCCTCCACTCTATAGGATCAGATACTACACGCACCAACAGAAAATACAACCTGTTCCAGAATAGCTCCAACCGCAGCGGGCAAACTCATCTTCCAACAGCACGGGAGCAAGGAAACACACCAACAAGCAGACATGAAGTAGACTGCTTCATCATTCTTCCTTATGAGCATATCCTTCTGTACAATTTCTTAAACAAAATCTAAAGAGCCGCATTATATGCGTCATACAGCCAATCTCCTCGATAGAGAGCAGAATAAACAGAGAGAATGGAAAAGCCAATGGAATGTCCCCACTGAAAGCTAAAGTTACAGACGGCAGCAACGGCTCCCAGGACAACAGGACAAGGAAGACGAGCACTGTAAGCTCTCACTCAACTGCATCAGAAATTTCCTTTCAAAGTCGTTCCTATCATTTCTCTCTTCGTCAAAAAGTGGACATTCCCACGTGGATTTTAGTTGATTGATAAAACGGGAGAACGTTTCTTTTGATAGGTACAAGAGCCTATTCTTCAGTACGTCAAGCGCCTGAAAACTCTATCAACCTAAGAGAAGCAGATTTACGCATTCACCCCTTGTCCAAATAATCAGTTTCTTATGTCTATACGGTATAATGGTTTATACGGCGTAGACATATTCCAGGAATTAACCAATTCAATGTAATCCGTACTCAAAAGTATATAGGATAGCGTACTAGTTGTGTATGTAAATTGAGTCAACAAAAACAGATACTTCCTAAGAGGTTTTTTTCCCGTTAATTGAGCTTGCTTGTTTCCGTTCTCTGTTATGCCCTGGACCTCATATTAACTTAGAATCCCCGGGATCAAAAGAGGGGTTGTATTATACAAAACACGTACCCTGAAAATAAAAGAATAAAAAGCCTAATATCTGGATCTCTACCTCCCCCCAAAATCTCCCAAAAGGAGGGGAAGTGGTGATGGGCAGGCCATCAGCAAAAACGTGCGGTAGGGTCGGTGGTGGCGTTAGCAGGAGCCTTGGGGATCCGGAAGTGCCATAGCCTCTGGACTCCCTTGACGAGGTACTTCTTGCAGAGGAACTCGAGGGCGTACTCCTTCTCGACCTTCCTGTTCACGTCGTGGAGGAACACGTCGGTGTGTCCCTCCGCCTTCCTGTTCCTTGCCATCACCGCCGCGCTCCATATCGCCCCCATCCTTCCAGGTGCCTCCGGGAAGTATCCACGTGGCGCGTCGATCATGATCACGTCCCATTCCTTCCCATACACCTGCAACCACAGACAGCATCCATCGGTGATACTTGTTACTCGAATATTCTGCAATTTAAAATAAAATACGTGCAGTGCAGGAGAATTGGAGGACAAAAGTGCTAAAGCTGGTTCTGTCCCGTGGTTCTCGGCTGGATTGTAGCTACAGCAAGTTGTCAATCATATCCAGAACAGCGTTTGCACTTCTGTCCTCCATGATTGGAGAGCAAATGATGGACATTTGCTCCACAGCCTTTGGAAAGCCAAAGAAACACAATCAAGACTCTATTCGTAATTTGAGTTAATTGCCCGAGAAAGAATGACAAATCCTATCCCATTCTTTTTATAGCATAATCTCTTTCTAATTCCTTGTGGACCGAACGAGATCCAAGTTTCTTTCATTTCCTTTCATATCACTCCTTTTCAGAAGCAGACATTATTGGTTGGGTATGGTTTTAATTCAAATCACATGGATGTGAAGGCAGAGTTATAATAATATTCTGCATCTGTTTGAAATATTATTCAATTTTTCAAATAAAAGAAATTTGCAAATATATTCCACGAACTTTCATAAACTAAACATAAACGCAAGAACCTTTGTTTGTCTGCTGAAATTACGCAACGAATCCTATTAATCGTATATGATAGGACAGAATTTTTTTTTGACAGGTTACAGGACAAAATTATAGCGCTTCTAATAATATTTCAAACTTCTCCCTCTCCACTCCTACCTTTATTAGGTGTTCATGACAATGAATTGAGCTTATCTAGATTGTTTATGATTTTTTTGGTAGATTACAAAAGAGCACCAATGATGTCTCTATGAGCTCATTTTTTTGAAATGTAATCCAGGGGGATATGATCTTATTATTTTGTCTCAAGCATATATTTGTGTAAGCTTTCGCGCCCCTTCTACGTGTACGCATGATTGGGATTTTTTATAACTTATCATTTTTTAAGAAATAAAAGCTGGGCTAATTTTGGATCAAAATATTGAATGTGTCAATCTCGTATTACAACAGCCGTCTAGAGATTTTCTCGTTTTAAAAAATAAAGGCTAATCTATATATAAAAAAGGCATCAACTCTTCATCGATTACTATTAGAGGGCTCTATCTTTCAAATGTAATGGAGAGGAGACTGGACTTCCAACTTTAGACTTTAATGTTGATATAAATAGGTCGTGAAAGCTAAGGAAGGCCTCTAATAGAGAAAAAAAGATCATGTTCCTTTTCGCTACATCTAAAAAAAGGAGACTTCTATTTGGAATTGATGCATAGTTAAAGTTATTTTCTGAAATTTACCTTTTTTTGGGTAAATTACGTTGGTTAAATTCACGTCCCGAATCCATTTACTTATGTTAAATAATGAAAATACTCCGGGCGAACCCAACAAGCTTATTTGTATTTGTATGACAAAAAGATCCAAGAGGAAGAGGGGAGGGTGCCTACCTCCTCCGGCAGATCGGCGAGGGCCAGCGGACACCTCCGGTTTCCCTTAACGAAGGCCAGCGACGGGAGGCACTCGGGCACGCGCTTGTAAGTGGCAAAGAGGGCGTCGGCCTGGCGGAGCTGCGTAGGGTACTTGACGGCCCTGGCGACGAGGCTCCCCAAGGGGGCGTCCCTGAGGACGGAGCTGACCCACTTGGGATCCTCCTCGAGGAAGAGGGTGGTGCCGGAGGGGTTGAAGGCGGCCCACATGAGGGAGTCGTGGCCGAGGCCGAAGACGAGGAAGTTGCAGGGGCGCCTCGCCAGGAGCACGTCCAGGGAGAGGCGGATCTCCGAGCGCGATTGCTGCGGGGTGACGGAGGTGGTGGCGTAGTGGAGGAGGGTGGTGGCCATGAGGTCTTGGCGGCCCGCGCCGGAGTAGTAGTAGGAGAGGAGGGTGTAGCTCGTGGCGGTGCTCCGGAAGGTGGTGGAGAGGAGGAGGACGGTGCTGAGGGCGAGGAGGAGGGAGACGGCCACGAGGCGCCGCTTGTCCCTCACGGAGACCCCCGTCATGCTTCTTTCCCTCGCCTTCTTTGCCTTCCCCTGTGAGGAGAGGAGGGAAAATGGAGGGAGGTGGCGAATCTGGCGATAGCTTCTGCGGCTTTCCGTACCGAGTGGGGTCGCTCTGGTGAAATTTCTCTCGAGCTCATATATTTCCACCTGTGGGTTCCGGTTCCTGCGAGGAGCAGATGAGATTTCTTTTATTTATATTCTGCAATCTTTCTTTTTTCCCACAAAAATGGGCATATGCTGCGGCCCTCTGCCCACGTCTGGATTTGGCGAAAGGTCGTCGTTGACATCTCTGACGTGTGCGAGAGACTTTTTAGAGGAAAATAGGTGGACGGTGTTTTCCCCTCTCCCCGTTTTTATCAGCACCCTTATATGTCATATCACAATCTTTCCCGTCGCTTTGTTTCTTTGCGTAAAGAAAACACTTCCTCCTCTCTTTCGGTTGATGGCTTAACTACCGCCTTATTTTCCCATCACAAGAAACGCACAAGCCTGAAGGTCCTTCATCACTTTCTTGTTTCCTTCTAAATACAGAGAGACTTGTTGTGTATTATTTAGGGCTGTCATAAAATTCTCAAGTTTGACATTCACTCAGAATTTGACTTGTCAAAAGTTCGATTCAGATTCGAAAATAAATGAATTGAATCTGAACACGAGTTTGAGTTCGATTAAATAAACAAATCAAACCTCAAAAACATAGGTTTCTCATATTTTATTAATTAAAAGATCGATTATAGACACATATATACATAAAAGTATATATGTACATACATATTGTATATACAAGGAAAAAATACATTCTATATTAACATAAGGACTATTCACTTATTTTCCCAAACTCATCCAGGCATCCACTCTCTAAGTCCTTATTCCCTATTCCTGAAACCCTACAAAATCCTCCCATACGGCTACGGTTTTTCCCTTTGAACAGAAACGTCTGCACAACATTTATTCTTAAACGAACCGTAATAAGCCGAACCGAATCTTTAAGAACCTTATCCGAGCCGAATCGAACCTGATTACAGTTTTCATTTTATCGAGCCGAACCAAACCCGAGTCTGAAAGTATGTTAAACGAACCGAACCGACCCTGGGTTGGCTCGCTCAAGTTTGGCTCGTTTATACCCCTAGTGCTATCAGATGGCAATGAAATTTATCCCTCTTTACACTACAACACGGTCTTTGAAGATGACACCTTGCGTCTTCCTCGAGCTTTGTAGGAAGAAATTATCAGTATCATCTAAGGATTTTTTACACGTATAATCTTATATACTTTCACTTTTAAGCATTGAATCCTCCATAATACAAAAATTACACGTATGATCTTTCTCCCTAAACTCAACTATTGTTGTATTCAAAGTTGTATTTAGACTTTAATTGGAAAGTCTATGTAATTACAATTGGCATTCAATTTGGTTTCAATTGGGAAACCAAATGGTTTGGAGGGAAAGTTGGGAATTCCCAAATTTGAAATATGGGAGTTTGGGTAGAAGTTTAGTCCCACACCGGGGAGAACTAAACTTTTTGGTGGACTTATGTATGAGTTCACACCCCAAGCTCTTGTAGCAATAGTAGAGAGGAGGAATGGAGGACCACACACGCGCGCGCGCGCGCTCTCCGCTCCGTCTCCGTATCCGTATCCGGCTCCGGCTCCGGCTCCGGCTCCGGCTCCGGCTCGGGCTCGGGCTCGGGCTCGGGCTCGGGCTCGGGAGAGTCAATTCGGATCTCGGATCTCGATACTTTTGCTGTAGATTTCATTTGGTAAGTCGATTAAATTAATCGTGTACGATTAATTTGGTAAGTCGACTTAAATGGGAATTCAACTCGCCATTATGGGCGCGTGTTTTGGGATCTGAAAGGATGCGTTTTCGGGACGCATTTTTGGAAACCAAAGGTCGCGTTTTTAGGACGCGAGGCCCTCTATTTATATCCCTCACTCGACTCGGTTTTTCTTCACTCGCAAGAAAAACCTCTCTCACGCCGTCTCTCTTTGGTTCTTCCTCTCGCGGACGAACGTCTTCCTCTTCTCCTCTCTCGGCTGCTGTTCTCTGAGGTACAATCGAGGACGATCCCGTTAGTGTGCGCCGACGACGATCGTGAACCGTCGTATCCTGGGAGCGGATCGCCAGTACCCTACGCACCGGTATGTGGGGGCGATATCTTCTCTAAGGACAGTCCATTTTCATGGACGCTTCGGTGACTTCTAAACTAATCTCTGTTTTATTTTGCTTGCTGCAATACGTTTATTGCTTTACCCTTTCTGGATCATGCCCGTCTTTGTGTTTCTGTTCTTTTAATCGGTTCCTGTTTACATTGAATAATCGGATAATGATTGGGAAACAAATGATTAATATGATTTTAATCTGTATCGTTTCTCTGTTAATTCATTTGGATCCGATTTTATACTGTTTAATGTACGAACTGGTAATCTTATTTACAACAATCTTAGAGAAGATATCGGGAACCGTTTTTAAAATGTCGGAAACAATGTTTAAATCGAGGGTAGATATGACGGGTATGCCTGAAAAATTCGGTGGACAGAATTTTAAGCGTTGGCAACAACGCATGAGGATCTGGTTAACCACCATAGGGTTAATCTCGATGCTTGAAACCGACTGTCCTACGGTGGAGGCGGAAAACCCCTCACCCGATAGCCATAAGGCGCAATCTGCGTGGAAGGAACGCGACCGTATATGTCATGGTTGCATCTTGTTGGCTCTGTCCAACACGTTGTTTGACGTATATTGTTCATCCACGCAGACTGCGAAGGGGCTATGTGAAGATTTGGATCGGAAGTATAACACCGAAGATCTCGGTATTGAGAAATACTTCGTAGCCAAATTCTTGAAGTTTTCCATGGCCGAAGGGAAGTCTGTTTCTGAACAGGCACACGAGTTTTTACTCTTGCTCCATGGTCTAGAGGATGCCGAAATGAAACTTCCAGAGAAGTTTCAGGTCATGTGCATCATAGAAAAATTCCCAAAGTCATGGGAAGACTTCGGTATGACCCTGAAACATAGGAAGGGAAAAATTTCTATGGATGACTTGATGGTGGCAATTGCCATAGAGGAGGAACACATGAAACAAAAACCTGTGCTTCCTGTTGATATTCAGGCTAAGGTCAATTTCATGACCTCGAAGGGCAAGGATAAAAAGGGAAAGGGTCCCAATAACAATAAAATGAAACCAAAGGGCAAGATCCAGAAAAAGGCAAAGAATAAACCCTGCTGGCACTGTAATCAGGTTGGCCATTGGAAGAAGGACTGTCCGTCCTTGAAGGCTCAACCTAAGGCTACAGACGGGAGTCCACAAGTGAACATGATCACTATGGGACTCGGGGTTAGCGAGGGGTATGTCTCTGTAAAACCTGAACTATACCATATCCATGATCCAAATGAGTGGCTCGTGGATACGGGAGCCAATGTGAACATATGTTCTGACAGAACGTTGTTTTCTTCTTATCAGACCTGCAGCGGTGGGACTGTGAAGATGGGGAACGATTCTGCAGCCAGGGTGCTAGGATCGGGACAAGTCAACTTGAGGTTCTCCTCTGGACGAGTCTGGACGTTGCACAGGGTGCTGCATGTTCCTGACATCAAGAAGAATGTGTTATCTGGCTCCATCTTAGTTAGAAATGGTTTTGAATTGAACTTTAAATGTAATTTATGGAAAAGGCTATTTGGCTGACTTTGACTTGTTATTTAGAATTAGATGTGATTCAGTAAACATTAATGAATTGAATGTTTTGAATGCTGAATGTTCTAGTTCTGTGTCTCAAGTTGTGAATAATCTTGAATCTTGTGATCTGTGGCATGGTAGATTGGGTCATGTAAATCTAAATTCGATTAAAAGGATGATGAATTTAGAATTGATCCCTAAACACACAATTGATAAAACTCAAAAATGTGAGATATGTGTGCAAGCAAAGACACCTAGGAAGTCTTTTCAGTCTGTCTCTAGAGATAGTGAGATCTTAGATCTAGTGCACACGGATATCTGTGAGTTTAATGGTGTGTTGACCCGAGACAATAAGAAATACTTTATCACCTTTATAGATGATGGTAGTAGATACTGCTATGTATATCTAATGAAAACCAAGGATGAAGCCTATTTCTTATCTTTAAGAATGAGGCTGAGACACAAACAGGAAAAGTGCTTAAACGCCTTAGGTCAGATAGAGGAGGTGAATATACCTCTAACTTATTTGATGAACAATGCAAATCTTTTGGCATAGTTCATGAAGTTACGGCCCCATATTCACCGCAATCAAATGGGATAGCAGAACGGAAAAATAGAACCTTAACTGACATGATCAATGCTCTCCTACAGAGTTCGGGACTTCCAACCTATATGTGGGGAGAAGCCTTGAATACGGCTTGCCATATTCTGAATAGGGTGCCTCCAAGACATATGGAAAAGTGTCCCTTTGAACTTTGGAGAAATAGGAAACCAAGTTTAAGATATCTCAAAGTGTGGGGCTGTCTCGCTAAGGTTTTAGTCCCAGAACACAAGAGAAAGAAACTTGGTCCTAAAACTGTTGATGCGGTCTTCTTAGGTTACTTAGAAAATAGCTATGCATATAGGTTCTTGGTAATTCGGTCCGAGATACCGGGTATAGATGTCAACACTATTGTTGAACTCCGTGATGCTACCTTCTTTGAGGATGTCTTTCCATTAAAGACTGGGATTCCTCAGAATCTGACTGACCATTGAGGACGCCTCCACATCAGGATCTATTCCAGATCAAGTGGAAAGGATATCGAATGTGGGGGTTGAGACTCAATCTGAACCCAATGATCTCTCTGAAGAGATTGAGCCAAGGAGGAGTAAAAGACCTCGGATAGCCAAGGATCTGGGTAGCGACTTTGTTGTCTACCAGATCGAGGGTGATCCACCAAGTTACAAGGAAGCCATGGCTTCATCCGAAGCAAAACAATGGAAGGAAGCCATCAAATCTGAGATGGATTCCATTATGGCTAATGGAACTTGGGAGTTGGTTGATTTACCCAAAGGGTGCTCTACTATTGGGTGCAAGTGGGTGTTTAAGAGAAAGCTTAGACCTGACGGATCAATTGAAAAATATAAAGCCAGATTAGTTGCCAAGGGCTTTAGGCAAAAGGAAGGTATCGATTATTTTGATACCTATTCCCCTGTGACTAGGATGACCACAATCCGGATGCTCATAGCATTGGCATCTGTATATGATCTCTCTATCCACCAGATGGATGTGAAGACCGCCTTCTTGCATGGCGATCTTGAGGAAGAGATCTATATGGATCAACCTGATGGGCTTGTGACTCCTGGGAATGAGGGAAAGGTTTGCAAGCTTGTCAAATCCCTTTACGGATTGAAACAAGCACCAAAGCAGTGGCATGAAAAATTTGACAAGACTATTTTGTCATGTGGCTTTAAGGTTCATGAATCCGATAAATGTGTTTATTCCAAGGTGAAAGGTGATGAGTGTATTGTCTTGTGCCTATATGTTGATGACATATTGTTGTTTGGATCACATATGAGGATTATTAATGAGACTAAGGCATTCTTGAGTAGCAAGTTTGAGATGAAGGACATGGGTGTTGCTGATGTGATCTTGGGTCTCAAACTGACAAGGTCAGTTGATGGGATTGTAGTTTCTCAATCTCACTATGTTGAGAAGGTACTTGAGAAATTTGGATATCAAGATTACAAAGCTGTAAGCACTCCTTTTGATTCATCCAAGACGCTATTTAAGAATAAAAGTGGAGTACCTGTAGCCCAGCTAAGGTATTCACAAGTGATAGGAAGTTTAATGTATCTTGCAAATTGCACGAGACCTGATATTTCATTCTCGGTTGCAAAGCTGAGTAGATACACTAGCTGTCCTGACCGTACTCACTGGGAGGCTCTGGATCGAGTACTGAAGTACTTGAAGGGAACTATTTCTCTTAGTTTGCATTATGGTAGACATCCATCTGTACTAGAAGGATACAGTGATGCAAGCTGGATAGGGAAAATAGAGGAGTCTGGGAGTAATGGTGTTACAGGGTATGTATTTACCCTTGGAGGCGGTGCAGTCTCCTGGAGGTCTGTGAAGCAGACCACTCTAGCTCGATCCACTTTTGAGGCCGAGCTGTGTGCTTTGGACACCACTGGAATTGAGGCTGAATGGCTAAGGGAACTTCTGTCTGAAATTCCCATGGTAGGACAGCCTGTTCCTGCGATCTCGGTACATTGTGATAATATGACCACAATTGCCAAGATCAAGAGTTCAAAGTTCAACCAGAAAACAAGGAGACACATACAAATCAGACTTAAGACGTTAAGGGATTTGGTGTCTCGAGGAGTGTTGGCTGTGGATTTTGTAGGATCCAAAGACAACGCGGCAGATCTGTTGACTAAGGGACTTGATAGATCTTTAGTCCTAAAGTCTAGGCTTGGGATGGGACTGAGACCCATTGGGAGTTCCTCTACAGTAGCAACCCAACCTATCTGAGTGGAGATCCCACAAAGTAGGTTCAATGTGGTAATAACAAGCTGTTTGGGGAACTGGTTGGCACTCTAAGTTTAATGCGTAAGCATGAGTGTCTTATCCCTGGAAGCCTGAGTGTCATTTAAGCTGCGAGTTTAGGAAGAGCGTAGGCTCTGAATGGGTTCAAGCCTTTGGGCAGGATGTTAGCAGTGCATCCTTGGAGAACGCCACCTATGTGAGTGTTACTGTGGGCCGCAGTTAAAGGAAGAGGGTCTTTCCTGAACACACTCATGAAACAGGATAAGGGTGCATGGCCTTTAAGAGCACCAACCCTGAAGATTGTACCAAGAACAACGCTTTGTTGTTTCTACCGTACACTTTAACACCAAGGTCTGAAGTTCAAGACGTAGTTCACTTCGTTCCTGTTAAAGTGAAAGTAGTAAACTCAGGTAGAGGTTCAAACCGGAAGGTACCTTTACTGAAAGCAAAGTGTGGGAAGCCGAAAGAAGTCTTTTAAATCCTTTTGAATCTCCTTTTCAAATTGGTGAATTCGTGGGGGATTGTTGTATTCAAAGTTGTATTTAGACTTTAATTGGAAAGTCTATGTAATTACAATTGGCATTCAATTTGGTTTCAATTGGGAAACAAATGGTTTGGAGGGAAAGTTGGGAATTCCCAAATTTGAAATATGGGAGTTTGGGTAGAAGTTTAGTCCCACACCGGGGAGAACTAAACTTTTTGGTGGACTTATGTATGAGTTCACACCCCAAGCTCTTGTAGCAATAGTAGAGAGGAGGAATGGAGGACCACACACGCGCGCGCGCGCTCTCCGCTCCGCTCCGGCTCGGGCTCGGGCTCGGGCTCGGGCTCGGGAGAGTCAATTCGGATCTCGGATCTCGATACTTTTGCTGTAGATTTCATTTGGTAAGTCGATTAAATTAATCGTGTACGATTAATTTGGTAAGTCGACTTAAATGGGAATTCAACTCGCCATTATGGGCGCGTGTTTTGGGATCTGAAAGGATGCGTTTTCGGGACGCATTTTTGGAAACCAAAGGTCGCGTTTTTAGGACGCGAGGCCCTCTATTTATATCCCTCACTCGACTCGGTTTTTCTTCACTCGCAAGAAAAACCTCTCTCACGCCGTCTCTCTTTGGTTCTTCCTCTCGCGGACGAACGTCTTCCTCTTCTCCTCTCTCGGCTGCTGTTCTCTGAGGTACAATCGAGGACGATCCCGTTAGTGTGCGCCGACGACGATCGTGAACCGTCGTATCCTGGGAGCGGATCGCCAGTACCCTACGCACCGGTATGTGGGGGCGATATCTTCTCTAAGGACAGTCCATTTTCATGGACGCTTCGGTGACTTCTAAACTAATCTCTGTTTTATTTTGCTTGCTGCAATACGTTTATTGCTTTACCCTTTCTGGATCATGCCCGTCTTTGTGTTTCTGTTCTTTTAATCGGTTCCTGTTTACATTGAATAATCGGATAATGATTGGGAAACAAATGATTAATATAATTTTAATCTGTATCGTTTCTCTGTTAATTCATTTGGATCCGATTTTATACTGTTTAATGTACGAACTAGTAATCTTATTTACAACAACTATTCTATTGAGTAAATCTAGCCCAATTGAATTTGGTTAAAATTTACCCCTTAACCCTACCATCTTCCCTCCCTCACCGTATCCTTCTTTCCTTCCTCCTCCAGCAGCTCCTCCTCCCTTGACCTCCATAGCCATCGATGCTGTCGTTACTGCCTCCACCTGCCTTGGATGTCCTCGACTGAAGTAAGGTTTAACCTTACACATCATGAAAATCCAGAATAAATGGATCAAATCCAAGAAATACGAGGCTTATCGTATGAACGATATATGAATCGCTAAAATTTTTATATCTCAATGTGAAGCCACATCTATATGGAGATGATATCCACATTGTTTAGCAAACTACAATAGTAAGGAACTATTACCTTTGATGCTTGCAGTTTTTAATGAAAGACCACACGAATCGAGTGTAATTCGGCAACAGTTGCACACATGGACACAATGATGAATCACGAGCCTTGCAAAAAGATGAGGATGATTCTGTCCTCCATGTCTACACCAAAAAGTGATCTAGATAATTATCGTGCTCTCAGATTTCATGAGATGAAATCCTCTTCTTTGTCTCAAGAATGAGATACACAGAGGAGAACAATATCTTTGTCTATTTGATATACCAACATATATAGAGGTAGATAGACGGCTATGTGGGGGAGATGGAGAGAGATGTGGGGCGATTAAGGAGAAGTGAATAAGAATGACTATTCATTTCTCTTTTTTTCTTTAGGAATAGGACTCAATTGGAATTTGATTTGAATGATAATAACAGAAGGTCCTCTCTTTTATAGGGAACTAGTGTGTGACCCGTGCTTTGCACGGGTAAACATAGTCCACAGCCAATATAAAAAATAATCAAATCTTCAACGTAAATTTGAGCAAGTTGCTATTTTAAATATTTTTCGAAACATCTCAAATTTTTCTTAAAAAAATAAATAAAAGGAGAGATTAAATAGAGGGAAAAAGAAAAGAATTTCATTATTCCAAGAACAACAATTTTTGCTATGAAATTTATAATATGTTGTCAGCAGCATCTCATATCTTCATATATAAATAATATCATTACTCATGATCCTTGTTCACAGACTTTCCTTGCGTATTATACAGATAATAACGCCTCTATTCCAGTTCAAGATTCTAGTTTTATAGTGACCGATCAGATTGTGGGGGTGTGGATGATATCTTACACTTCCCGTCATCCTTGGTTGGAGGTCCGCATTTACCTTCTAAATTACCTCGAGAAGAGTAGCAACAAATGCTTCTTTTTATGTTGTAAGATGCTTGCCTCCTGTAAGCAGTATGCTCATGTTAAGAAGCAAAATAATCATATCCATATTATATGCAAATTATGATAAGATGTAAGTTGTCGTTTTTTTTGTTATAATACAATCTGGAAGAAGGCTTACAAAATTGCCAGTATGGGATTCCCAAGAATCAAGAACCTCTGAGAGTGATGAGTTGCCGGCTCTCCACAGTGACTTCATCTAAGTTCGAAATCAATAGTATGGGCTTCATGGAAGCGGAGAAGGATGTTGACAACATCTTGGACTGCAATGAATTAGGGGAAACATGATCCTCTTCCTTGCATTCAGAAACAAAATTGGTTACTTGTCTTAGCATCCGTATCTTCCACTTGAACACAATTATATCTCGACCATCAGAGAACACACCCAACTCCAATCCTCACATGTCTTGGGGAACAGATGACGGACAATGGCGACAGGGAAGGAGAAGGACATAAATGGAATTTTCAGGAGACAAATTAATGGGTAGTCGGTAGCACCTCCTGCATAATAGATGTTATAGATAGATAGATGTCACCATAACTCTTAACTTGGATTTTCTCTATTCTTCTGAACATACTTTTATATTTATTTTTTGTGAAATAAAAGATGCATTATTGATGAGTACTGGGGAGTTTAAAATTCTCTTATTTCATACGTGAAAAATGGATCTTTTTCTTTATGAAAGATGCCTAACAGAAGCTATGAAATTACTTATGTGTCTTGCGTACTATATAGCAGTATTTTCCATCGCCAACCGTCGTCATTTTTTATTGTGGACCTTCTTGATAAGATTTCTGCACAAATTTAGACATTTTGATAAAGATTTCTCACTATTTCTGCATATATGTGGTATTACTCGTTGTTTTTGTTATACCCATAAATTATCACAGGCTTAATATTTGTTTGGTAGACCCTGAAATTCAAAGATGCAGTCTTCTCCTCGTGATATGAACCTTGTGGTCTTCAGATTACTTAATTTATTACGGTTCAGCATTGCAATCTACTTCTTCCTATTTAGTTTTTTTCTCAGAGATTCAACTTCTCCTGAATCGACTTCGTTATTGGACGATAGTTGCACCTCAAGAGCATACTTGTGCCCAAATATCCTAACAATCTCCCACCATCTTGGAGCCGGTTCAAGAAGAGTTTGACCAAAACTCTAAAATTTTCGATGTTGAGTCCTTCTGAGTTGTCCGATGGTGATCGTGTTCGACAGTGAGCACATCCCATTTGCTGTGGTGATCCCATCCAATGGATCATGGTCTTCCGACCGAGTATCTAACCGGAACACAGCGATGGAGATTGCCATCTTAACCGCGATGTCCAAACAAACAATAGATGACCAATTTGATGTTTGTTCAACACGCCCCATTTCATTAGAAAGCCAAATTTGACGCCTTCAAAATCTGATCAAACAACAGGAAGAACTCATCATCATCGTCTTAAATTAAACACTTTTTACTTCCAAAAATCATACATGAAAACCACTGTGCTTCGTTGCCTCCCCCTCTCCCTTTCCAAACTGGACCACAAACAATACAAGACCACTCGATGGAAAATGACCCAATATTTGGAACAATGGCCTCAAACAACTGGCGACATGGTTCTCTAATTGAACTCTCCCCAACTTGGGGGCTTTGCTTTACAAAATATCTACTTACAAAGAAGCATTGCCTCTTTTATTATTTATATGTACTACACACATATCAACAAAGCCACTCTTTTATCCTCCTCCTCCGCGTCGCAGAGGAAGTGCGCGTACGATCCGTGCACGTAGTTCCGATCACACAACAACGCAACTCACTGTTAGATCACGATCCAAAACCACAGAATCGAACCAAAAGGAGCGGTTCTTAAGCGAATCCTCACCAGTTCTCCGGCGAAGCTTCGATTGCTCTCTGGTAGCAGCCCTCCGCACGCTCTCCATCGTGGTGCGCCTCCTACATCAAGTTCCTGTAGAGAGACAACACCTCGTTGTTTGTCGGATTTGCAATAATCGCGCATCCCACGCAATCCTCAGCACTATCGAGATCTCCTTCCACCTGATTGAAATCAAAATCTCATCAGAAAGTCTTAATTGATATCAAGAGTGAGAGATGTAGTTGTGCGCATCAAACTCAGAAGAGGTGCAGAGGACTACGGAGTTAGCATCGATAACCCTAGATGGGAGATTGACAGGGGGAAAGAACAGAAGTGGAAGGAGCGGAAACATGGCCGGATCATCATGGGCAAAATGAATGAATGGTGAAGGCTAAGGGTCAAGTTGAGGTCATCCCTAGATCTGGAGCTGTAGCTTCGGTATCCATCGTCCACGACGGTGCGACGAGAAGGGGAGGAGTTATAGAAGAGAACTTGGAATGGCCCTAAACGGGAAATGGCAACGGAGAAAGGGCAAAAGCGGAAAGATGGCGGGAATATCATGAGCAAAATCGGAATGAAATGTAGAGGATAAGGGCCAAATCGGAATTTTTTGCATAAAAATTAATGCCCGTCACGTGACTTGATGGGCTTTAAGATATGTATAGAAGTGGACATCCAATATGGGTGAAATTATGCGGATTTATCTCTACAATTTAATAATTCAAAATTCAAGTCCTACTTGAATTTGCTCTTTGGCAATTGTGGAATTGGCACTTACTAACCACTAATCATCTCTTTGGATAAGTAACAAACAATCCTCCCAACTAATAGAAAATATTCATTAGTCTAGTATTAAGGTAAAGCATATCTATATTCACATGAGTAAAGTGCCCATTTATGAACCATATTCATGTATTTCCATAAATAATCAACAATAATAAGAATTTTCCAATCCTCATTATTCTGATTTTCAATTTCTCAAATGCATGACTCCTAATCGAATTAAGACTCATAAGCTGCATTCTTTGAAATTCAGAGATAATATCAAAGACATTGTGTAGACCATGTATAAAGACTTGACATTAGTGTGGATTTGATATCACGACCCTTAACCACTTGAGCTATCTGATCGAGTCATATACGAACCAAATCTGCAACTGACTATGAACAATTTGAAATCAATTTCCAACTCTTCGGATCTAGATTTGTTTTTGTGATAGATATTTAATTCAACAAAATATCATTGTTTGATCTCTAAGTGGAGTCAATAAAATCCGTTCGGTTTCATCATTCCTCGGAAAGGAAGCATCATGGTATGCTATTTATTACGATTACACGAACCTCAAGTGTTCCTCATACTCATGCATAATATATACATGATGAATTTAAATAACCCAAAGTATTCATCCCATACTTGGTTGTCCCGTTGTAGGGCTTATTTATAAATCTCAATTGATCATTGGATGACAATATTAATTGCATGCTTTTAAAAAAATATATATTAACATTCTGAATTTGAATCTCATATCCTAAATAGGTTACTCACTAGTAGAATCTGTTATGACCCCAATGTCTCATGAGTGATCTTTTATCTTCCAGTTCAATAAGCATGAACTTGTATGATTTCTTTTAGAGATCACATATCTCATATTCCGTTATATGCACGTCATCTCACTGTATAAAGAACCTATTAAGACATCAACCTATTTTTCTGCCAAATGTAAACACTTAGACATGTAGATGTATATCTCTATCTGGTCAAAGGATATATGCATGTTTCATGACAATATACGATATAGATCTTAGTATTCATATCTCTTTAACTTCATTCATATGACACCTCAGAATCTCCTTTCTTATGTAGAGGGCATGTATCAAAAGTGTCAATCAGATATCAATCATTGGAGAAGATTACCATATCTTCTCAGACTGGGGATTCTCTTTGAATATAACTTTATAATGCCAGTTATCGCCCTGATCTAACTCTTTAAATCTACAACTCTACATCAGCCTCTATGATTTAACTATTTCTATCAACAATTGTATAATATCTACGGTGGTCATGTTATGTATCCATATTAGTACTGAGGGCCTTACTTTTAATAGAAGCTCGCATATGCAACATATATCTTATATAGAATTATATAGTTCGTAGTAATTTTTATTACATAATGGATCGTAATGGGCTTACATGTCTAACTGAATCACATTGGTCAAATAGATTAGTCAATTGATTAATCATTTTATCATCGAAAATCGTGTCAAGTATTGTTACAAACTTCGCATGTCTCATGGAAACAATGGTTGCATCCAATGTTGTTGCTACATCTGATGTAACAACTACTCGACTTTTGTTGATATAGTCATAGTGCCTTGGCTCTTTCTACTCTTAGCTTAAAACACTATCGTCCAACAAGAAAAATAACCACAATGGGAATTTCTATTATCCTTATTAGAGTGGAAATCCTGAATCAAAATATTTTTGGGTCTGGAGATCAATATTTTATTAAATAAGACATAGTCTTGAGTTTTTCTTAAGTATCTGAAGATAAAACTTGTATATCACTATATTCACAGTTTTAAATCTCTTTTAAAGTACTTGAATATGTTTAATACTCTATTCCAATGTTTCTCCCCATAAAAGTATTGGTAATGGCTTACCATTCTCATTACATATAAGATATCTAGTCCTGTATACATTGGGGGCATGCATCACGATTCTTATAGCTGATGCAAATGAGCAGCTAGTTATAAACATTTCATTCTCAACACTTTGAGATGTCATCCATTTAGATAGGCCAGTACCACTTCATAAGTGAAAGAATTCTTTATTGGAATTATCCATGTAGAATCCTTCCAATATGTATCCTTGCTATGATAGTCCCAATACCCTCCTTTCTCTATTTTTGAACAACTTCAGACCCAAGATATAAGACAATTCTTGAGGTCTTTCATCACAAAGTTATGCGACAAAAAGATCTTAAACATGATACTATAGTCATCATACCTACATGATTCCTAATGAGTATTATGTCATCTACGTAAAGCACAAGGAACACAAGACACTCCTAATAAACTTCCTGTAGACATATGATTCATCTAAATGCTTAATGAAATCATAACTCTTTATAATATCATCGTATCAGATGTTACAATTATGAGAAGATTTCTTAACCTCATAGATAGATTTCTTAGCTTCCACACCTCGCCTTTTTCTCCTATGAATTCTTGGGACTACTCCATATAGGTATCATTGTCATGGAATTCGTTAAAGAATACATTCTTGATGTTCATCTGTTAGATGTCGTAATCAAGTTGTGTAACTATAACTAGTAATATCCTGATTGATTTAAGCATGGTTACATGAAAAAAATATCTCATCATAATTGATGTTTCTCTGTGTATAGACCTTAACTACTAATCATACCTTGGAGATTTTCACCTTCATATGGTATCCTTTTTGTTTGAAGATCCATTCAAACCAATTGAGTTTAACCGCTTTGGTAGATCTTCAAGGGTCAATACAACCTTATGAGTCTAGTTTAGACTTTATTACCGGCATCCATCTTTCCATGTTATAATTTGATAGAGATTCATCTATGAAGTTAGATTGTCATTAGACTCTTATGATACATAGGACCCATACATCTCAAGTGTCCTTTCTTCTCTTGAATTCTTTCTAATTGGTAAAGATGTTTCGTCCTTCATATGTCTTATGTTTTGGTATTTGAACTTCATCGTGCCATTAGACTATATGAGTTCATTTAATTCATTGTTATCTTGACTCTTAAGAAATCCATGAAGGATATGGGGGAAAATCCTCAAGCGCATCATAGAAGCGTGAGGATCACATCGTATGCGATCGAAAGCGACTAGTCGCACAAGTTACTCCGGCAGCGGAATTTAAAAAATTTTAAATGATGAAACCACATGATCCAAGAACACTTCTTGGATCATTTCGTCTAAATTGGAAACTATGCTCTCTAAGACTTAAGATGGATTGTGAACTTGTGACTTGTGTGATGGAATGAGAGCGTATGCTCCATATTTATGGGGTTTAAAGAGGATCCCTAATGGTCATATTTTGTTGAATGGTGGTTAGAATAATAGTGTATATTGCAATGGTGGTTGGAATAATGACATATAACAAAGTTCAGAAATGTGGTATGCGGTATTCGTTCGGTCATGCGGTCTAAAGTAAGCAGATATGCGGAGGAGTATACAAAAGTATACGTGGTTTATGCAGTTTATAATACTTTAATTTAAAATATTATAAAATAAACAATAAAATGTGATTATATAAAAAAGTTGATAATCTAACAAAATCCAAAATAAAAAATTT
Organism: Ottelia alismoides; assembly: GCA_037367405.1. Classification (NCBI taxonomy): domain Eukaryota; kingdom Viridiplantae; phylum Streptophyta; class Magnoliopsida; order Alismatales; family Hydrocharitaceae; genus Ottelia; species Ottelia alismoides. The sequence goes on from JAZKJV010005858.1 coordinate 24,524, forward strand.
CAAATAAGATAATAGAATCAATAAGATATATAAGCACGATATTATAAATTGAATATTTTTTAGTGCGTATTTTGAATTTAATGCATATATATACATATAAATATTTGGATTCAACAGTTAACACATGAATTCTATAAGAAAACCTTTAATGTATATATAGATCATATAGATTATAAAAGTTAAAGAATAATCATGGATATACAAATCATACACCCAAAATCATACACATATGTATCTCCAAGAGACAAAATATGTTGACACAAAATATATGGGAAAATTATATTTGCATATAAAATTTATTAGAAGCACAAAAATGTAAAGTGCCAGACCGTTAGTTAATTATTTCACGTTTTATTTGAAGAATTAGAATGAATTTTATTATATATAAAATTCAAAAAAGTAGTAAACAATTCATTAATAGGTGTTCTGAACAACCAAAAAAATGGATATGAGAAAAAAACACCCTAGATTATATTCCCAAATGCAACATATACAAGAATAATGAAAAGATGCATCAATGTAAATGATGATATAAGAGTTGCTAGGAAAAAATCTAGTTAATGCGTCATCAACATGTCATGAATTAACATGAATCCTATCAGATATATGGTCGCATATGCAACCACATATGCCGTATATGCGGACCGAATATGCGTTTTGACTGTATAATGCTGCATATGGTATATGCGGTTTGTTCAAGTGACCGAATACGCATATGCAGCTGCATATGCATTTGCATGAACCACATTTCCGAACACTACATATAAATTTCATTTAGTGTCCAAATAATTTCCTATGGATATCAATTAGTGGCCTAGGCATGTTATATAGTGGCCTTGACATGCAAATTCTTGCCTAGGCATGTGGAATCAAGATCTACGCATGTATGAATAAAAAGGGGTGAAGTTTCAATCATTTCAATCAAAATATGATAAATTTGTGAATAATTTCAACTGATATGAACTGAAATGATTCGAAATGGTCGAATTTCGAATGAAATTTCAACCAAAATCATCGTGTTAGAAAGTTTGAATGCGGAAGCGTATTAGAAATAAAGAATAAAGAACAATGAAGAACATGTGATTTTACATGGAACCCTACTCCCTAAGGAACGGGATGAAACTACAAGAGAAGGTCTCAAAGGGACATGTGTTGCATTGCACTTTCTCACTGAATACAGAGGGTGTGAGGCTTCTGATATAACCCTCACTAAGTTTCTACATCCCACAGACGTTCGATGTTGGACTAAACAACTTGATGTGCCCATCTATTACATAAGTGCCGCTTACTCCAACATTCCCCTAATAATTGTCTCTGACCAAGTGGGTAAAAAAACTGTCAGTGTAGAATCCACTAAGGAGAGAGACAATTGATCAAACAAAAATTAACTCCGATTAAGAAGATCGGAGTTTCACTATTTATTTATTCAGGTAAGTATGCCTGGGTCGAAAACAAGGAGGTAGAAAATCACTTTTGTGATTTTTGAGTGAAAGATATATTTTTTGATATTTTTATCTTACTTTTCTTCCTCAGTGAGAAAAATCTTTTTGTATTTTAATTTTTTCTTTTATTTTTTTTCCAATTTTTAATTAATTTTCAAAAAGGGATATTTTTTCAAAAGTTCTATCTACGATATTGTACGTGAAAGAATAAGTGATGTAGATGATACTATATGGTAGATAAAGAAACTGGAGCAATGAACTTGAGAAAGAAGAGAAAACAAACTCACAGCTTATCGAAATTCGAAGATCAAAATCCAAGATAAAATGCGGTGAAGATCATCGAAATTCGATTCAAATAAAAGTATAAAAATGCTATGATGTAATAATATGGTCCAACAATGTCCAACAATATCTAAGTGTCCTCAAAGTTCAAGAGAATAGTGTAGAAAATATACAAGAAAAAGGTTTCTGTTCAGGGACCTAATTGAAAGAGAAATCTGGAAATTATTACACTTAAGTCCCTATCAGGGGCATAATTAATGTAACGCCCGGAGGCGTGAATAAATTCGGGATAGAATGACACTTTCTACTCCTTTGATTTCTGCGGCTGGGATCAGATTCTCTCGCACGATCTGGAGCGTCCAATCTCGCCATGTGGCGTGAGGCTGTGTAGCTTGTTCTTCCTCGCGTTCTTCCCCAAAGATGGGTGCGAACGACAGTGCTCGCCAATCGATTGATGCTCCTGGAAGACATCGGCAGGGCCAGGAGGGGATCGCCTATCCCCTCCAAGCTCACCTGCGACGAGATTGAGTCAGAGAAGGCGACGACGTAAGTGGTAGGAGTGACCAGGATTCCGAGACCTAGATGAGGTCCTGTGTGCTGCTTGATTTGCTTCAATTGGTGGATCTGTGATGAAGGGACTGCTCTAGCAATGGAGAAGATAATGTTGCACTCCAAAGTATGGCTAACGTACTACAAACCAAGATTTCATTGCTCGATTCCCATGAAAATCAACGAAAGTATTAAGAATAATGCAGAAGAATATATGTTTCTGTAATCGGTGGTTTCGGATGCCAAATTGAACGATTTGAGACGAGATTGAATTTTGATTTGGAATGTGAGCCTAGGTAGATTATTAAGCTACCAAATCATGTTATTACAAGACCTAATTGGGGTACACAAATCGATGTCTCAAATGCGGAATGGATGAGTACTTGGGGGCTGAAGGATCTATGATCTTCCCCGGAGTTCTTTCACGCGGAGGCGTACCTAGGCACTGTCACCACCGAAGGTGGCCAGAATGAAGCGAGAGAGATGGAGGTCTGGCTAGTTTGGTTCTGGAGAAGAAGAATTAGTTGGCTCGAGCCAAATTTAGGTCATTAAATAGAGAAGATGGTTGGAATTTGGTGGGAATCTAAGGGTAAGCATTGAAGAGTGTAGTCAGGAGATTAAGATGGAAGAGTTGGATTAGGTGGAAGTGTTTTAATGGAAGAGGGAAAAATCCATGAAGATGGCCGGTTCAAACGAAAAACAAACAACCCTTCTTGGGGAAGATGAATCGTGTGTCATACGTGCCAACACATGGATGATTGTAATATAATTATTTTGTAAATTAAACAATAAATATAAAATTATTTTAATTAAATTAAGTATAAGAATAGAAATGTAAATAATTAAATATATTAATTTAATTTTTTTATAAATGATAAATATTTAAGGAATTATAAATAAAATATTAGTAAATAATTATATAGTATACTTGATAAATAGGATTTTGATTTTCAATTAAATAATTTAATAAATGTCATGTCAATTTATATTTTATTAATTATTAAGATAATAAATAAATTATATATGAATTTTTATGGATTTTAATAAATTAATTTATGTATATAAATAAATACAGATATATGTTGCACAGTTTAAATTCATCTATAAATTAGGTTTTTTTATTTATTTAAAATATCAAATAATGTCTAAAAGTTATGAAATAATTTATATGTAATATAAAAGATCAAAAAGTAATTAGAAATTATAAAATCACTAAAACTATGAATAGTATGCTCAGAATAAAATAAATAGCCCAGAAACCCAATTGTCATTGGGTCCCAAAATCAACTTTTTCCAAAAGGGACTCCAATACTTGTGAAATGATCTTTATTAAATAGAGAATATTATTTAACGAACTTTAAAGGTGAGTAAAATGAAATTGAAGTTCGTATGAAAAAGTTATGATGTTCGGAAGTTGAGAAATTGAGAAATTAAAAGTTGGATTTCTTAGTATATATACATGGTTGTACTTTTTAGGAGTTTTATATTTTTGTATACATTTTTATAAATAAATAGGAGGAGAGTTTGATGAAAAATATGAACAAATGAATTAATTAAAAATATTTGCATTTGCTGTTCTATGGGCCATTTGGGGAGGAAGAAATGATCTCATCTTTAAGGGGCAATATTTCTATCTTGAAAATGTTCTCTCTCATTGTAACACGTTTTTTCATTTCTGGCGATCCAGGCAATGTATCATCTTTTTAATATATAAATTTGGTGGTGAATCCCAACTCGGGATCTAACCCTCTTTCCGATAAAAAAATCATGGAAGTTTGATAATTATTGGATAAATAATAAATAATGTGTAAAGTTAATAGTTGATTCTTTTTGATGTTTTCTTCCTTATTTCCTCCTACTTATTTGTTTGTCAAATCAATCCATGCTGACTTGATCTCGGAGGATAAGTTATATAAATATATCTTGTAGCTATATTTTAATTTAATTTAGTTATACTGTACATGTTTGCCTCTTTTTATATTCTTTTTATATTCATTTATTTAATTACATGTTTTTAATGCATAAAATGACATTTTATTCTTGAATATGCTTTTGATAAAAGGTGAGATTTAATGCTTTTGATAAAAGGTGAGATTTAATGCATATTTACATGTATTTATTAAGGGTTTTAATACAAAATGTAGAAAGAATGCTAATGAATGATGGATTCATCATCCCCTCAAGTTGGAGCATGCAATGCTCAACTTAGACAATAAGAAAGATATCTCAAACACACGCTACAAGACACTACGAACAATATCAACTCAACGTATACACAACTGTCGGCTGTTGTCGAGGACGTCGCTTCTCATGTCATGTAGGTGAGGAGGAACACACATTCCGGAGTGTGAGTCAAACTAGGTCTCCTCATTTGGAGAACGAGTGCTCTATATTGTACCTGTCAGAGTCACTGCAACTAGAAACGATCAGACTTTCTCTGAATCGTAGTTCAGATCCAAGTCTCCACTTGGAGAACTCCGACCCGCTACATGTAGAAGACTGTGAATCATGTTGAGAAATGCTCCATCTCTCTGAAGGGTCGAATTGAAAAAGTCAGGGAGACATCCTCGTCGGAGTCCACGGTCGTTAGAGAACGGAGTCTGAAAAGTCTCCTCATCGTAGAATTGGGTCTCTCCCATACTGGCTTAGAGAATAAGTTCTTTACTCTGGAGTCCCTACGAAACCACATGAAAGCCCTAGCCCACATGGCATAGGAAATGGGATCTCTACTATGGATTCCTATGGAACATATGAAAACTAAAGACTCGGAATCAATCTAACGTCGAGTATAAAATTGAACTGCAGAGTCTGAAATCTGGCTTGGAATCTGACATTTGAATATGGAATATAAAGAATCTGACTTTGAATCCGACCTGTGACTGTACACAATACTCTCCCTTTCTCTTAGACTTGTCAAAAAACAAGGGCATCGACAAAGTTGGGAGAAGGTAAGAGAATGGGGAAAATATGAATAAAATAAGTTGATAATCATTTTTTCGGCTTTCTCAATTTTTAAATCATCGTTTTCTCCGCTATTCCAAAAGTTTTTTTGTAGCCATCTCTTCTTTTTTTCTCAATAAGCCGTTGACATTTTTTCCGACTTTTCTTTTTACATTTTTTTAGCATACAACTTTTTTTGTACCCTCTCTTTTCTTAAAAAATGATCACCTTTTTTAATCGAACCAAATTGGGCCCAACATACAATGCATCTCCCCCTTTTCCTTTTTTTACCTCACTAATTTTTTAAAAGACCACCCCCTTTTTTCTTCATCCACTCATATTTTTTTATAAACAACAACCCATAGCCCATAGGGCTTGCTTTCTTCCTCTCTCTCTTTATATTTTGATAGCTCAACTGTGCTTAGTGGGCCCAAACAAAAAATGAGTATAATCTTTTTAATAGAAGCCCACTTGGGAACTATTTTGGGTTCCTACTTGGGTACACTCATTCGAAGTACCGCAGCCTCGATGGGGCTCCTAGCTCTTGCCTCTGCCCGGAGGCATTGAAGACACGCCACCTGCGTGAGTATCTGTCACCATATGCAGCTGGAGTGTATTGGCATGGAGAAGTGGAGCCTGGAGCTTCGTGGTGGGGCTCTACCGCATGGAGACATTTTGAGATGTGAGGGGAGGAGAAGCTCCGCCTGGAGCTCATGATCGGAAGAGGGTGGCGTGAGCGGTGGTAGCGCCTCCTGGAGGAGCAATGCCTGGAGAATAGATGTGTGGCGCCGCCTTGAGGAGAGGCTCCTCGCCTGGGAGTGTCGATGGTGCAGGACGTGCTGGCGGTAGCATAGGGGTGGTTCCGTCTGGAGGCTGCCTAGAGGATGATGGGTGTTGCGGCTGAAGATGTGCCTAGAAAGCAGAGAGGAGACCTTTTCCTCGAGTTGCCGCAGGGATTGCCTGAGATTTTCTGGGAATTGATAGTATGGAGGGCATCAAAGAGGACATAGGAGAGGGGCAGCGCATCTTGGGAGGTTTCTCCGCCTGGAGGTGAGGCCGTTCGATAGGAACCTCCGCCTACAGGAGGTGTCTCACGTGTGCGGCAGTGGAGAGGTGCGAGGGTTGGGAGCCTCTTGGATCTCTTATGGGAAGGTGTCGTCGCTAGAAACCTCCTGAGAAGGAGCTACAACGCTGCTTCTTCTTTGATCACATATTGGATTTCGATCCGCATGGAGGTGATTGCCTATAGGGTTTCAGAATGAAACCCTAGAATTTTGAACAATGATGCTTGATGTTGTTGAATATGGAACCTGCTGGTAGAAAGAGTTGTTATATATTCCAAAGAACCCTAGGCTCTCTTATACAGAGACAACCATGGGTAAATTATATAAGATGGAATAGAGGAAATAAAAATAGCATAAAAGATGCACCGATCACTCCCACTCAAGATGGAACATCGATATCAATCATGCTCAGCTTGGAAGTACACTTCTGGAATGGTCCTCTGAGCAATGACTTGGTAAAGATGTCGACAACCTGCTCCCTCGAACTAATATGTGAAGTAGAAATCATGCCCTTCTGGATCATATCTTTAGTGTAGTGGCAATCTACTTCAATGTGTTTAGTTCTTTCATGAAAGACAAGATTATTGGCAATGAATAATGTGACTTGATTATCACACTGTAGTTGCATGGGTCGAGGTACATCTATATGCAAGTCTTCTATTACAGCGCGAACCCACATCGTCTCCATACTTGCTTGTGCCATGGTCCTATATTCAGATTCAACACTTGATCTAGCCCCAACTGTTTGTTTCTTGCTTTTCCAAGAAACTAGAGAGCTACCCACAAACACTACAAATCCCGAAGTAGACTTCCAATCCTTAGGGCATCTTGCATAATCAACATCCGCACATGCCGAGATAGATAAATTTGTTTCCTTTCTAAACAACAATTCTGTGCATGGAGACGACTTTAGATACCTAAGTATCATATATATGGCATCCATATGTACCTGTCTCGGTTGTTCTATGAACTGGCTTACTCGACTGACTACAAAGGCAATATCAGTTCGAGTTATAGTGATGTAAAGAAGCTTACCCACCATTTATGTATACCTTCTCCTGTCAACTTCCTCTATATCACTATCATATAATTTCATGCTGGGTCCATAGGAGTAGTTGAGGGTCTACACCCAACCATGCCCGTCTCCATAAGCATATCTGTAATATATTTCCTTTGGATCATCACAAGACCCTTGCATTCCTGGCAAACTCCAACCCCAGAAAGTATCGTAGAGTACCAAGATCCTCCGTAACAAATCGACAACCCAAAATGCTTTTGCCATCTTTACCCCCTGAGTATCATCTCCTGTAACCAAAATATCATCAACATACACCATGATGACAATTGTGCCTCTAGGAGTCTTCTGAATGAACAACGAGTGATCCACATTTTATGTCTTGAATCCTTGTTCAATTAGATGGAAAAGCTTATGAAACCACTCCCTTGGGATCTGTTTAAGGCCATATATTGCCTTATGAAGTCTACACACCATATAATTCTCCTTCTCAGCAATGAGCCCCGGAGGCTGCTGCATGTAGACTTCTTCTTGCAGATCGCCATACAAGAATGCATTCTTAACAACAAGTTGAAACAAGGGCCAATCATGTACCACAACAACTGACATAAGAATACGAAGAGTGGAATGACGGGCAACTGGAAAGAAGGTATCCATATAATCCACGCCATATGTCTGAGTAAAACCTCGCGCCACTAACCTTGCCTTGTAACGATTAAGGCTACCATCTGCATGATACTTGCTAGTGAATACCCATTTGCAGCTAACGATAGATGCTCCTGAGGGAGCGAGAACCAAGCTCCATGTTCCCCGTGACTATAGAGCAGCCATTTCCTCCTCCATGGCAGAATGCCAGCAATCAATTTTCAAGGCATCTTGATAATTCCGTGATATCTCCACAGAAGACAAAGCTACTACAAACATCTGAAAGTCCCCTATGAGGCGATAAAAGGAAAACTGGGAGGCAAGAGGATACGAAGCACAAGTGCGTTTCTGCTTCCTTATAGCAATAGGGACATCCAGATCATCAACCACAATACTTGCTGGTTCATATTCCTTCTGCAATGATGAACCCTGCACAAGCACACTATTCAACCCATCATTAGTAGTAACATCTAGACATACGTGGGGTGTGCTGGATGGTTGACGTGCAACATGAGCAGGACCTGACCGACATGTATAATATTTTGGTAATGGTGAGACAGGTCGTTTTGGTGGTGGTTTTGGTGGTGGTGGTGGTGGCGGTATTGATGTCAGGAACTAGAATGGATATTGTTGGACTCAAAATAGGAGGAGGAGGAACATATACCTCGTCGTTAGATGGGGATGAGGCCAACCTGTCACCTGCAGGAGAAAAGTACATAACAGACTCAAAGTATGTAACATCAACACTGACAAAGTATTTCCTGTTAACAGGATCGTAGCAACAGTATCCCTTCTGAGTTCGAGAATAACCCACAAAGATGCATTTGACAGCTCTAGGCGAGAGCTTGTCAAGACCAGAAGACAACTGATAAATAAAAGCAACAACACCAAAAACACGAGGAGTAAGTGAGTATAATTCCTTATCTGGAAAATCAACAAAAAGGAGATTTTTCTCACCAAGTATCGAGGACGGCATACGATTGAGCTGATAACAAGCTGTAAGGACGACATCTCCCCAAAAAGAAATAGGAGCACAACTCTGGATAAGTAGGGTTCGAGTAATATCAAGAAGATGACGATGTTTTCTCTCAGCGACTCCGTTTTGTTGAGAGGTGTATGCACATGTGGTTTGATGAATAATACCTCTTGACGAAAATATTGTGAGAGAGAACGAGTGCAAAATTTGAAAGCGTTATCAGTACGAACATATTTCACATGAGAGGAAATGGAAAAACATTTTGTACTTCATTAATAAGATTTTTGATAACATCTCCTGCATCAGATTTATTCTTTAATAGAAAACCCACGACAAACGAGAGAAATCATCAACAACTACAAGATAAAACATGTGTCCCTGGTGATCAGGGACACGACTTGGGCCCCAAATATCGGCATGAAGTAATTCAAAAGGGGAGCTACCACTCTGATACTAACGACTAGGGAAGCTAGCTCTATGGTGCTTTCCCAACTGACATGCTTCACACCGGAAGGAAGACCTCAGACATATCTGAGGCAAGAGATGATGCATCGTCTAAAGTGGAAGGTAACCAAAGCGTAGATGCCATGTATTTGGAGTGACAGATCCAGCTACATGAAAGGAGACACCAACATATGAACTCCAGATCAGACGATAAAGACCATCCTGCTCAGAACCATAACCAATCACCCTGCCCGTTAGAATGTTCTGAAATATAAGAGAAGATGAGTCAAATATAGTGCGACAGTACAAATCCTTTGTAATCTGACTAATGGAAAGTAAGTTCATCGAAAAATCAGGGGCATGTAAGATATTCTGGAGATGCATGAAAGGCGATAAAGTAACCTCCCCCTGTCCAATAATGGGTGAATGAGTCCCATAAGCTATTACCACTGACTGCCCTGGTGGAATCTCCCTGTATGACATAAGTTTTTCTCTGTCGCGACAAAGATGGTGTGTGGCACCCGAGTCCATGATCCAATCTGAGACATCAGAACTATAACATGATGTGAAAGCACAAGCACTACCTAAGGTGCTAGTCATGGAAAAAGTACTGGCATAAGCTGACACAACAATATCCTAAGGGCCTCCAGGGGAATCTGTAGAAGCATGAGGCATAATATCTTGTAATCTCACAAGAAGCTCCTCAAACCTCTGATCCAAAGTAGATGCTGACGGAGATGCAACATTTCGGCTTCTTGTGCCGAGGCTGGAATCCATGCTTAGCATGTATCCTCAGAATGGCATGTACGAAGATAAAAAGTGCATGGTTGACGAAAACAACCACCTCGACCACAAGGTCCACGACCACAGAATGAAGAAGAACCACCTCTCCCTCTGGAAGCAGCCATCGTCGAGGGTGGTGGAGTAGAAGCACTAGACGAGACAAAGATATGACTAAACCTCTGGTAGACTTCCTCCATAAGAGGAATGGTAGCATCGACAAGTATCTGTGATCAGGCATCATCATATTCAGGATCAAAGGCTGCAAGAAGGACCCCCACCTTGGTAGCATTCATAAATGTCTTCTGCTGCTCGGGGGTGGCTGTGAGAAGAATATTACTGTAGAGCTTCTCAAACATCCCCCTCAGGGATGTATACGAGGAGTGAAGCGGCCACCCATTCTGCTTCATTGGGAATATATCGTGCTGGAGTTGTAACATCTTGGACTCATTCCACATATGTGAATATGTTGTCGCCAGTATGTCCCACATCGCCTTAGTGGTGGGCTGATGGAGGACATCATTAGCAATCTCCATCGAAAATGTGCCTGATAGCCATACCTTGGCATATGAATCATCAACCTCCCATCCCAGGAGGCATAGATCCCAGTCTTCTCTGCCGGCTCTTCCTCGGTAAGAATATGCTTCTTACCATTCAACTTCATGAGGCTCATGAACTGCATCGTCCAGAGTTCATAGTTCATCCCATCCATCTTGACAATTGGCACGAGACCTTTGACCGCACCTATGGAGGGTATATTGACTTTGTTTTCTGACATAGCTCCGGAGATGAAAAACTAGAATTTGTAGACAAAAAGACAAGTGTCTACATAAACTTCATGGGATTTGAGTGTATATGTAGACTTTACGCACTTAAATCCATAGATATGAGGGAGGAGGCAGCTGCGCCAGAGAGGGGAGGGGTCGACGGGAGAGGGTCTAGTTGCAGGGGGAGGGGGGAGAGGTGGCGACAGGATGGAAGGAGGTGAGGGGCCGGGGAGGCGGCGCCGACGAGAGGGGGTGGGGCGGTGCCGAGGAGGGGGGTGGGAGGGGGGCGGCAGTGGGAAGGGTAGGGTTTTAGGATTTTGGCTATGATACCATGTTGGTGGAAAGAGTTATTCTATATTCCAAAGAACCCTAGGCTCTCTTATATGGAGATATCCTATGGGTAACATAAGATGGAACAAAGGAAATAAAAACAACATAAAAGATACACCGACTACATAGTTATCTCTACAAAACCCATGCAGGCTGTGGAGATTGATCAAAATATCAACACAGAATTAGGGTTTCAAAAGAAACCCTAGAACTTGAATCTTAAATAATACAAAATAATGGTCTTCAAACATAAATCTTCAAGAACAATCGAGAATGAATCTGATAATCGAATCTCGAATAAACAAAATATATAAAATCCTTGAGAATCGAACCTGCTCTGATACCTTGTTAGAAAACTTGAATGCGGAAATGTATCAGAAATAAATAATAAAGAACAATGCAGAATGCGAGGTTTTACGTGGAACCCTACTCCCTAAGGAGCGGGATGAAACCGCGGGAGAAGACCTCAAAGGGCCATATGTTGCATTGCACTTTCTCACTAAATACATGGGGTATAGGGCTTCTATATAGCCCTTACTGATTCTCCACATCACACATACTGTCGATGTGGGACTAATCAACTGGATGCGGTAAATGGATCCCATGTACTATATAAGTGACACATACTCCAACAAATGGAAAGCGAAATTACATATGATTTTGATATTGCTCCCTCCACAAAACCGAATTTTGATCGAGTTCGCCCCGAAATTTAAGGCTATGGGCTAGATTATGCTCGATCCACACAATTTTTCCATTGCAGTCAATGAGAATTGGCCCATATTCTAGGTTGATGTGAAAAATACCTTCCTATATGACAATATTAAGGAAGAGGTTTACATGATGTTAGCCCTCCAGTTACCCCGTCAAGGAGGAGTATGTATGTCGACCCAATAAGGTCATTTATGGCCTAAAGCAGAGTCCACGTGCTTGGTTTGACATGCTCACCACTGAGATTAGCTCCCTTCGTTTTCAGAGGATGACTTCCGACTATGTTTTTGTTGGACGACGACCTACTGGTGTTGTAGTATTGGTTGTTTATGACGATGATATGGCGGTATCTGGTGATGATAACACATATATTGCAAAGACCAAGATCTTCCTCCAGAAGATGTATGTCACCAAGGGCCTTGGATAGATCCGTTATTTTCTGGGCATAGAGGCGATACACACTACAAAGAGTCTGCATTCATCATAGATGGAATATTGTATGGAGATTCTTATGGAGGCAGGTCTGCTTGGATGCAAGCCATCTGGCATACCACCAGAGGCACATGCGTTACTATCTTTATTGATCTTGCATTTGAGGATCCTGCATGATATATAAGCCTAGCAGGTAAACTACTCTACCTTTATTATCGCAAGGCTTGATATATCATATGCTGTCAGTAGAGCAAGCCAACACATGGAGAGACCATATTACAGACATTGGCAGGAGGTTCTCCTGGTACTACGATATCTGAAGGGATCTCAAGGGTGTGACCTTTTCTACAAGGCAAACGGCCACAACACTATCATTGCTTATGCTGATGCTGATTATGGCAGTTCTTCTGAAGACATACAATCTCCTACTTGCTATACATTGTTTGTTTGAAGGAACCTTATTATTTGGCATAGCAAATGGCAGACTTTGCGTTTTGATGTAGTGCAGAAACAAATATACGGCAATGACCCAAGTCACTTGTGATATTACCTAGTTAATCTCCTTAACTGAATTTTGACTACTACTATTTTATTGTATTGGGACAACAAATATGCCACATATATCGCCACCAATCCAGTCTTTCACGAGCGAACCAAGCATATTGAAGTTGACTCCCATTTTATCCGTGATGCAATGCGATATGGAAAGATCTGCACTCCAAATATCTCTACTGATCTTCATCTTGCGGATATCCTCATAATCACACTACCTAAGAGACGTGTTTCTTGGCTTATCTCCAAGTTGGACATGATTGACATATATTTTATGACTTGGTGGGAGTGTTAGAGTTATTGTATTATTGACATGCATTATTTATTTCGTTGAGACCTGTAACCCCTTGGGGGCATCTATGTAACTCTCTTTTGTTTTGCCCTATAGATTTCATGCTATATAGAAATCCTAGACTTATGAAATAAACAATTCATTCAGTCTTAATCGTTTCTCCACATTCTCTATAAAATTTACATACCATACCCTTCTCCCCCAACACTCCTGCACCATCTTCTGGCCCAAAACCTTCGTGATGTAAAAATCCCTAAAGCAATTGTTGTATACAAACTCCACAATTCTTTACTGCAACACTGCAGAAGCACACGTATGGATATGCGTGTGTGTGTGTATATATATATATATGTATATGTGTTTATGTGCTTGTGTTGATGTTTTTCAATGAGGTGTCGCTTTTTTTTAAAGCTGCCCCATTTTCACTAGAATTTTGAGTTTAAAGCAATGATTTTTACATTGCATACGTCATGGTTACACGGAATCTTTGCTTATAAACAGATCTAAAGTCGGGATAGGCCCCATGTGTAGATCAAAAAAGCCATATCCTTCTTCAAACACTTCCACAGATTTTCTCATTGTGTACATGTTAATGTTACAGCTATAAGCACGGTTCATTGTATACCTATCTTAATTTTTTGCAAAATATTCTTAAGTTTACAAAGTATGTGCTACAAGTACTATATTATACACTTTATAGTTTGCATTTTTTACCAAGTAGTCATCAAATCAATGTTTCAGGTGAGTGGCTTTTTTGAATTTCGAAAAAAAGTCTCTATCGGTAAGCTTTGTCGTTCTCCATCTACCTCTCTCTGTATGCACAATTGCTTGTTCTATGCATGCATGCACACATGTATATATGTAGTCCTTTGTTCTATGCATGGCACTGGAATTGATTTTAGGTACAAACTCCGGTTTTATTGCTATTGGATGAGCCTCTTGCCGGTCTTGGTATGACCAAATATATCCAATTTCTAAATAGATTGAGCACTGTTATTATCTATTCTTGAATTATATTATTGGAACGCTAGCGAGTTACTTCTAAAGTAGTAATATCACCAGCTATAAGAGGGCACATTTCACTTGTCTGGGTCTCTTTCTCGTTCACCCTTTTTGTAGAACTTAAACAGGGAAATAGCCAGACGGTGATGGTGGATGATGATGTATCACAACAATTTCTGAACAACCAGTTGATCTCAGAGATTTTCTACAACTTGTCTTAGATTGGAGAGCTCGCGCTGATGTTGTTAAGCTGCTGAAACATCTAAAGGAGGTGACCCTGCTCGTCGTCAGCCATGACCTGAAGTAAGCACAATTTTGATGCTCACTTGAGATATGAATATTTGGTGTGAAAATGAATGCAGTTCAAACCTCGACATTAGTATAAAGGGGCGTGCCATACAGCCTGATTGTGATTGCATAGAAACTGCATTTTAGATATCGCACACTTTATTGCGCAAGGTATGACTTATTTTCGATCTTTTCCGATCGTATCATTTACAGGGAATTGTCTGCTTTGGTTGATCGGTCATGGAAGATGGTAATGGGTGGTGTTCTAAGTTAAGCAGCCTTACCAGTCTGATTTGAGTATATACATTGAAACTAAAGGAGCCAGTAAAAGCAAAAGGAGTGCCTTTAACTAGTCAAAGGTCTCCATGAAGAAACTAGACTCATGCTTGAAGCGCAGAGACTACATTATATATCCTTAATGAGATTCCATGCAAATAAGCTGGAATTGAGCACTAGAGAGTGCTACTTCATTAGGAAAATAAAGGATGGTATTGGATACCTACTTTATGACCTTGAGATTCTTAAAAGATATCATCTCTAAGAATATGATTCTTAAAGGATGACTCTCTTGAGAATCAAGTAGAAAATGAGTGCAGGAACTCATTTATCTTGAGAAGATAATGAGGCTCCTGAAATTGGGAATGATATAAGGATGATAATAAGTGTTTTATAGATTGGATATTTTATACCTTGAAATATGATTTCAAAGATACCTCTTAGATCTTAGTTCTGAAGGTGTTCAGAAGCAAAGAGAAGAGGATATTGGGACTGTCACATTTGTAGTACACCTTGGACATATTCTATTCTTAGAAATTCCAAGAAAGGCTTCCATCCCTTAAGATATGGTACTGACCTATCTAAAGGGATAACACCTCAAAGAGTTGAGGAAGTGAATGCTAGAACTGCTTGCACTTGTGCATCAGTTACGAGAAGCTGAGTGTATGCTAGATGTGTACAAAAGCCAGATATCTGCCATGTAGTGGGAGTAGTAAACTGTTACTAATCCTAATATGGATAGAAAACACTTGATTGAAGTAATAACAATATCTTCATAGAGGACAATATTTTTGAGATAGTGTTCTCAAAGTCTTATCTTCAAAAACTTAAGACTTTATAGATAGAGATCTAAAAGGTCTTAACTGTGGATACCTTAGGAGATAGCGATCTCAAGGAATAAAGGTATTCTGATAAGGATTATGGAAATACTGGTTATGATACTTGTTAAGCTGTAGTGTCAAGGACACTGTAACTAACAAGATTGAGTATTGTTTGCATAAGATGCAACATTCACAATAGATGCAAGCACTGTTACTGGGGATATGCAAGTGCCATAAAAGGACTTGGCGTAATCTCGTGGGAACAGAGTGACTGATCAGCTTTCCTAGCGATTTTCTAAATAGCCTATGATTGTCACATGAGTGTGGGTTTAAATGATTAGCCCATTAATGGCTCTTTGGGCTAGTGGGAGATTGTTGGACATGCGAGCCCACAACGAGCCATTATGCAATAAATGTTATTGCAAATATCATTCCCTGATCTGAAATGAAGAATAAATAAATTGCATAATAGGTCCCTTAGTACAATTAGGGTTATGTACCATGGCCATCTTGATGATCATACAGCTGTTGATTCAACTGTTGAATCATAGAGGTTGGTGCTTGGATGAATATCTAAAGAGTTAGATTGAGGACTCATCAAGCACCGTCAAATGATTGTTTAAGAGATGATTTCAAGCCTGAGTAGGAGATGGCAATCCTTATCTCTAAAGGCTGATATCTGACCGACCTCTTGATGCAGGTCCTCTGCATAGGAATAGAGATTCGGAGGTGTTAGATCGAGATAACCAAAGTCCTATATCGTATGATGTCACGATACATGCATGCATCCTCTGACCAGAGACAAATGTGTTACTATATGTTTGAGTATGTACATTTCGCAGACCAATACGTTAATGACCTAACCAAGGTCTATACACCGGCACACTGGTGTGCATATAAGGGCATATGAGTAATACGATCTCAAAGGGATCATACAGGTTCAGTTACTGAACCGGAAGACATGAGCTCACTCATGAGATATTGGGAAGAATCAAATTCCGTGCGCACGGTCGTCTCGCTTTGGAAGCTTGACTGAATTTATAGGTTTGATATATACTTTTGGAAAGAATATGATCAAGACCTAGGTATGATATATGATTTTGGAAAGTATATGATCGATACCAACTCCCAATGATCGAATGATAAATTTACTGATAAAACCATGAAGTAGACAATATAAAGTTGATCTAATACTTCGGGTTTAGTCTGAGTCTTCCAGTATGCAGGATGTACAGGTATTGGGAATACCTGAGGGTGATGTGATCATAAACGATTGTATAACCATGATGCTTTCATTCCTAGGGAGTGATGAAACGGGTCCGGATTTTAGTGACTCCTCTCAATAGAGAAGTAATCTAATCTTGGTCCAAATGTTGGCATTGATCTGAATGTGATTCAGACGCAATGAGAAGATTAGATTTGCGGTCTTCATTTAATCAAGCATCTATGGGAGGCTCGCGATCTGGATTTGAGATACGATCTCAATATCCAAGTCACTATACGTAGAACAATATAATCACCCTGTCCTTATCTCCAAGTATCCGCGGAGAAAGCGCATTATCCTTGAAAGGGTTCAGGATAATTTCATTGTTGATATTATGTATCCGAGCATTGAGAAAATGGATAATTAAATGTGATTTAATTATCATAAATAATATGAATTTGATTCATATTAAGAGTTATATTAGATAATTAAATGTGATTTGATTATCAAAGATGTGAATAATATGAATGTGATTCATATTATTTGAGAACAATAGAATAGATATCCAAGATGATCAAATGTGATTTAATTATCATGGATATGAATAATATGGATAGAAATATCCATATTAGTCATATACATTATAAATGTGATTTATAATATATAAGAGAGGGCTATTTGTAATTTACATTAGTTAATTAAATGTTGATGTGAATTGGATTCACATTGGACATTAAATTGATAATGTAATTTACATTTTATTTTGGGTTGTGAATGTGATTCCAAAATTTCCAATGGCATGATTGCAATGTTCATAAAATAAATTGGATTTATTTTTGTAAAATAATTTGCAACAAAAGTTGTTGCAAATATTGGAGAGAATTATGAGATAATGCAATCTCATGTAATATAGAAAGGAGGCTCCCTTCCTAATAAGGAGAGGGGACAACTACCAAGTCCTTATAGGACTCGTAGCCGTCCTCCCCCTTTATGGTAGGAGGCTCGCCTCTTTCCTATTTCTCAAAAGGAGATTGATTTGATATAAATCAAATTATATTTATTACATATTTTATTTTTATTAAATTAATTGTTGTTGGTTTTTACCAACATAAATCTTAGCCATTGAAAGAAATACAATCAATGAGAGCCATTGGATTTGTGTTGTCCCATGGATTGAGATCCATGGATCCCAAAATGTTATAAAAGGAGAGGCACCCCTTTGCTCTTCTTTACACAACAAGTGATACAACAACTCTCTCTCTTTCTCTCTACACGTATACTCTCCCTCTTTCTCTCATGTGGCCATCCACCATGGATGCCATAGAGAAGTTCTCCATCACTGCAACGTCGTCGTTATGCTGCCCGATCGTTTGCTCGTGGATCTCCGTCTCCTTTGGTGTGCCTTGCTCGTAAAGAAGACGATGGATCTCGTATGTCAAGATGAGGAGATCCACTACTTGGATCATCAATATGGATTGCGAGAAGCACGTGGTTCATCCCCGTGCTCGCAAGCGTCTCCTCCGTCGGATCGGACTTGAGACAGGAGGTCTCTTCATTTAGAGACTCGATTGCAACCACGCTTCAAGAGGTAATCCTATTACTTGTTTGTGGTTTAGACGAAACGATCCGAGAAGTGTTCTTGGATCTTGTGGTTTCGTCGCATGAACATTTTTTCTAATTTCCGCTGCATAGAACAACTAGTCCGACTAGTCGTTCTTCGTCGTATTTGATACGATGCTCATGCTTCCGTGATGCGCTTGAGGATCTAACCATATCCTTCTGATCACATAACTCATGTCATCGGGAAGAAAGCAAATCTATCCTAATCCATAATCAATGATGACTCTCATAGAGGAGAAAAAGGGTCATCCCAAGATGATTGGAGAGTGCTTCCCAGTAGAGGTCTCCATGGGCAATACAACAATATAGCTCGTGCCCTGAATCCAAATGACAATGTTTTCTAGAATAAGATTCAACCTCTTTATTGATCCATCAATAAACTGAACGATAATCCCAGTTTTCTTGAGAGGTCCTAAGTAAATAGACCGTACCAATGAGAAGGGTATGATGCTAATAGAAGCACCACCATCAAGGAGAGGGGGATCACATGAATAGTCAGAAATGGTGCATCTAATGAATGGTTTAACAATGTTCCTTTTCCTAGAAGATGGACGATGGGTGATGGCATGGGCAGTGGACATGGTCAAGATATGACACTCAGATCTACTCCTTCACTTTCTCTTCTTGGGATGAGGAGCAAATAAATGAGTCATGGCCTGGTGAAGTGGGGGTTTAATGATCTCATAAATGGTTGCCACCACTTTGTGTTAAGTCATTTTTTTTGTATTTTTGGACTTCCTCCATACAAGGGAGGAAATCAGAATCAACATATACACAAGGACGATGAAGAGCAGTCTGTACATTATCATCCTCGGGGTCAAAGGTGGGATAAGATCTGAATGGATGTGTGAGCAAATGATCTGGCACGTGGACCCTCTCCTAATAGTCTGAATCAACCATTGGTCTCTTGAATTCTTTTTAGATTTTTGAAAATTTCTCATTTTTTGGTATTTTGGGTGATTGCAAGTTCTCATGTTCATCCTCAAGTGAATCTATATCCTCAAATATTGGAGCATCATTCTGGTTCTTATTTATGCTAAATAGATTGTTAATCCTCAAATTCATATACTCCATCATCTGGTTCAAGGTTTCAATTGTGAATACCATGAAAGGTGACTCAAAAGTCTCAGGATTGGGTGCATGGAATGAGGGTGGTGGGTGTGGGCAAAAATCACATTGCAGATCAAGGTGGTCTAGGAAAAGTGGATTGTCGGAAATGTAAAGGTGATGGTGATGGTGGGTGAAAATCAAAGTCTGATTCCTGAAATAGTGGGTTAGGCAGATATATGCAAAAGTCAGGAGTAAAATCCTCCTAGAAAAATGGAGGTGGATTGGTTGGAGGGTACGAGAGATCTTCAAAGTCCAGATAAAAAACTCTCCAGTCGGCCATCTCAAAACAAAAGGAAAATGATCGGGAGAGCACGATGGTCAAGTCAAGAGATATGAGAAAAAGGTGCAACTGCAAAGAAATGATCGAGTATGCACACAAGCAAACACAGACAAACGCAACAAGACAAAACACAACCCCTCAATTCACCTACTCAACTCGGTGAAGATCGTGAAAGTTCGATCTTTTAATCTTGTATGTTTTAGAGTTTGGTAAGAATTATAAAAATTGTACAAACATTCAGGTTGGCTGATGGGATTTGGGCACTGGTCCATAGTGTATACATGAGCAAGTAAAAAGGAATACAATTAGGGGATTTCTCGCTCCAAGATAAATATTTTTTTTAATATATTTTAGGGTCAAGTAATATTAGTAGTCCCAATTTTATTGGTTATCACTTTTTTGAATCTTTTAAGAGGAAACACACATGCCTAGCAAGGAATCAGTTCCTTAGCAACCTAGGTGATCAAAATAAGAGGGAGAGAGTGAGAAGAACAATGCAGGGAGAAATCAATGATGCATGCTGAAGTATAAATGCTCACCTTGCCTCTACATGCAAGGATGCTAAGCTATATAGAAATCTATCTATATGCAAATGCAACGTCAATGAAATCACCCTAGATGATAATTTGTTATTATCGTGAAGAACAATATGTTAACCACTTAGAATAGAACCAAAGGGTCTGATCTTGGAGCCTCCTTAGTGCTCATCACAGTGGATCCTGAAAGCTGTATGGAGGACTATCACAATGCACGTTTTCGAGACTAAGTGAAAAGCAATTCAAAATTTGACTAAGTCCAAATGAAAACTATAGGTGCATGCAATGGTAATTAGGTGCTTGGACTTAATCTATCGTCAAGCAAATACTACAACAAGGGCTCAATCACACCAAATAAAGAAAAATAAAATAGGAAAACAAATGAAAAAGGTGATGAAATTGTGGCAAAAACTGACGAGGCCCCTAAGGGAATAATCCTTCGGGCATTGGACCTCGTGTAGCATGAAGTATCATGAATTATTACAATTACAGTAGTCTCTCTCTCACTTCAAATTAGATAATAAATAAATAAAATAAAAATGCTAAGTGGAAAGGTCTTCAAAAATCCTCCCGAGTCTCATTTGGTGCTCTCTTCTAACAACTAGGTCAAAAAGTCGGTGTGGCTTCATGTAGGTGTGCATGCACTCCGAGCAAAACGCCTCCCTCGATCTGTGGTACCTCATAGCAAAATCAATAAGAAGAGGTGATTAGACAATCCACAATTGTATCAAATAAATCAAAAAAATAATAAAGCAAAAATATGCATAAGGAAGACAAATAAGTCACAATAAAAATGCCAATCTATGCGCATTTGATCCTCGGCATCGACATCATTTGTTGAAGAGGATTTTGCGAGGGTCTAGAAATCTCACAAGGTAAGAGATCCAGTCGATACGGTGACCCCTCAGGAAACCCACTTCAAACAACAATTAGCCCACAATAATAATCAAGCAATGAAAATAATTTTTGGAGTTAAAATTTATTATAACTCTACAATAAGGATGTTATAGATGCAAGTATGTGTAGAGGTCGAACACATGGAGCAAACTAGATAGATTGTGTAATGAGGTGTAAATAGGTGATTGTGGTTCTTTGTTTATATGTTTTTATGGAATTTTATTTTCTTTAATTTTTATTTTTTTTGTTTTATATATTTTTTTCTTTTTAAATTTATTGTTATATATTTTCTTTTTATATTTTTAGATTTGTATATTTATTTTTCTTTAAAATAAGCAATATAGGTTATATAAGAGTATATATATACAATTTAGGAAAATATAAATATAAATACTAATAAAAATAGTCAAAATTCAGGAAATAAAATATTTTTGGGTTTTAAATAATTTTTTACTATTTGTGATTTTTAGTAAATTTTGGTAATTTTCATATATTTGTAAATTAAAAAATATCCCTAATAAGTGATTAAATAAATTACCGAAATCAAAATGGAAATTAAAAATAACAAATTAAGTCCAAAATTTTGAAAATAAATTTTAGTTTATAAACACCAATATAAGGAAAAATTATAAATATAAAACACTATTTTTAAAAGTTTTAAGAATTTTATTGATTTTCATAAGAGTTTTCATGTCTTCTTTTCTTTTTAGGAGGTTTCTTTTTCTATTTTAAGTTTTTTGATTTCTGTAGTTGCAAAATAAATAATAAAACAACAAAAAATTTCGGAATTTTTAGAAAATTTTATATTTTAGGGATTTTATAGTGTAGACAGGGATTAATAGTGATCATTTTGATTTTTATAAAGTAATTTATTGTCTATAACTGGAATCCAAAATTACAGAGTGGAACTACACTACAACAGAATCTTGAGTCTATTTTTTGGAAATTTTTTGAGCACAACATCTATTTTTAATAAATACAATAAATAAACAAAAATGCAAGATCTGGTAGGGGCATGTGTAGTTAAAATAAAGTCTGAGGCCTTGATGCATTCTTTTCCAAAAACTATATAACATGAAAAAATGTTCCCGAGCCAAAACAAAATTCACAAAAGTCTTGGGACCTACCTGCAAAATGCCCACCTCATGTGGGCGGCCACGTGAGGTGAGATGGCGTTGACCAAAATGAAATTAAAATAAGTTTGGGGGTCTAATTGCAAATTGTACACAAATTAAATAAATGCAGATGAATGTTTGAGTGTTAAATAATAATTACACAAAATGTGTTCGGTTAAATAGTAAAATGCCTAAAATTAAGTCGGGAACGAACGATATGATGAATTTCACTAATCCGCATGTCGCTCCCTCTTACGACAATGTCGGTTCGAAGCAGACGGAGGAGATTAGATCATGTGGATGGAGATCTACGGTGAAGGGCCTGCACGATCTGACAGTAGCTGAAGCGTCTGGTGTGGATGTCTGATCGGACGAAGGAGGGGGTTGATGGAAGAACATGCCAAGAACAACCTTCGCTCGAGCTTCGATCCTCATCTACTCCTTCATCCGGCTTCATGGGAGGCTCTACTCTGGTGCAAAATGAGGCTTGCACCCCTCCATGCCGGTCGACAGTTCCTGATGTGCACGTGGAGCTTCGATGTGATCAAATGAAGTCGAGGAAGAATGGAGGCTCTAGGTGCTTCCAGTTCAGCAAAATCGACACCCAGGTGGGTCGTTGGGCCTCCAGGACCTGCAATGAAAGATTATACAAGAAAATAGGGGTCCTGGGGGTTCCTGGTGGGTGGAATGGAGACGAGGTGGTGTGGGTGGATGCTTCCCAGCGAGACGGTGAAGTTAGGAAGCTCAAACCAGATCCAAGAAGGATCTGAGGGTCTGGAGGCATGTAGAATGGTGGGAAACGGCAAGGGAGCAAAGTGGAGTGATGTAGGGGCGGTAGGCAGGTCGGAGAACTGGCGGAGCATGATGGATGGGGTTCGCCTGAGCTGGGCTCCCGAAACTTCGATGAGGATCTTTACAAGAGAATACACGCGATTAATGAGTAATATAGAAGCCTAAAGAAAATCTATGGACTAAGATATCCAAGAGAATATAGAAAATGGTACCTTAGTGGTTGGAGGCCACGAAGTCGACCTCACGGCGACAGAGTTGCCGAAGATGGATGGAAGCCACTTGAAAGCTTGCTTGGGCTCGCCCCCATGAAGCTAGAGAGGGACCTACCACGTCCCTCGATTTAGAGCTCGAAGAAGGAGGGACAAAACCGTCCAAAGGAGGTTCAAAACTTGAATAGAAGTCGGATGGGGATATGCACGTAGTGATCAAAGGGATCCAAAAAATGAGGTGTACGGCTCGATTCAATGGTCCAAAGATAAAGAACCAAGCTTGCTTGCATGGTCAATAATCGAGACACAAATGTGCAGAAGGAATCAAAGGCAACTGGTGAATGAATCAGTGGGAAGAAAATCGATAAATGTTGTCAAGACCAGGTCTGACAAAACCTATTGCCTCGGTAAGAGAATTGACCGAGGTCAATTAACGCAGAGATATGGTTGGTCCATGCAGACCAACGAGAAAAAACCATGCCAGAAAAGAATTGTAAATTCTAAAATGAATAATAAATGATTTTATTAATTTTAAGTTATAAAATAAAATCGTTTCTTATTTTTCATAGTATTTTATTCTTATTTTTATTTATTTTTTGAATTTATTAATTACAAGTTACTTTTTAGAGGTATAGTTATATGTCTATTTATTTATGTTTTGAGTATTTTATTTTTATTTTGTATTTATGATTTTATTATGTTGTTTTTATACAATTATAACTTATTTTTAGATACTTAAATATATATTTATTATATTTCTCTAATATATTATTTACACTTAAATAAATAGGTGTACTTATTGTATAAGTTTGTATACTGTATATTCATCTATGTAATTTTGTGTTTTATTTTATTTTAATGTTTTCTGTATGTTTTTATTCTAGTTTAAACATGTACATATATTAAAGTAATATTTACAAAATTATAAAAATATAAAATTATAAAATAATAAATAAAATGAATATTTTAATCGGGTATATTATACAATAGGGGTCCAAAACCTATCTTTCACACCTTGACTTCAAAAAAATATGAAATCAATTGCATTAAATATCTTATTAAAAATTATATACAACTAAAGGTTATTTTGATATACTTTTGAGTTTTTATTTGAGAGATATGGGTCTAGTAAATTGGGATTTTGAAATCTTATTCAAAGTGAAACTTTTACTCTATATATTATTTTTTGAACGAAATTAATTTTATATTTGTCTATATTTTATTATCTACAACTTTCATGTACAAAGTATCTTTATTTGAGGTATAAAAAATAGAGATCTCCCCTTACTTTATTCCTTGTCGACTGAGTCATCAAGCTGCCTAGGTCTCAAATCTTAGGGTCATAAAATACCTTTAGCATTTCATTCTTATTTCTTTTCTTTATTCTATAATTTTGACATTAAAAACAATATTTTATACAATATTTACTTATTAAAGTATAAATTTTTTTTTCAAAAATTAAAAGTATTTACATCCTTTTACTAGGGTTTTAAGGCCAAAATGATAGAATAAAGGTGTTGAAATGGAGATTCATCAAGTACACCGAAGAAGATGGAGATCCATGAGCAGTCGATCTGACAACACAACGACATGGGGACAACGATGAAATTATTAAGATCAACCTGTGGAATTCCACATGTTGATAGAGAGAGAGATAGTGTGTAGACACACACACACACACACACAGAGACAGAGAGAGAGAGAGAGAGAGAGAGAGAGAGTTGTTGTCTTCTTAATGTGTAAAAGAAATGGCTAGGTCTTCCCTTTCTTTTACACTAACTTGGATAGTGGAGATGCATTCCTAATCAAAATCTATAGATGAGAATTTATTGTAAAAATTTACAATAACAATTAAATTAACTCAAAAAAAAAATTAATTTAACTTAAAAGAAAATAAATAAGTTGTAAATAATGGTAACATATTTACATTTAATTGAATAAAAAACCTTCCAAATGAAATAATACTAGAGAGACTCCTTCCATGTAAGGGGATAGGAGATAGCCTCCTTCCCCTTATACATGGTAAACAACCACTTTGATTGGAGAGAGAAGTTCTCTATCCAATCCTAATATAATCTTATTGCATTAAGTCTTATTTAATGGAGTCTTTTGTCAACAAAATATTACTAAATCACTATTGCGAATTATTTGTGATAATTTTAAACAAAACCATTGACAATTATCAATCAAATTCAACCTCCAAATAAAATGCAAATTACAGTTACAATTAATTATATAATGTTAATCAAATTCACTTTAACAATTAATTCATAAATATTATTTACAAGTAGTTCCCATTAATATATTATAAATCAGATTTATAATAATTTTTATTAATATTGATAGTGACATCCATATCATTCATATCCTTGATAATAAAATTTTATTTTAATTATCTTAGATGACTCTTCTCATGTACCCAAATAATATGAATCACATTCACGTTATTCACATCTTTGATAATTAAATCATATTTAATTATTCTCATATATCCAAATAATATGAATCATATTCGTATTATCATGATAATTAAATCACATTTAGCTATCAATTTCCTCAATGCACATATACATTATCAATAATGAAATTATCCTTGAACTCTTTCATGAATAATGCGATTTCTCTGCGGATACTTAAGGACACGGACATGATGATTATACATTCCATATATCGTGACTTGGGTATTGAGATCATATCTCAAATCTAGATCAAGGGGACCTCTCAAAGATGTTTGATTAAATCAAAGCTATAAATCTAATCTTCTCATTGCATCCGAATAGCATTCGCATCAATATCCAACATTTGGACTAATATTAGATTACTTCTCCATTGAGAAGAGTCACTAAAATCTAAACCTATTTGATCACTCCTTTGGAATGGAAGAGTCACTATTATACAATCATTTTACCCTTGAGAATTCCTAATACCCATACATCCTGCATACTAGAAGACCTAGAATAAACCCGAACCTTTAGATCTTATTTAGACTATCTTATTTAGGGTTTTATCATTAATTTTCTCATTTGATCATTGGGAGTTGGTATCAATCATAAACTTTCCAAAAATATATATTATACCTAGGTATTTATCGTATACCTTCCAAAAGTATATATCAAGCCTACAAGTTCAGTCATGCTTCCAAAGAGAGACAACGGTGCATGGAATTTGATCCCAATATCTCATGAGTGAGCTCAAGTTTTTCAGTTCAATAATGAACATGTACGATCCTTTTGAGAGATTGTATAACTCTTATGCCCTTGTATGCACACTAGCTCATCGGTGTATAAACCTTGATTAGATCATCAACCTATCGGTTTTCCAAATGTACATACTCAAATATATAGTAACATAGCTTTCTTTTATCAGAGGATGTGTTTCTATATCATTACATTATATGACATAGGTCTTGGTTATCTCGATCTCGTTAAGTCAAATCTTTGTCCTAACTTATCTAACACCTCTGAATTTCTATTCCTATGTAGATGAATTACTTTAAGAGGTAAGTTTCATATAAGTATTTAGAGAAGAATTATCATCTTCTTCTATGGCTGGTGATCCTCTCTTAACAATAACTTGACGGTGCTTGATGAGTCCTCAATCCAACTCTTTAGATATCACACAAGAACCAGCCTCTATGATTTAACATTTGAATCAATAATTGTATGATCATCAAGATGGCCATGGAATATTACCCTAATTGTAGTAAGGGACCTACATTGCAAATTAGTTTTACTTCATTTCAGACTATGGAATGATTTTCAATAACATTTATTGCAAAATGGCTTGCTGTAGGATCACATGTTAGCCTAAAGAGCCATTAAAGGGATAATCTTTTAAACCCATACTCATGTACTAATCATAATCTATTTAGAAAAATAGCTTGGTATGCTAAGTAGTCACTCTATTCCAGGGACTACACCAATTCCTTTTATGGTACTTGCATATCTCCTAGTAACAGTGCTCGCATTCAATTCGAATGTTGCATCTTGTGCAGCCAATACTCAATTTTTTAAGAAATTATAGTGTCCTTGACACTATAATCCAATAATTTTTATAACTACTATGCAATTTATATTATTCTTATTAGAATACCCTTATTCTTGGAGATCTCTATCCCCTAAGGCTAAGATCCGGTCACCTGTCTTATAAGGCATCTGCGATGAAGACCTTTTAGATCACTATATATAAAGTCTTATGTTCTTGAAGATAAGACTCTCAGATCACTATCTCAAAAATGTTTTCATCTTTAAAGATGTTTTTATTACTACATATAAGTGTTTTATCTCCATAGGAGGATAAATAGCCGTTTACTACTCCCGTTGCATGGTAGACATCTAGATTTGGTACACATATAGCATACACCAGGCTTCTAATAATCGATGCACAAGGGCAAGTGGCTTTAAAATTCACTTCTTCAACTCTTTGAGGTGATATCCCTTCAGATAGGTCAATACCATATCTGAAGGGAAGGAATCCTTCCTTGGGTTTTTTCAAAAATTGAACATGTCCAAGGTGTACACTAATGTCATGGTCCCAATACCTATTGCTTATAAACATCTTTAGAACTAAGATCTACGAGGTATCCATGAGATCTTTCATCTCGAGGTATGGAAAAACCAGATAATAAAACACTTATTATTATCCTTATATCAATCCAAATGATTAGGACTTTATGAACACGATGTTACTCCCACTAAGCTTCACATGGTTCATCAATATTCTATTTGAAATCATAACTTTTATAATTCCATCAAATCCGATGTTCCAATTACATGAAGCTTATTTGATTCCATAGATGGAGTTCCTTAAGCTTGCACACCTTGCCTTCCTCAACTATGAATCTTTGGGGTTACTTCATATGAATGCCCTCGGTGAGGAATTCATAAAGGAATTTAATCTTTACTCCAATCTTGTAGACATCATAATCAAGTTGTATAGCTATAGTTAACAATATTCTGATGGATTTAAGTACGATCACTATAAAGCAAGTCTCATCATATGTGATGTCTTCTTTCTTTGTGTATCTCGTGGATACGAGACGTGCTTTGAAGGTCCCTACCTTCTCATTAAGATCTATCTTTCTCTTGAATATCTATTTACACCCAATGTGTTTGACCCCTATAAGTGGAACCTCAACGTTCCAAACACAACATTTGTGTATGAAGTCTATTATAGACATTATTTCTAACATCCATCCTTCCATGTTATGATCCTCAGAAGATTCATCATATGAAGTTAAATCAGTGTAAGACTTATCTGACACATAGAATCCATACCCTTTAGGTGGTCTTATCACTCTCAAACTAATTTTAAGAGGAATGAGCATTTCATCTTTAATTGTCCTTTTCATTTCCGATTTCAGGAGCCTCATTATTTTCTCAATATTCAATGAGTTCCTTTATTTCATCTTCACCTTGATTATCAAGAAAGTCATCCACTAAGAATCATACCCTTAGAAATGAAATCATTTAAGAATCTCAAGGTTATAAAGTAGGTATCCAATGCCATCATTTATGTTCCTAATGTAGCAACACTCTCTGGTGCTAGATTCCATCTTACTTGCATCCATGACATGGTTATGGACCAAGAAACCCAAAATTCTAAAGTGTCCAACACTAGGCTAGGTTCCAAACCATAGCAGATGAGATTTTTCAGGTTTATATTTGCATGGAATCTTATTAACGATATATATTACAATCTCTACTATATATACATGGAAATTAAGAGGTAATTATGGTAAGCTTCACTATTGATCAAATCATGTCACACATGATCCTATTGCATCTCCCTACAACTCCATTGCATTTAGGTGTAATAGGAGGAGTGAGATAGGAATTATATTCCTTTCTCCATAAGGTATTCCATGAATTCATCTAATAGGTACTTACTACTGTTGTCACATAAATATCATTTCATCTTCCTTTAAACTTTGATTCTAAATGAAAATTGTAAAATCTTTGAACATTTCAAAGGTTTCTAAGGTGAAGGAAAGAAATCTCATATCACAAATAATCATCAATTGATATCATATATCATTAATGTTTATTCACATACATCAATATATATGACATCTTGATTACCATGGCATCTTAAACATTTCCAGAGAAGGGTGCATGATGAATCTCCATTTCATCACCTTTATTCTATAATTTTAGCCTTAAAAACCCTAGCTAAATGCATGTAAAGAGCATTATTTTGTACAAATTACCATTCATTATTTATTCCATTTATTGTATATAAAGTATAGATTTTAATGACGAAATTAAAGATAAAGAAAAGAAAAAGAATAAAGGGATTTTTACCCGGCAGACCCTATAATCTTTGCCAATTACCTCTACGACCTTTGAAATAACGTATTTCCTTCCTTGACCCCGAAAACTTGCTTCGCCTTACCCCACAGACCCTACCGTCAATTTTAACTTTGTTTGAGTTAATTGCTTAAGTTAGTATTGAGTTAATCTAACTAAAGGAGAATTTGACGGTGGATCTTCCTCCTCCCCATCTCCTTCTTCTTCCTCCTCTTATTCTCATTCTTCTTCTTCATCCTCTTTATTTGCTGAGTGCTCCTCGCCTCCTGGCAGCACTCTACGGCCCTCCACGTCGTCTCCTTTTCGAATAGCTTCCCTACCATGGCCGAGCCGCGGCCCGGCATGCTTCTCCTACACGCCGTCACCTCACGCCGTGACCTTCCCCGACCAAACCATCCTCTTGCAACCTCCTTTTCTCGACATCTCCGGGCGATGCTGACTTCGTTCGATCGAATGCACTGGAGCTCTGTTCGGGAAGAAATCAATCAAGAATGATCACAATCAACAAGATTTCAGCGCACAAAAAACCAAACCCAATTCAGATTTGGGCAAATCTCGTGTTGTGTTGTTGGAAAACTAACATCTTGGTATGGAAGATCGGAGCTTTGGGTACATGGACTCTCGGGGCAGAGGAGATACCCGTGGAGACCTGAGAGTAGTAGACCTCTGATGTGGGAGACGCGAGGATTGTCGGGGCTGCAGATGGAAGAGGAGCTTTTGGGGCACTTGTCGAGCATGGATGCCATGCTCCAAGTGGTGCAGCTGCCGTGGGAAGAGGGTTGCCTCCGGCCTACAACGAACATCTCCGTGTCATGGATGGTTGCAATCTTGGAGACACGGGAATGTGCTTCGTCATGCGGTGGTTCCTTCGATGAGGAGCGGGATGATGCAGATGAAGCTGTGTGATGGTGGAGGTGAGGGTTGTAGGGGGCTTTCGAGCGGCAGGCCGGGGGGGGGGGGGGGAGGTTTCTTCGGGCGGCGGGGCGGAAGGGAACAGGGTGAGGCAATGGACGGGTTGGGGAGGCAGGGCTTCGGCAGGTGCGGGTTGGGGGAGAGCAGGGGAGGCAGGGCTGGGGCTTCGGATGACGCGACCGGGGTCGGGGCTTCGAGGAAGACGGCGGGGAGGGACAAGGGCCGAGGGTGTGGGGGTGGGAACGACATGCAGAGGAAGAAGAGGGGGAATGGCATTAAATGTAAATTTGACAAACAAAATGGGTATAATGTAATCGAATATAACAGAATCCGGTTAGTTCTAACGGGCAAATGGATGGAGGTTAACCACAGGGTCTGTAGGGTAAAGGTTAGCAGTTTATAAGGTCGAGGGAGGAATATCGATGTTTCAAAGGTCGTAGAGGTAATTGGCAAAGATTATAGGGTCTGCCGGGTAAAAATCCCAAGAATAAAATACCAAAGGTATTTTATGATCCTCAACCACGAGACCAAGTCAAGACTTGAATTGGTCGATAAGGAATAAAGTAGAGGGAGATAAGGGCCAAAAATTCAATAAAATTCCCACTCTTTTATTCACCAACACACCCTATTTGGGACCTATTTCATTCGTTATTATTTATACCTCAAATAAAGAATCCTTGAACATGAATGTTATAGACAAAAATACAAATAAAATACAAAATTGATTTCATACAAAAAATATACAATGTACCTTTTACACTTTGAATAAAAATGCAAAACTCAAACTTCCCAAACCCATATCTTCTACATATGAACTCAAAATGTACCAAAATCACTTTATTTGTATATAACTTTTAATAAGTTGTTTAATGAAGGTGGTTTCATTTATTTGGAGTTAAGATGCCAAAGTTAGGTTTTGAACCCCTATTGTATAATATATCTGAATAATATTCATTTTATTTATTCTTTATAGTTTTGTAATTTTATGTTTTTATAATTTTGTAAATATTGTTTATAGCATATGTACATATTTAGAATAGAATAAAATCATAAATAAAAAAAATAAAATAGTCTATATAAATACATAGATGAATATACAATATTTATACATATATAACGAGTATACATATTTATTTAAGTTTATATTTTTATCAAAAAATAAAAATATATTAATGTACATAAAAATAAGTTATACATATAAATTAATAAATATAAATAATAAATATAAAATATAAAATAAAAATAAAATACACATAATATAGGTAAATATACTTATAAATAAAACCCTAAAAAGTAACTTGTAATAAAGATACTCATAAAAATAAATCAAACTCATATTAAAATACTACAAAAAAATAAATATTTTTTATAACCTAAATTTAATTAACCCATTTGCTATTTATTATTTATTTTACAATAATTTCGGGTGAGTTTTTTCCTGGTTGGTTCATTTGGACCAACCAGGTTGCGTTGTTAGTTGACCTTGGTTAACTCGTATGACTAGCATTGTAGCCCTGTTAGACCTCGATTGACCCTTCACTTCTTCATTTTTTTGTAATTGCATCTTTCATTTTTTTGGAGAGATTCCTTCTCCTTTTTTTCGCCTTGATCTATGCTCTATGATGCCAGATCAAATCCTCGAGGATTGCATTGTTGCATTGAGCTGTTCGCTTTGATCTTTCACCTATGTTCCTTCACCTGTACAAAACCCTCTCCAGCATCTTCGATCGATTTTGAATCTTTTCTTGCCACTTTCTTCCACCAAATCCGAGCCCCTTGGCTTGAGCGAGGAGTCAACTCGCTCGCACAGCTCTTTAGCACGTGGAGGAGTGATAGAGAGGTCGATTCCACCATCTCCGACGGTGCTCCACCGTGAGGTCCCTATCTCGTGGTTCTGGCCATCTTATGTATGCTTTCTTTGCTTTATGAGATATCTTGTAGATGTAGCTTTTATTCTCTATCATTAGATTAAGTTTTTATTACTTGTATTAGCTTAGAATCGAACATTCGTAGTTCATTGGAGCTCAACTCTGATGAAACCTCCACTGTGCATATCACTGTTTCCGATCCTGCAGATCACCTCATGTCTAGATCCCTTCATTTCTTCGTATTCTCGCACCACCAACCACCTCAATTAACCCTGGATAAAAGCTTCAATGCCCACACACAGTTGCTCAACTGAGCGTCTGCACCCCACTCCATCTTGCTCCGAAACCATCAAATAAAAGCCCAGACCTCTACCCCCTTGTACTACGAAGACTCTTAACATTTTGCAAGACTGAAAGAACCCATTTGTGGGTCATTTGAAGTCAAGAACACTCTTTAGGTGTTGAAGACCTCTAGGGATCCATCGCTAACAGCCGAACCTACTTGAGGCATCGGGAAGACTTGTCGGAGTAACAGAGACAAGGAGAGGCTATCGATGAAGCTCTAAGAGGTCGGAAATGCACACTGCACCCGATTCAAACTTTCCCATGGCGAGTTTGTCCTCTGTTCGTCTAGCATCCTCAAGAATCGTCCCAATCATCATCGCCTTCCAGATCACATAGTTGCCATCGGATCTTGCAAGCCACAACTGTTGATATCGTATGTGAGATCTAATCTCAACCATCAGTAGCAAACATGCACCACATAAGGAGAGCATTACGTAGATAAGGGGGCACCTGCAACCATCGATCCGTACCTTAGTTGGGGTAAATTAAATTCCATACCCTCGATTTTTGTTTTTTTTATTTTTTTAGTCTTGTAATTTATATCAAACATTTAAAATAATTGTAATATTTGCATTGGAACCCCTATATCTCTCTGTTATTGCTTTTGGGTCCATGCCAGGTGACCTCACATGTCATCCCGTGAGATGGTCATTTTGCAGTTAGGCCCCTAAGGGTCTTTGTATTTAGTTTGGTCCTTAAACTTTTAAATATTACTTATAATATTTTTGGGTATTGTAGATTCCACCTCACATTTATTTTTAATTGCGAAAATGCCCTAACCAATTCATTAATTTTTGTTATTATTTCCATTTAGTAAAAATAACAAATGTCCTCCTAACTATGAAAAAATAGAACTAAGTACCAACTAGATTGTACTTTCATGTCACATTTTTAGAATTGCATTTTAGGCATTTTATCTATTTTCTAAAAATAAAAAGAGCATATTTTGCCCTGTTTTACATATAAAATACCAAAAAATATAAAAAATTTGAAAAATTTCCTAAAAAATAATTTTTTATCATGCCATTTTAGAATATAGACCAAAAATCCTTAAAATCAGAAAAAAAGAAAATATAAAAAATTAAAAACTCCAAAATCCTTAATAAAAATATAAAATATCCAAAAAATACGAAAATATTCATTTATTTTTTGTAATTTTATTTTTATATTATTTATTAAAAATAGTTTTGGATAAATTTGTCTTTATTTTCTATTTTAAATTTGCAAATAATTCAGCCTATTGATTTGATCCTTATTTTGGGATATTTTTGTTTTAAAAATAAATAAAATTAGCAAAAACTCCCCAAAATTACAAAAATAGTAAAAATATTTAAAAAGCATTTTATTTTGTAATTTTTTAGTTATATTTATAATTTTATTATCCTATATTGCATATATGGGGTTGGGGAAGCTGCACCCAGGGGTGTAGCTAACTAGCTGCACCCATGCATTTTTTTCATTGATTTTTTGTGTTTTTTGAAATGAAACCTAGGGGGACTTAAATCACTATATATCACCATGATATCATACAATTTCGACTAAATTCGACATTTCTATCATATCCATCAAGCCTATCACATTTTAATGGTTTTAGAATTATTGAAATTGACCATATCTAGATGGGCATGCTAGGAGTTTTTATTTTGCATGAAATTTGAAACACATATTCCACACAATAACTAAGTAAATCCCCCATAAGTTTCCTTCAAAAAAAATCAAAATCAATGAGAAAAATACCCGGGTGTAGCTAGTTGGCTGCACCCCCGGTGTAGCTTCCCTTTTCCCTTGCATATATAGTCTTATATATTCTTATATTAGCAATTTAAAAAATCAAATTATTAAATTATAAAATTAACAATTAAACAATATAAAACTTAAAATACATAAAAATTCAAAATTAAAAACCCACACAAAAAGACTTCGGCAAGTAGGGGAACACAAGTTTTGGAATTCATCTTCAATCTACTATTTGCTCCTTGTTTCAAGGTTCTACACATACTTGCACTTGTACACATCATTTGTAGAATTATAATAAATCTTAACTCCATATTTTATTCTACTTTTCTTAATCATTCATTATGGCTTAATTATTGAATTACTTAGGGTTTCGTGAGAGATCACATCGGCGACACTTTTGTTTTTGCTACTCCGTGAGGAAAATTTTTAGACCCTCGGATATTTCGAGTTTTCAAATGACACCGTTGCTGGGGAGCAACTATGCATATATTGGATTTATTTTATTGTCCATTCTTGTCTGTGTGCCTCATTATTTCTTTTTCATTTTTATTTGATACTATTTGTGAGCTATCTAATCACTCTCTTTGTTTGACTTTATTGCAAGGCATCATAGATAGAGGGAGGTAATTCTTGGAGCACCTACGCACTCACGTGAAGCAGTGACGATTTTTTGACCTATCCTATAGGAGAGAGTGACAAAAGAGGAACTGGAAGATTTTTAAAGATAGTGCCAGTTAGCATTTTTGTATATTTATTTATTCGTAATTTCAACTGAGAGAGACACACATATATTTGTTTTAATTTTGACTCTCGGTACATTGCCACTTCACAAGGTCCACTGCCCGAGTGATTGTTCACTAGAAGGTCTCGCCGGTCTTTGTTGCGTTTTCTTTGTTTTTTTCTTTGTTTCAAGGTTTTATTTTCTTTTTTTTGTATGATTGAGTCCTAGCTTAGGATTTGCTTGCTCGATAGATTAAGGTCCAAAGCCCTAATATATCTGCATGTGACTATAGATTCACTTTTTGACTTAGTTAAATCATAATTGTTGATTGTTTGGACTTGAGACTGCACATCATAAAGAACCTCATACAATACTAGTAGGACCTACTATGGTGGGCACTGAGAGGTTCCCAGGACCGGACTTAGGTTTCATATCTATATAATTAGCCTATGGTGCTTCATGCTAATTGTATATTCTACTCTAGGGTGATTTCCTCGGATTTCATTTTCATAGAGATAGGTTTCAATTCTTCTTAGCATCCCGCATGGAGAGTGCTGCAAATCATTATGTGTCTTCTATATGAGAATCCATCATCGTTTTGCAATTTGCATTGCATTTTCGTCTTCTCCCTCTGATTTTGATAACCTAGGAGCTAAAAAGAATTGATCCCTTGTTAGGTTTATGCTTTTTTTATTAAAAACACAAAAAAGTGATGGCCAATAAAACCAGGTCTGCTAAGTTTACTCGACCCTAAAAACCAAAACAAAAATCCTTGCCTTGGGGAGAGTAACCCCATCACTATATTTGCATTTTATTTTGATACGTACACACTAAGGATTAGTGCCCCAATCCTAGGACTACATTGAACAAAGAATTTTAGGGGTTTATATTGAATTATTTGCAATATCATTGCAACCCTAAAAAATCCATCAACAAAAATTATTTATAATTTGTACACAGCTCAATCCAACAAACATGAAAAAGAACGCAAGCAAAAGAACTATGAATACAATTTACTTACCTATATATCATACATGATCAAACAGAGGGATGCCACAAAAATACTGAGGGTTAGTCAATTCAATCAAAAATCATTGAAAAAGAAAAGGGAATCTTATAAAAACTACTCATGGTTCTTATATTTTTGATTTGCTTTAAAATTTTAATTTTATATTTTTCTTTGGTTTTCCAATTTTCTATTTTTATGATTTTTTTAATTTTACAAATGTTTTTTAAATAATGAAAATAAAAATGATTTAAGGAAATCTATGAAAAGGGAATAGACAACTTTTTAGATTTGTAGAATATAGCAAAATAAATAGAAAATTCAAAGAAAATTATTTTTGGGGTTTTGATAATTTTTTAATATTTATGAGATTTTTACGTAATTTTTAAAAATTTTAAGGCTTTTAAATAAATCAAAAAAAAATGAAAAAGAGACTCAGAAATAAATGTGAATGATTTTGGATTTTTAAAATAGTAAATAAACTCAAAATAGATAAAATATGCACACACGGAAAGATGATTTTTTAATTTCTAGGGAGATATTTTATTTGTCTAGAATTTTATATGAATTTATATGATTTTTTTGTAATTTTAGTATTTTTATATCTTTTAGTTTTTATGAAGATTTAAATTGCAAAAACGGTATATAAATTAAAAGAAAAGAAACTAAATAGAATGAGTTTTTTTAGAATTTTTCAAAAAAGTAATTATTGAATGCAAATAGGTAATTTTATGATGTTTTTGAATTTTTAAAAGTTATAAAAAAATGAAATTGGAAAATAAAAATTAGAGATGAGTTATCTACTTATTAGAAAAGTAACATGATTTATGTGGATTTTTTATAGATATTTTGCCAATTTTAATTTTTAATATGCAAAATAATATGTAGATGCATAGGGGTAGGGATGCAAGGAAACAATGTTTAGTGATCAAATGATATCAGAAATAAAAATTATAGGGGTGATTTTGCAAAATATCTGATAATCCACGTGTGGATGAATGTGAGTCACACTGGATTGAATTTATTTGTAAATAAAATAGTTCCACGGACTAAATGATAACACTAAACATGCAAGTATTTTCTTGTAATTTCCATAGAATATCACATGCAAGGAAGACTTTCAGCTCAAATATGATCGCAATGTAATTTAAATAAAAGCTAGGGACATTAATGCAAATGTTCAAATTATAACAAGCGGACACATGTCCTTATAGGACTTATTTGCAAAAGAAATAAATGCTAGGGTTGGAGCTCAAATATATCCTTAAATATACATGGTGAAATGGACGACGGATCCTCGTTGAGGCTCGGATTGAACGGTTGAAAATGAATAGTGCTTGAATCGCTCATATTTGATCTAGAAGTAAGATCCACGGCTACTATTTGGGGATCGATCGACGGTTGAGATCTGGATGTCTTGTTCTTGATCGTGCAGACTGATGAATCTCTGATTCTCATTCTTTATTCTTTTATTTTAGCTTTATCTTTTTGCAAAAACATCTATAAATAGGTGTAAATATAACAAGTTAACATTATGCATGTCATTGTTAACATTGCATAAGTAACACATATTAACTAAAATAAAAGAATAAAGAGAAAGGAAAATAAGTATGTAAGTATGAAATAAGTACAGAATGACCCAAACCCAGAGAGAAGGTCAGTAATTGACCTGATCGACAAGGAATAAAGTAGGGGGAGATATGGTCCTTATCTAGCCGTTGGACACCTATACTTGTAAATTTCCATATTTAGTTACAACTTATGCATATGGTATTTTTAAACACTTGTACATATTCCTAAAAATGAAATAAAATTAAAATAAAATCTAGAAAATACATTAAAAATCAAAAAAAAAATCATTTTGACAGAAGCCACACTTCTGTATGTTGAATACACTACCAATTCATTTAATATATTTACTTCATAAAATTATTTTGTAAATATATAAAATATAAAATAAATGATATTTGTATAAAGTTAATAAAATAAAAATTTAATGAATAAAATGCACAGATATACTATACATATACATAATACCCCATACTGTATATATTTTATATGTATTTCATAAAAATATTTAAAAATCACAGAAAAATAGAATGAATAATAATAAATATTTTCATTTTTACTATTTTTTTATTTTAAATTCACTTACTATTTTATTTTTATCATTCTTTGATTTATTATTTTCGAATTTTCTGATTGACTCGGGTCCGTTGATGCGGGTCAACCCCTCCTCCACCAGACCCGACCCGACTCCTCCCATCACCGGACTAATTTCTCCTATTTTTTCTCGGTTGGGTCAAACCTCTGTTGCCCTCGATTTTTACGCTCAATTCCCCTCCTTGTTTTCATGATCCTTACGGATCCCTAGGTGATCAGATCTTCCTAGGGTTTTGCTCCCTCGTCCGATCTTTCCAGACACTGGAGGAGTCCTATAAATACTTCACTCTGCCTCCCTTAGTCCTCAACTCATCCCTCGCCTATTCCTTCCTCCCTAGACACCTCCAGAAAAGTAACAGTCTTCTGGAGGCCCTTTTGGAGTTATGTTTGGTGGGCAATTGGCTCTCTCAAGACATGATCGGAGTTCCTCCACCGTGTACGACCTCCTCCTACGCTTCCCACACTAGAATCGAGGCCACTACCCTGACATTCCCCTCGACGTACTTCACCGACCATAGTAGCACCCTCAGGTACCCTTATTTCGTCAGCATTCCATCTGTTACTTCGATCGGTCCATTCTCCTCCGCCACTTTTTCACTCGCTCCAACCAATGGGCCAGAACCCCATCGCAACCATTTACCTGCTTCGATCGACGCATTGACTCACCCTCCATCTTCCAGCACATCCTGATCACCTTGGATCATTCTCATCAGAGTAGAATTAGGTAGGTTCTTCCCTACACCTTCACCGAGAACCGAAATCTCATTCCCCTGTCGCTTCATTTCACTTTTACATGCACTAATAGGACTGGAGTTACGCCCGAGAGTCCCCTCTTTCCTTGATGGTGCTCGTTCACACAAAGAGACCCCTTCCAAGCTCCGACTGCTCATGCAAAGCAGATTTAGGTGGTGGAGCGCTTCCATCACCATTTGACTGGTCATCACCCATTCTGAGGGCCCCGGTCGATGCGGAGAGACTTCATTAAGCTGTTGGATGTTACCATGAGTCCATCAAACTCGTGGATTGCTGACTGTGCTCGTTGAAGCTCGCCAGAGCTATGTTCTTCTAGCCACTGTCTGAGCCATTCAATGAAGACCCTAGTGCCAGATTCGATCCGTACCTTAGGAGCGTGCCCAAAAGCTGACCCTATGATCCATCAGGACTAGATCTGACCGCAAGCCCGAGCTACACTATAGAACCATTTGATCTGTATTGATGTGTTAGATCTGATGGTCACGTCCGTGACATTCTCTGCTGTCAGATCCCTTTTTTTTGGATCTCATCAGAACCGTCTCTCGTCTCATGCACCCACCACTTGACTCGAGGGCATATTTACCTTTTCCCCTTATATGTCTCTTTATTTAGTTTTTGTCCAATAAATTAAAAGTGTAATTAAGAACTTTTACAGTAAGGATCCTGTTGTTTTTTATTTGCATTTCAGTCCACTTGAGTTGTAAGCACATGCACCAACACATGCTTTTTGGGATATTTGTGATATTTTCTCCTGAACTTTTTTGGAAGTTATGGAATGAATTTATTATTTTGAAAATTGCACATATACCCTTGTGTGTCTGTTTCACGTGCTGCACCAGATTTTTTTGGATAAATCGCATATAGGCCCTTATAATTTCTGATTGTGTTATATGCTAGGCCCTTGTACTTAAAGTAATTGTAGTTTGGTCTCTATGCATTGTTATTAATTCAAAGTCTTTTATTAATTGTAATAAATATCAAATTATCCCAAAAAATTACCTCAAATTGCATGTGACTCATGCTAGTGTGTAATATTTATGGTAATTTTTTCTTGCAGATTTTCGTGCATTTTATATTATTAAAAATTCAAAAGTACCCTATATAGTCCATGCTTATTTTGTAATATTCTTAGAAAAATGAAAAATCACTTAAGAATTCTATCAAAGTTACTGTAGTTGTCTTTTTTCACATTTTTACTCCTATATGAATTTTATTGAAAAATACCCTATAAAAACCTAAAAATTACAAAACATTTATATATAAAATCGTAGAAAAATACAAAGACAATGATTTTAGTACTTATTTTTAGGTATTTTATTTTAGTTTATGTAAAAATCACCTCCTGGAATTTTGAGCTATTACTTATTTTTAATTTGTAAAACTTTCCTGGTTGTGCAGTGTTTTATTACTTTACCACTGTTTGATTTTTAGAAAAGTTCAAAAACATCTGAAAAATACATAAAAATTACCAAAAGCACTATAAAATATACAAAACTCAAAAATATTTTTATTACATTTTTCTAAGCATTTTTGACATATCTGAAAAATACAAAAAGATTGTGTGTGCATACTGTTATCTCTTGTTCAAATTCCCACATTAAAAAATTTAAAAAATGAAAAAAAATTAAAAACAACTGAAAAACAATAAAAATCCATGGATTTATGAAATTGACTACTTAGTGTATAATTGTGCTCCTTGAGTTCGACCCTGGTCGCTATACCAGGTTTATAAAAATAACAAAGCCACTTGATTTATCTGTTTGATCTCTTAGTGGTTTAATTTTCGTGATTGATCGATTTAGTTGATTTAGGAAAATAGCATATGCTTAATTTAATCAACCTTAATCAGCTCGATTAACTGATCATCAGAATGGCGTTGTTGCTGGGGAGCATGACTAGGTAGTTAGATTTTACTTTTACTTTTATTTGCGTCTCTCTTTTATAACTATTTCTGACCATCTTATATTTTGCTTTTCGTACAAGGAACAACTTAGAGGATGACTCGGTCTGCTTTGGAGGGACCCATACCTAGATAGGAGTAGAGGAGCAGTTATATTAGAGAGAATTTAGCCTAGTTTTATTTTTGCAAATATTCTTGGAATATCTTAGACATTTGGACTCCCTAGGACTTGAACATATTCATGATCTGTTTTGCAGAGTGCGGGTGCACTTGGGGGTTCTCAACGGCTTTTTCGCGATTTTTTTGGCTTTTGTTTTCATTTATTTCTCGAGGTCTTAGCCCCTAGAATTAGGTTTTATTATGGTTGAACTCAGTAGCAACTAAGGTCCAAACACCTTAATAGAATATCTATTCCTATAGATCGCAATTGGATTTAGTCAAAAAAGGCTAACTTAGTTGTACTAGACACCACAAGTTGTGAGAAGTTGCATACATCGCTAGAGGAACCCATTGTGGAAGTCACTGAGCGACTTATAAGATCAGACTCAAGTTACTTTTATGGTTAATTAGCACTCATTCTTCCCATAATAGAAGCTATCATCTCAGGACGATTTCCTTGTGCATGATTTAGATTAGTTTAAATTCTTTTTCTGTCATCCTCACCCAATTTTATTGGACGTAAATAAAAAGAAAAATCAGAAAGTTTGTTAGATGTTGATCTTATTCAGAAAAATACCAAAAAAGTGATAACCAATAAAATCGGGATTGCGAAAGCACACTTGACCTAAAATCTAACTTCACTTCAAAAATTTTGTTTTGCGGAGAGTAACCCCCTCCTTGTCTGATTTTACTTGCTGAGAGTTGAGCGAACTACACATTAGGATAGAGCCATGCCTGAACTTCCTTCAAACTACAGGTTCTAACATAGTGGATTTTCAGGTAGCTGGTAAATGGTACGGACTTCCTTAGCATAGTGGATAGTTTAGAGGACATTGTGTAATTCTCCATCCTCAAGTAAATCGAGTAGCCAGAAATGGTTCGTACTTACAACCATACTGATTGGAGAAAGGCGCAACTAGTTCGGGCCAATCTCCAGGGAGAATCGATCTCCTAACTGCTCGCTAACTCGCTCTGTAAGATTGGATTATCACCTAATAAAATTTGACAAGATAAAAAACTGATACTTCACGGTCATCACATAGTGTTGAGTTGGTGAACCGGGAATTTGTTTCTCATCCTGCTTTCAATATAGATCAAATATTTATAAATACCCTAGATCAAGATAATATTTATGAGGTCTCTTAGACTGCCTTTGGTAGCTCCGCTTCCAGCACTCCTCCCCTTTCATTTAGAGTAGCTTCAGAGAGATGAGACCCGCTCTCTAAAACCACATTCACCTCTTCCCTGTTCCCCCTTAATCACCATTCTTCCACTCCGGAGGTACAGTCAGACATGCCAACACAACTATACATCCATTTGACAACACCTGAGCTAAGTTCTTTTGCCTTTGTAGAGACCGAAGATATGTCCAGTGATGACATGACTAATGAGCAGACACAAACTTCATCGTTTCTATTGGATCAAACAACCATCAACAACACACTGCTAGCTTTCATGGAGACCATGCAGAGACATATCAGGGACCAGTGGATCTTCAAGGCAGAGGTGAGGAGAGAGCTCACAAAGATGCAAGTTAGGAGAGAAGAGCCATCGATACAACCTGTGGTAGAGAAATACCATGCTAGGAGGACCGAGTAGACGACCTACGCTAGGATGAGACACGAGATCCTAAGAGACGAGCATGCACCATGAGGCGGTCGCACAACACTAGTGCAACCCTTACCCATAGTTGGATCCAAATTCCAACCATCCTGTGTAAACTTCGAGCTTTACCCTCAAACGATCCAGCCACTGCCCAAGTTCCATGGGCACACCACCAAAGAGATCCATATCCATCTACATGAATTCGAAATGATCGGCAACACCATCTATGATAGATTTGTGGAAAAGAACACCATCAAGTTGATCATCTTCCCGTTCTCTTTGGTTGATTGAGTAGCCTATCGGCTGAAGCACTTAGAGAAGGTAGTTCACTACTTGGGAGCAACTTCAGGCTGAGTACCTGAACAAGTTTACCCACTTAATTGGACCAATGCATTCCGAGTCATGATTAACAACTTCATGATGATCCTAGTGAACAATTCCATGAAGCTTGGGATCACTTTCGAGGGCTCATCAATAGGTGTCCCCACCATGAGATCTGCAAGCCCAACCACAACTAAAGTTTCTTCTGTGGGCTGACACCTGAGCTGTTGGGGCTAGTGAATGCCTCTTGTGGAGATTCCTACTTTGCTAAGGATGAAGACCAAGTTTGCACCATTTATGAAGAGATGGTTGAAAACTACACTGTGATGTCCCAGACTCGGGCCTACACTCAAGGGAAGCCTCTCCTACAGGAAACTTCATATCAAAGGATAGCACGTATTGAAGCCGGTCCTTCTTCCTCTTCTACGGTAGCAACACTAGCAGAATCTTTGGCAGTTTATATGAGTATCATCAGCTAGAAGTTGGAATGGA
This sequence comes from Ottelia alismoides, assembly GCA_037367405.1. Classification (NCBI taxonomy): domain Eukaryota; kingdom Viridiplantae; phylum Streptophyta; class Magnoliopsida; order Alismatales; family Hydrocharitaceae; genus Ottelia; species Ottelia alismoides. The sequence continues at coordinate 68,185 of JAZKJV010005858.1, forward strand.
TAGAAATTATTAAGAAGAAGACGTGTTAGGGCCTTGATGAGCTCAATAAGATTGATGAGCTGGCCCAAACTCTTATAGACCTGAAGACCTAGATCATGTGTCTCCATGAGGCACAGTCGGCTTCTCAGCCACATTCTAGGTCACGGACTGATTCAAGGAGTAGTTCGTCTCATCCTTCTGCCTCGTATCGTCAGGTTCATCACATTTAGGAAAAGCCATTCCATTCACTCCCACAGTATGAGTTACCACCACTCCCTTCTTCTGATACTTAGCTGGTGGTGTATCATATGTATCATCCCTTGGCTTCCCTTCCCTCGCTAGTTCACGAGCAACAGGAGCTATTGATGGAAGTCAACGAGATTTGGTACTCCCAGTACCAACAACAGTCTGGGATCCATCATGATCACCCGAGTTTCAGATGGTCGACTGGAGGTACGGGCCAAAAATCCAATAAAATTTGCATTCTTTTATTCATCAACAAGTCCTATTTGGTATATATTTTTATTATTTATTAATTATACCTCAAATAAAAAAACTTTGTACATGAAAGTTGTAGATAAAAATAAAAATAAAAATACAAAATTGATTCAAACAAAAATAATATACAATGTATTTTTATAATCCGAATAAAAACACAAAACTCAAAGTTCCTAGACCCATATCTTCACCATATGAATTCAAGATGTATAAGATCACCTTCGATTGTATATAACTTTTAATGAGTATTTTAATGAATGCAGTTTCATTCAATTTGGAGTTAAGATGCAAAAGTTAAGTTTCAGATCCCTATTATATAGTATACCTGAATAAAATAATCATTTTATTTAATTTTTTTATATTTTTAAAATTTTATATTTTTACAACTTTGTAAATATTGTTTAGTATATGTACATATTTATAATATAATAAAACCATAAAGAAAAAACAAAAATAAAATCGTCTATATAAATGGATAGATGAATATACAATACTCATACATATATAGTAAGGATTTAATGGGCTGCCCCGACATGGCTGCCCCACCCCCTTATATCTGCGTTTCTTTTTATTTTTTTCGAAAAATATCACCATGTATATTCATCCCAATATCCCTCCTATATATCATTCGAATTTCGTTAGAAATAGAGACTCAAACGGCCTCCATCAAGATGGTGACGATTTAAAAAATCTTGTTACCGTTAAAAAATGAATGTCTGGATGGAGGCCATAGGAGTCTTTGTTTCTGACGAAATTCGAATGGCATATAGGAAGGATACATGGATGAATATACATGGAGACATTTTTCGAAAAAAATAAAAATGCCGATATAAAAGGGTGGGGCAGCCATGTTGGCTACCCCCAGGGGGCAGCCCCATTAACCTCATATAGTAAGTATATATATTTATTTAAGTATAGATTTTATATCAAAAATAAAACAAAAATATTTATGTATATAAAAATTACTTATAAATGTATAAATTATATACATAAAATAATAAATAATAAAATACAAACAAAAATAAAATACATATAATATAGGAAAATACTATACATAAAACCAAAAGTAACTTGTAATAAATATGCTCGTAAAAATAAATAAAATTCATATTAAAATACTACAGAAAATAATATTTTTTATAACATAAATTTAATTAAGTCATTTATATTTATTATTCATAATTTTGGGTCAGTTTTTTCCTAGTTGGTCCACGTGGACCAACCAGGTTGCGTCATCGGTTGACCTTGGTCAACTCATCTGACTTTCCTTGTATCCATGCTAGACCTCAGTTGACCGTTAGCTTCTTCTATTTTTGCAGCTTACATCTTTCATTCTTTTAGAGAGATTCTTTCTCCACATTTTCTCCTCTATTTATGCTCTATCACACCAGATAAAATCATCGAGGATTGTGTCGTTGTGTCGAGCTGGTTGTCTCGATCTTTCACCCATGTTCCTTCACATGTATAAAACCCTCTTTGGCTCCTTCATTTTATTTCGAATCCCTTCTTACCATTTTCTTTCCACAAATCTGAGCCCAAGGGTTTAAGCGAGGTGACATCTCGCTTACCCCGCTCTTTGACATATGGAGGAGGGACTGAGAGGTCAATTCCACCATCACTAGCGGTGCTCCACCATGATGTCACCATCTCGTGGTTCTGTCCATTTGAGGTATGATTTCTTTGCTTTATTAGATAGCTTGTAGATGAAGTTTTAATTCCCTGCCTTTAGATTAAGATCCTGCAGACCACCACATTTCCATAACCCTTCATTTCCCCCATCTTCCTGCACCACCAGCCATCTTTGATTCACCATATAGCGAAACTTTGATGCTTATCCATCATCTCTCGCCTGAGCATCTTTGCCCCGCTCCATCTCATTCTGAAAGCACCAAATAAAAGCCCATACCTTTGCCCCCTTGTAGTGCAAAGCCTCTTAACCTTTTTGTAGGACTGGAAGGACCCATCTGAGGGTCATCTGTAGTCAAGAACACCCTCTAGGCGTCTAAGACCTCCAGGTCTCCATCGTCACTAAGCCCTAGATTTATTTGAAGGATTATGAAGGCTATAGTAGCAGGAACAAAGAGAGCCCATCGCCAGAGCTTCAAGAGGCCAGAGACACACATTACACTGGATTCAAACTCACCTAGGGTGAGTTCATACTCCGTTTCTTCATCCTCCTTGAGAGCTGTCCGATCATCAAAGTTTTCCAGATCGCATCAATGTTGTCGGATTTTGAAAGTCATAGCCGATGATATCCTCTGTGAGATTTAATCTTAGTCGTTAGCAACGAACCACCATCATGCAAGGAGTGCACGATACATGGATAAGTGGGGCACATGCGACCGTCGTTCTGTACATTAGTAGGGGTACATTATATTCCATACCACTGATTTTGTTTATCTATTATTTAATCTTGCAATTTATTTTGCATATTTAAAATAGTTGTAATATTTGCATTGAAACCCCTATATCTCTTTATTATTGCTACGGGTCCATGCTAGATCACATCACATGTCGTCCCATGTGAGGTGACAATTTTGTAGTTAGGCCATTGGGGTCTTTGTATTTAATTTTGATCCTTAAACTTTAAATATTAGTTATAATATCTTAGTGATATTGTGGAAATCACCTCGCATTTAATTTTAATTTAAAAAACGCTCTTGCTAGTTCATTAATTTTTGTGATTGTTTTCCATTTAGTAAAAATACCAAACGTGCTTCAAAAATTATGAACAAACGGGATTAAGTGTCTGCTAGCTTGTACTTTCATGCCATAATTTTATAATTGGATTTTACCATTTTATCTATTTTTTAAAATAAAAGAGAGCACATTTTGCCCACGTTTGACCTATAAAATACAAAAAATATATTACTTTTGAAAAGTTTCCAAAAATATTTTTTTAGTATATCACTTTTGAACTCTAGAAAAGAATCCTTAAAAACAAAAAATAAAAAATTTAAAAAGCTCCAAAATCCTTTATAAAAATATATAAAATCTACAAAACTTTTAAAAATATCATTTTTGTTCAGTTATTTTCCTTTTATGGTATTTTATCAATTAAAAATAGTTTTAGAAAAAAATGATTTGATTTTATATTTTAATTTCTAAAACAACTCTGCCTATTTATTTAATCCCTATTTGAGCTATTTTTTACTTTAAAAATATATAAGAATTACAAAAATTCCCCAAAAATCACAAAAATGGTAGAAAAAGATTTATAGTTATATTTATTTTATTTTGTACTTTTTATTTATTTTTAGTTATATTTATAAGTATGTTATCCTATACTATATATATAGTCTTATATATTCTTATATTAACTATTTAAAAAAAGAAAAGTAAACATCAGAAAATATAAAATAAAAAATATGAAAAATAATAGAAATTAAAATCCATAAAAAAATTATAAAATAAAAAATACACAAAAAAGAATTAGATAAGAACAAGAACACAAATTTTGGAATTCGTCTTCCTAATCTACCATTTGCTCCCTACGTTCGACACTCTACACATACTTGCACCTATATACATCATTTGTAGAGTTATAATAAATTTTAACTCCACATTTTATTCTGCTTTGTTTAAATATTTTTTGTGGTTTAATTGATGAATTACCGAGGCTTTTGTGAGTGGTCTCCTCAGCGACACTTTTGTCTTCGCTTCTCAGTGAGGATAATTGTTAGACCCTCGCATATTCCGAGTTTTCAGTGCATTGGACATTTTACTTGAAATATCTATTCACAAGTATGTAAGTTTTGAACCCTTATACAATCTAAAGTCCAATCTCTTACTAGTCTATTGACCTTATCAATATGTTAACATATGTCCAAGGTTTGATGCTAGCTCATTGTCAAACGATCTTTATACTGCTTTTGATACTCAATGGTTTAATATTTTCAGTATTTAGATATGTTAATGAGACATTCATTAATTTTCTAATTCAGTGGAGTCATCTAAATGTTAGACTACTATCTAAAATATATCCATCATAACTCTTTATGATAGGTCTACTCCAGAATGCATGTTTATCTCCAACATTTAGAATTAAATAATGAATGCACTCTAATATCTAGATCATAGAGACATTATCTAATACTAAGAGCTCTTCCACTGAAAATATGTAAACTATCTATCAAATGGGGATTGTTTCAACAATTGCATCGACACCCATGTGAATGACTATTAAAACTTAAGATCAAATTTTATAGTCTTTTAAAACATATGCAACCAATTGCAAGTGCCATTAGAAGAATGAGATATAATTATTAGACTTTTATCTTGTCTAATAATCAAGTCAATTTCAATGAGATGAAAGTACTTCTCTAATGATCCTATATAGTCTAGACAATCATACAATCAATACATCATCTTGTCGTAGTATTAGTATTCATCCAACTCTTTGGATGTCACATGTGTGGAATCATAGAAGTACAGTCAACTCTTTGGCTTTCCTTCTCACTTGGGTAGACCCATGATCCACTGCGCTTCCTTCATCTATAAACAACCATTGGTTAAGACAAAGGATCTCATATGTTGAACTCAAAAGATTTTAATATAGGAGCATTTCAACATTTATATATGCTTCATTCAATTCATAAAATATGAATATTATGAAACTTCATGATAAAAACTAGAGTATAAATAGTAGAATGATAACACTCATCATATCTACATCCATCTGAACTCTTAAAGACTTTAGTTCAGGCAGGTACACAAACAGTTGAGTACATCTTCTATTATCGAGCCACCATTATGCATAATGTAGTGAACCAGGTTATTCATGATTGAATATCAAGAGCACATATGTATTCCAAATCATCTTTTTAAGTTTTATAAGGATTTTTATAATTACGATCATCATCGACATGATACTTCCAAAGCACATTCAATGAGAGATCAAGACTATAAAGATATACAAACCCAAGGTTGTCGTCCTGTTGTCTATTAATTGTCATTCATCATTATTATGAGGAAACTTGTATATTGCAACCACATACATTATGCGTCCAACAGCAAGTACAATATCTTTATCTTGGATCGAATCCATGATATTTTACTAGTTATTAGTAAGTATAGTTTTAAGTGCATTTAATGTAGGTTATTTGAAATAAGAAATATTTGCATAAATACACATTTTACTTTGATTAAGGAATTTATAACAAAGTTATCTTACCTTGTCAATTCTGAAAGTTCATTCCCTTATTCACTTTCAAAGTAAGAAACATACTTACAATTATATATCAAGCAAGATGTAAGATCTCCTTATTACCTTTGTTACATCCCAATAATACGAGAAACTACAACTCAGATAAAAAGAAGCAAGAACTCATTCTGCCTTACAAATCCAACTTGCATTTCCCAATTCAATCTTTAATACCCAAGCCCACCACCCCTAAGGTGATGTTGATCCGTTGGTAATGGAACCAACATCCAACATGATTAGAACTCGCTATGCACAAACCAATATCGCCCAAATAATATGAAGAATCGATATTAAGGTCATGACACGTACGACCTTACTATTTCGAGAAGCAAAGACCCTGATCCATGTGCGCTTGTACGTAGAAGCTATCACTTCGGACACGCGTCTCCAACATACAATCCATGATGATGGAACCCTTCCCTTAGCGAGAGACTATGTATGTCATTTATATGATTCTCCATTTCCCATTAAAATTTTAATTAATTATTGTAAATCATACTGGCATAATTAATTCTTTCAAGGTAATTACATCTATAGTCATAGCAGAGTATTTATTTTATTTAGAACTAATTAATTTAATTGTATTAAATAAATTATCAATCCAATCAATCAACCAACAAACAATTAGAGTTTGCATGATGTTATCATATAGTATGTACCTTCACAAGTACATGTTATTTTATATTTTAATAATTTGAGTACAACTTGACTTACTCATATTATTCTTTCCTAAAAAATGAATCTGACCAGTGCACTCGATTTATGCTAGGAGGGAGCATTTCCTTGACATGCAAGGTGCTAATTAGTAAATCGAGCCAGCGTACTCAGACTAGACATCTTCACCGTTCTGATTGAGAACAATACAAAATAATGTAAATGTACTTGCAGTTTTATCGATCAAATTTGTTGATTGATATTATACTATGTTATAGTCACTCAAAAATATTAGATATATTAAAATAATTTTGAGATCCTGAAATTTCTAAGTATATCAAGCAACCATATTTTACATGTAAAAGTTGTCCTACAACTATTGTAGAATAAACTAGGGTTTTCATGAAACATACATTCAATGGCCAATGATATTTAATCAATTATTTTCATAATTATTGGGCATCATAATTCATCAAGATAAATTCATAATTTCCATGATTTTCATTGAATAATAGACACATTAAGAAAAGAGATATGATGATCTAATCATCATCCGACATTTCTTTACTAAATATGGAATATCTAGGACAAATAAAGCCGCAATCGCACGAAATAAATTCAAACAGTTTGCTAGTTTGATTATCTAATTAGTAAAGTATTTATTTCATGTTTCATGATGTGAAAACAATAAGAAAAACTAATTTTCTTACATATACGTGATACATGCAACAACAACTTCGTGGCAAGAAAACTTTGATTCTTAATTATGCACTTTTGGTACCAATAATATGATACTATTTTAAGACTTATTTATAATTTTTAAATACATTTTAATAACCAAAAAACATGCCCAAACATCATAAAATGTAGTTATTTATTTTAGCAAAAAACCAATTCGAATCCTGCATATCATGCAAAAACAACGAGTCTCATGCATCCAAAATACAAATCTTGTTCACTTATGGTTTTGGATCATATCCAAGACCTCGACAAAGGATCTGATACCACTTGAAGGTTGTGGGAAAAACCTTAAGTGCATCACAGAAGCTTGAAGATCATGAGATATGGGATCAAGAGCGACTAGAGACATTAGTTGCTCAAGGTAGCGGAAATTAAAATTTCTAAATTATGAAACCACATGATTCAAAAACACATCTCAAATAGTTTCATCAATATCAAATGGTTCAAAGTAATACCTCTTGAAGAATGGTTGCGATCGTCAATCTATAAAGTAAGAGATTCTCCTGTCTCAATTCTGATCCGACAAAGGCTGTACTTGTGGGCACATGGTTGAGATGTGTGCTTCTCGCAAGCCAACTTGATGATCGAACGAGGAGTCTCCTGATTTCTTCTCATAAAATATGATTCCTTCTTCATGAGCGGAGCTCATTGAAGAAGATGGAGATTCACGAGCAGTTGATCTAGCAAAACAACAACATGGAGACGACAATGGCGTTCTCTAGGTCAACATATGGACAACCACATGTTGCGAGAGAGAGAGAGAGTTGGCATGTAAAGAGAGAGAGAGAGAGAGAGAGAGAGAGAGAGTTGTTGTCTTCTTAATGTGTAAAATAAAAGGCTAGGTCTATTATTCTTTTATACTAAATTGGATGGTGGAGATGCACTCCTAATTCAAATTAATGGCTGAGACTTTTTTTGTAAAAGTTGCAATAACAAATAATTTAACTAAAAGAAAATAAATATATTGTAAATAATCATAAAATATTCAGATTCAATTAAATAAAAATCTCCTAAATGAAATAATACTAGAGAGCCTCCTTCCATGTAAGGGGAAATGAGATAGCCTCCTTCCCCTTATACATGGTGGACAGTGACCTTTATTGAAGAGAGAATATTTCTCTACAATACCAATGTAATCTTATTACATTAGGTCTTATTTCATGGAATATTTTATCAACAAAATAGCACCACATAATTATTGCAACATATTTGTGATAATTCCAAACAAAATAATTGACAATTATGAATCAAACTCAACCACCCAATAAAATGTAAATCACATTTACAATTAATTGTACGATGTCAATCTAATTTCCATCACTATTTAATTCGTAAATCTTATTTACAATTAACTCCCTCTAATATATTATAAATTACATTTATAAAGTTTATGATTAATATGGATAGTGATATCCATATCATTAATATACTTGACAATTAAATAATATATTTAATTATCTTGGGCGGCCCTTCTCATGTGCCCAAATAATATGAATCACAATCACATTCTTTACATCTTTGATAATTAAACCTATTTAATTATCTTAGAAAACTCTTCTCATATGTCCAAATAATATGAATAATATTCATATAATTCATTATATTAAATAACATTTAACTACCACTTTTCCTCAATGATCAGACACATTATCAACAATGAAATTATCCTCGAACTTTTTCAAGAAAAATGCATTTCTCCGCGGATACTTGGAGATAAGGATGGCGATTTTACGTTCCATGTATAGTGACTTGGATATTGAGATCATATCTCAAATCCATATCAAGTAGACCTCTCAAAGATGTTTGATTGAACTAAGTCGGTAAATTTAGTCTTTTCATTGCATCTGAATCACATTCAGATCAATGTTCACTATGTAAACTAAGATCATATTACTTGTCTATTGAGAGGAGTCATTGAAATCCATAATTGTTTCATTACTCCCTTTGAATGTAATCCACTTAGTTATACAATCGTTTACGATCACATCACTCTCGAGTATTCATAATAACTATACATCAAGCATACTGGAATACCTATAATAAACTTGAAGCTTTAGATCTTATTTAGACTATCTTCTTCAGGATTTTATCGTATTTCTCATTTGATCATTGAGAGTTGGTATCTATCATATACTTTTTAAAAGTATATACCATACCTAGGTATTGATTATATACTTTCCAAAAGTATACATCAAACCTACAAATCCAGTCAAGCTTCCAAAGAGAGATGACCGTACATGGAATTTGATCCCAATATCTCATGAGTGAAACCATATCTTCTGGTTCACTAATGAACATGTATGGTCCCTTTGAGAGATTGTATTAGTCATATGCCCTTATATGCACACCACATGTGTATAGACCGTGATTAGATCATCACCTTATTGGTCTGCCAAATGCACATACTCAAACATATACTAATACATATGCCTCCATTCAGAGGATGTGTGCCTATATCGTGATAGTATATGACATAGGTCTTGGTTATCTTGATCTCGTTAAGTAAAATCTTTGACCTAACTTATCTAACACCTTCGAATCTCTATTCTTGTATAGAGGACATGCATCAAGAGATCGGTTAGATATTAATCTTTAGAGAAGAATTGCCATCTTCTTCTCTGGTTAGAGATCCTCTCTTAACAATAACTTGATAATGCTTGATGAGTCATCAATCAAACTCTTTATATATCATCCAAGCACCACCCTTTATGGTTCAACATTTGAATCGATTGTTGTATGATCATCAAGGTGACCATGGTACATAACCCTAATTGTACTAAGGGGCCTACAATGCAATTTGTTATTCTGCATTTCAGATTAGAGAATGATTTGCAATAACATTTATTGCATAATGGCTCGTTGGTGGGATCACATGTCTAACAGTATTATCACGAAAGATTCAACTTTTATGAGTATGATAAACCAAAGTATGATGGGTGACTTTTCTTCCATAATAATTGAAAACATGCTAACGCCAAATGCTAACGTCGATGCTATATACTCAACTTCAGTTATTGCTTGTGCAACATATTTATGCTTTTTATAAAACCAAGATACTAGGCCATTCCCCATGAACTTACAAGTTCCTTTAGATATTTATTTATGCAACTTCTAGAATGGTCTGCATTAATATAAGCGAAGAGATCCATAGTGCTCATCTTTAAATAAACAATCCACAATCTTAAGGAGTGGCCAAATATCAAAAAGCTTTTAACCACTTTTAAATGACTTCCTTTAGGTGCATACCGAAAATATGCAGCTAAAAATTATGATAAAAAGAATACTGTGTTTACTTGCATTTAGATAGCTCAAGGAAGAAATCATACCTTGGTACTCTCTTGCATCGAAGGGCTTATCTCCTTAATCTAAATATAAAGAGCAAGATGGATCTAGAGAAGAAGGCTTCCTGAAAAATAATGTGAATCCATACCTTTTCAAGAATTCCTTGGTGATCTTTTAATATGAGAAGAAAGTCCCATATTCAAGCTGAGAAATTTGTAGAACAAATAAAAACTTATGTTCTCCAACTAAGCTCATTTTGGATGCGTCCCACATAAGATTGGAGAACTCTTTGCAAAAGGATGCATTAGTAGATACAAAAACAATATCATAAACATGAACTTGAACAAGAAGTAAATCACAACTAACAGACTTCAAAAATAAAGTGCAATCTAATTTACCTACTTTAGAACATGATATTATAAGCTAGTCTTTTAAACTATCATATCACGCTCTCGGAGCTTGTTTAAGTCCATATAGATATTTTCTAAGTCGAACCTTATAATCAATGTGAGTAGAGTTTTCAAAGCCGGGTGGTTGTTTTATATAGACTTCTTCATTAAGAAATCCCTTCAAGAAAGTGCTTTTGACATCCATTTGAAAATGCTTGCTTTTCTTGAAACAAGTGAAAGGTAAAAGCATTTTGATTGATTCAATCCAAGCTACAAGATCATAGGTTTCATCAAAATTGATGCCTTCCTATTGTGTGTACCCTCGAGCAACGAGTTTGGCCTTGTTCCTGACACTTTGTCCTAACTCATCCAATTTATTTATATAAACCCGTATAGTGCTAATTACTGAGTGGTTTCGAGGATGGGGTACTAGTTCACATACATAATTCTATCAAACTAAATAAGTTCTTAAATTTCCAAGAGCCAAGATTCATCGCTACATGCCTCATCTATAGATTTCAGCTCGAAGAGGGATACAAATGCTGATATGGCATTGAATTTAAAGTTCAATCATGTTTGAACTCATTTAAACACATCTCCAATCACCAACTCATTGGGATAGTCTATAGCAAAGCTATAATCCTTCAATAGACCAAGAGAATTCCCATTCTCAAGTATACTGGATGACTCGCTGAACTCAGTTTCATCGTATTTTCCTAGTTCTTGTAGCTGAGAAATTGGACTCATGTTCTCTTGAAAAAAAGATGAATAGCTTCTACGATAGTCATAGTTTTCTTAATAAAGATCCTATAAGCTTTGCTAAGTGAAGAATTTCCTATGAAAATACCTTCTTCATTTTTCGAATCAAACTTGTCAAGATTATCTTTAGTTTTAAGAACAAAATACTTGCATCCTCACATTTGTAGATATCATATCCTTGGTGAGCATCCAAAATAAAGCTCAAATGATGTCTTATTTCATCTTGGTGAAATCAAAGTTCTACTTAATACATAATGAGTAGTATTATGACTTTTTCTCAGAAATAAAAATGCAGATCAGATTGACAAAATATATTGTGGGTGCATTCCTATCGAATTTCCCGCTACTACAACTCCTTACGAATAAGTTGTTCTGGGAGCTGGGAATTCATGCTTGGTTCTAGTTTTTGAACATATTTAAGGGAAAATGTCATACCCGAACTCACCACCATGATGAATTCTTAACTTAGTGATGATAGTTCTTCGTTTAGCTTAAATCCATTTAGATAGATTTTTTAACTATAACAAAACTAAATCTTAGATTGTAAAGAGCAAATCCCCAGTACGATGAGAGTAATCATCTACTACGACAAAGTAGATATGAAAACCACTTAAATTTGCATATTTTGTCGGTCCAAACAAGTATAGAGATATAAGTTCTGAAGATTGTGAAATGGTGATGAACTTATTAGGATCGGATGGGTTTTTTTGCAGTTTTCCTAATTCAAATGATGTAAACATGTTCTTCTTAAATGATAGACTAGGTGGTCTTTTAATTAGGTTAAGTTTGCTAAGTCTATAGATTTATTTAAAATGAATGTGATCTAAATATTTATGACATAGTATTTATTATTTTTGTGCTATCATAAAGCATTCTAGTGGCATACCTTCATCATCTAATTGTGTACACATTTTTATGCCTATCTCCTAACAAAAGGTCTAGTTTCTCTTCTTTAACAACTTCAAAACAAATCTTAGTCAGATATATGTGAAACGCTGAGCAGATTATGCTTTAGGCATTTGACAAGACTAACATAATTAGTTTTATAATAGGGTTCTAATCATACATTGGCTAATAACTGTACACGTGTGGCTATCACCAAAAGTGATTGTTCCTCCATTCGAGGTGCATGAAGAGGTCATTGTCTCCAATCATGTGCTTTGAGCATATGTTGTCCATGATCAAGTAATCTTTCTTCAATTTTCTTCATTCCTACGAAGTAGGTATTTGTAGCTTTTTGGTGAAGGTATGTTTGTTTCTTTATTACTACAAAACATTGAATAGAACTCCTCGGTACCCATATCTTACGATTCCTTTGTGTGTTAACTTGATTCCAAGGATTTCTCCTTGGTTCTAATAACCTTTTTACTGACTTTTGACTAAGAAATATTTTAGCTGGTGTAAAAGTTTTTGATGAGTTAGCTTCTTAACTTTTGTAACCTAAACCATACTTTGGAATGAGTAGTGCACCAATCACAATGACCTTCCATAATGAATTCATCCTCAACGTTGGATCTCTCTCATGATGCTTTGGTAGTTACCTCTAAGAAGTTGGTATAGGTTTTTTTCCTTTGGCGAACTTAGAAATCCTTAAACTTGTGATAGTGTTCTCTAAACTATCTATATTGATTTTATGATTTTTTATATTTTTTCCATGTAGTTTTTAATAAGCAGATAAACTATAAGTAAGATCAACTATGTTCTTTAAAATTTTATACTTGAGATACATGATTTTCTTTTATAGTACGTGCATTTGAGAATTTTATTTCCTTTTTAGCCAAAATAATAAGTCAAGCAATTCAGAAATAGCTACTTCTAATTCATCTATAGAATTTCCTTTGAAGTTACTTGATCATTATTAGTCGTGAGATGAACCAAAGCTTCATCAATATGTTAGATACATGATCCTCTTCTTGAGTCATCGAAAGAGACCGAAAAATCATCCCAAGTGGAATTTATAGTTTTCTCTTTTGCTCCACGTGAAACTTCTTCGGGCGGAATTCCCTCTTGTCTTTGTAAAGCGTGAATTTTTGGATTTCAAAATTCTATCTCTTTTTGAGAAGGGGAGAATCCTTTTGAAGTAACCCTTTCTCTTGCAGTTGTAACATGTCAAATCTATCTTTCTCATGTTCTCTGCTCCTGAGGAATTTGTTGAACTTTCTTATGATCATAGTAAAATCCTCATCAGAATTTGTTTATGAATAGTTGGTAGATAGAGTGAAGCACATGCTCTCTTTCTACTTCATATGATAGTAGTTTACCTATGAGGTCATCAATCGACAGAGTGTGGATATTATTGGCCTCTTTGATTACAATAGCTTTTATGCTCCAATCAATTTTGAGAGATCTGAGTAGCCTTTTTACTTTAGCCGACTCCTTGAATTTGATGTTCATATTTAACAGGATGTTTATCAACCATAAGAATCTTGCATACGTATCTCTTACGGATTCATCATATTCCATTTTGAATACTTTGTACCTTTGATGTTGTAGCCTGATCCTAGTTTTTATAACCTTAGTTGTGCCTTCATAGGTGGCACTTAGCTTATTCTAGATTTCATAAGATATCTTACAAGCAAATACTTTGTTGAATTCGTCATTAGTAATAGCTCAAAATATTAATGCATCTCATTTGAGTTGTAGGTATCCTTTCTCTTATTGTCTTCCATCAAAGGAGCTTCCACATTTGGAGTAGATTTCTCATATTTGGACTCGCAAATATTTCTTATTTCATAATCTATTTATTCCAAAAATATTTGCGTAAGTGCCTTCCGTCAAGAGTAGTTATTGTCATCAAAGTGAGGAGGATGTACCGTTGATTGGCTTTCTTGGTTGATGTTACCAAAATTACTTGTAGTTGGCATCTGATTTGTAGTCGGTGCTTTACTTCAAATCATCGAATCCACTATGATACCACTTGATAGAAATTGATGATCAAATATACTTTGGGGGAGGGTGGTGAATGGAGTATGGCATCATCAAAACATTTTTACAGAATTAAACACAAATAGCAATGACCACAAATATCACAAGCCGCCAACAACCACAACATGGAGGATGTTAACATGGAAGCCCAAGTGAGTGAAAACCATGACCCAATTCTTCCTGTGTCAAAACATCAGATTAGTCGAGCCAATCAACTTTTCTATTATATCCTGAGATATTTAAGGAGACATTTCAGTCGTTTACAAGCAATGTATCTTACAATTCTGAATCACACACCAAAGTCACACCTATGACTAATCCTGACTACAATACTACTTGAGGTTTTAAATTCTGCCTTGAGCTACCTTTAGAGAAAACTCAAAGTGGATCCACAAAAAGATGTCACTAGAATAAGATAAACAAGTATCTGAACTAGTCAAATGATAGTTGTATAAGTCTATTAGCTAAAGAATAGTCAGAGAAACAGAGAATATATCAACAATACTTTCAAAATATTTGATTTAGTTGCACATATCTACTATACACGGTAGTTATATATGTTTGTGTGTGTGCGTATGTGAAATATCACCAATTTTTCTCTGTAGCCTTGAATGGATCTCTGACTACACGTAAATAATTTGAAGAGCTTGTTATGAATGAAGACTACCTTTCTTAATGAAAATGTATATCACTTCTTTGTGAAAAAGATGAGCACTAAAAAATGAAAGAGCTAGTCTAGAAAACTTAAGGAGATGGTGTGTAGAAATAAGAGAGTAGGGGTCTCCTTTTATTGGGATTTGGCTTTGAAATTATCAAGTGAAAAAACGAAGTTCTAAATTTCAATAACAGTCCATTGATCGATTAAGATAAACATTGTGATTGATCAAAAGATAATTAATCGATTAGAGAAGATGTACTGGTTGATCAAAAACTGTGAGTTATAAAAAATTCAAAGATTGAGTGATCAGGAAAGTTGTCTCATCGATCGATAAGATATAACATTCAAACAATGGAAACGTTAAAAAATGATCAACCAGGAAGTAAAGTTTACTGATTAGACAAGGTGTAATTATCGATTAGAAAGAGATACTTTTCTGGAAACTACACGATAAGATCAAGAACACCGAGCGATCAATGCCTAGTCGATCAATAGAGAAGGTATGATCGATCAACTTAAAACTTTTAGGTTGGCTTGATTTTTGAGTTTGTTACTTGAAGCTTGACTTGAGATACACGAGTTACTCTAATGTAGAAGTACCCATATACATATTTTGAGCATACTTTAGATTACAATTGATGAAGAGCTTCTCTTGAGGTTCTTGAGAATATTTAGAGTTACTCTAAACATGCACGATTTTGGGTTTTGCTCCGAGAAGTTTTTCAATATTCCAAACTCCTATTCTAATTGACCCTCCTATTGGTAAATTAAAGCCAAGCGGACATTTGTTTTGTGATTGACTTGGAGGAGCGATGTATCAGAATATTCCAGGTTACTATCCCTCCACTCTTGAAAATTGTGAAGGATGTGATTTTTTTTTTTGCGAACACCTAACATTATAAATCTACGCTGGTATCAAGCACATCCGCTACTGTTATTTGTTCAGTTTTAACTTTTCTATGCATGACTGACACTAGGTTCTACCACTTGTGATCTACAACTAAGAAGTAATGGAACCAAGAAGTCAACGGCCACATCCCCGCGCTCGTCGCCATCTCGCACAAGTGAAGTGATCGATCATCACACTGAGACATCACCGCAAACCCACCTTTCCTTTTCTTTTATGTTTTTCACTGCTAAGAACATTATAACCATAGCTTATATTCCTGTACCTATTGAAAGTAATTCCCCAACTGTACTAACTATTGGGCTTCCACTGCGATTTTGGTTGTGAGCTCTCTATGCAAATTTGATGGCATGATCCTGTAATACCGGAACCACTGTAATCCATTTTGTTTCTGCATCAACAATCCCTGATTGTGTTAAAATATATTTAAAGTGGATGCGTTAGTCAAAAATATGATGTAAATACAAGATAGATGCATGACGTATCATCTCATATCTTACATGGACGGTACGATCAAATAGGGTTTGACTTTAGGTCCCACTCCACCAAGACGTAGGCATTGATGGCGAGTCAGCTGACAGGCTTTGATCTGCAATAGTTGAAATTCAAACTTTGATCCAATCCATGACTTGCAAGAAGAAATGAGTCTGTTACTGTTCAATGGACATGTTCAATGTTTTTCAAGGTAACATATCTTTCATGCCTGTTACTGTTTATAGCTACGTCTATATTCATATTTAAGAAAGAATAAGATATAATAACACATATACAGTGTATGCATATGATTGTTTGCATTCTAACTGTACATACAATTCATCATGTATATAGACCTCTCACAAGTGCTTCCACTAAAATAAATTTGTCCTTTGACGATATTCATTGACATATTATGTCAATCTGATGCTAAACATATACCATTCATTGTAAAATTAATTGTCATTTGTAATTAGCAATGACTGTTGTATTCATTTGTAATGCTAATTGTAACGGATTGGTTGTTAAAGAAAATAATAATAATAATAATATATAATGCAGATATTGTTATTTATAATTATCAACAAAGAGATAACAAATTAACAATAACCTCACTTGCTTATCACAATTATCTTTTAATTAAATACCTCAATTATTGTTAATTATCTCATTTTGGTACCTATAAAAAGGGCATGAAGCCCTCCATTAGTCTCACCATACACGAGGAAGAGAAATTTCTAGAGAGAGAAAGAGGAAGAGAGAGGAAAAGAGAGAGAGAGATCGTCGATGGCATTTTTTTCGGCAACAACCTTCGTCGTCGGCATCGAAGTTGTGATCCAACGAGATCGAAGGATCAACGACGTGGCCGACAACGGTCCGGATTTGGCGGAGTCTTGGTCGACGAATTTCTTGCGTCGACAAGGTATGTGTCGAACATGTAGGAATTATAAGTTGCAATCATTTTCCAATCATAACCATGCGGGTGCGTGTTTTCTTCTACATGAAGTTGCGTGGATGTGATTTTCGTGCCGAAAGGACTTACAGAATCTGAGATTCAACCATTGGCATTTTGGTAAATTAAGAAACGCTGCATTATTATGATGCATTGGACGAGCATTGAAACAAGCCTTTTCATGTTTTAAGTTCTTGTCACGTTTTTTTTAAAACGGATAACTTGTTTTTAATTTCTGGATGTATACTTATCAACGTTATGTATGAAGATCAACTCATACTTCCAGAGTCGTAGGTGACATGTTTTTAGTAAGGAATCGATTTTTATGATTTTGATTTACAAAATCAATATTATTTTTCCATTAAAAAGTATGATGTATATTATCATGAATGTTGTTGATCAGTTTATCTGCTATGATATTAATTATCTGACAAATCCCAAAGGGGATAACGTGGAACTTTTAGTTAGAATTTTTTGGTACTGCTTAACGAAGCGTGCATTTATAAGGCAGCAAGTCGATTCAATTCACATATGGGTTTGTTCTTTTTGACATGCGTGCATTCTAATTTTGATATACATTTATATATATTATCCTGTATTTAAAAAAAAGGGGGATAAAAATAAAAGAGATGACGGGGACACCGGTATAAATAAATATAGGAAGAGCTTATCATGGTCTCTCAAAATATATCACAGTCTCTGTTTATCGGACATATCTGATGCTATAATGATGCATAATAGTTTACATCAAACAATTTCCGATATGAAATATCTCTACCAACATAATTATGTTATATGTACATCCAAGAACATGTTCCGTGATGCACGAGTGTTGCCTATGATCTCACGTATATGTTATATTATTTAGTTTTTGATGATACTGTAACATCTCACATCGCAGAGTCCAAATACCCCTCTTATAAGATGATTTTTCAAGCCATATAAAATTCAATAGTGGCTGTAAAAGATAGCATGTCATTAAAGTTAATTTTAAGTTTTGGCACCGACTCGAATTAAGGGGTCGTAAGGGCCTAAAGGGCCAACGTCTTCCGGAAGCGTGAGGCAAAAGATAAGTCCTCTACAGTGATAGCTACACTGTCATGTTATGTTATGAACTGCTTGTGCCGGCGGTAATCCATCAAAGCCATCAAAGCCACCTAAGAAGTAACAATCAAGACCACCCTAAACATGAAAAATGTCATGGGCATATGTGCAATATATGTTAATGATATGTGCATATATGCAATTATGTTATAATTAAGGACTTATGTGTAAGTTCCGTTAAAGTTAAGTGCACATTTGAAATTTATGTTAATGTTATGGACATATATGCAATTTATGTTAATGGTTTGTGCATATTTGTCAATTATGGTAATTTTAAGGATAAATGTGCAATTATGTTATTGTAAACTGCATATGTGCAATTCATGTGAGCATTATGGACATACATGCAAATATGATAAAATTTAAGGCCCGTTCGGTTGGGGGGTTACCCCCCACTTTGGGTGGGTAACCCCCCAAAACCCACACTTCTAACCCACTTGTGGGGCCCACTCCCTTCCCATCAAAAAAAATATATATTATACCATCATATCATCTAAAAATCATAAAATACTCAACTTCTACTCACTATTCCAAACTTCAATACAATCACATCACAACAACTACCCACTTTTTCAAATTTCTATACAATCATACAATAATAACTACCAACTTTTTCAAATTACAATACAATCACATCACACAAACCCTCCTAACCCTTAACCCACCAACCAAACACACAAACTCAAATCCGGATTATCCACCCCTGGATAACCCAGCAGCCGAACATCACCTAAGGGTATATGTGCAATTATGTTATGTTATTCATGGTTATGGAAGAAATTTTGTTATATGCATTAAATAAGTTAATTTATGATTTATATGACAATGGCTTTTTTGACTTGTTTTCTACGCTAGCCGGCTTGACCATAACTCGGCACATACTGAGCGTTATGCTCATAACATGTTTTGCCACCCTTTTCAGGAGAACGAGAGGATTAGATCATTAGCTGTTTACGGGAGCCGACACAGTCTTCAAGAAATAGGATCGGTATGGATCTACTGCGGGTTTGCTTTGGAAGGACGTCTTTTATGCCCACTGGAATAAGGAAATCGTGGATATGATTTCATCTAGTTTATTTATCTTTTCTTTAATTAAGGAACTCTTGGAATTGTGAACTTATTATGATTATGGAAAAGTTTTTTTTGCTGGTTCTTTACTGCTCTTTTATGATATGATTGATGCTATAAGTAACGATCCCGAGATGTCCGTCGAGTTTCTCGCTTCCGCAATATTCTCGGACGATCGGGTTCGTTACACATATACAGTGTATGCATATGATTGTTTGCATTCTAACTGTACATACAATTCATCATGTCTATAGACCTCTCACAAGTGCTTCCACTAAAATAAATTTGTCCTTTGACGATATTCATTGACATATTATGTCAATCTGATGCTAAACATATACCATTCATTGTAAAATTAATTGTCATTTGTAATTAGCAATGACTGTTGTATTCATTGCCAAATCTTCATATACTTAACAATGACATGCATTAGCTTATTCGTTATGATTTGTATTAACCACCACTAAATTTTACAATGATCAGACGAAAAAGTCCATGGATAACTATTGCAATATGATCCATTGTTACCAATATAAAAATGAATGCAATATTCTTTGTGAATTTAAATAGGGATATTTACACCCATAATCCTGAGTAGTTCCGTAATTACCCCAGGTACCCAATATAATCATGAATTACACATATGACCTTGAATAAGTACTCCATCTTACACACATAACCCTCCGTTAGTTTTGATCATTAACTCAACCCGAGTAGTGAGTTTATCTAACCGATCCTGCATCTAACGGGTGAAGTTAATCAAAAAATAAAAAAACAAAAAAAACCCACCCTCGTTCTTCCTCCACCAACCCGCCCCACCCCGGCCGACCACGTCACCCTCTCCATCTTCCTCCACCCCCCACTCTCCCCTCCCCCCCCACCGACGCCGACCACCTGCTTGCAAGAAGATCTCCCCCCTGCACCGAGCCCCGCGCACCCGACTGCGAGAGCCCCCGTCATGATACAAACCCCCTCCCCCGGCCGACCTGCAGGAGCACCCCCCGGCACCCCCGCCCTCGACTGCCTGCAAGAGGCCTCCTGATACCCTCGCCTCCACAAGAGTCCCCCGCACCCGACCTGCACCGAGCCCCGCACACCTGACTGCAAGAACCCCCGCCCAACCTCCCCTTCCTCCTCCTCCGCCACCTCCTCTCTTTCCTCCTCCTCCATCCCCCTGCACGTTATTGTCGATCACCACGCCGTCGGCCGGCTCGCCCCCGCTTCGCCCTGTTCACCAGGCTCATCAACCTTGAGTTGTACTCCGCAGCGAACAGCTGGCTCGCCCCCGCCTCATCCCACCACCTGCAAGCCTCAGCCCCACTCGGCGGGTAGGAGAGGGAGATCGGGGCCGACCTGTGCAGAAGGGTGGGCGGGGGAACTCGGGTTGGGGTGGGGGGGGGGAAGGGGAGCTCGGGTCCCGACCAGGGCTAGAGGGTGGCCGGAGGGTCGGGGGAGCTGGGGTCGCCTGGGCTAGAGGGTGGGCGGGAGCTCGAGTCGGTGGGCAGGCGTCGGAGGCGTGGGTGGGCGGCTCCTCCACGCCCGGGTCGATTGGCGAGAAGCTCAAGTCGATGAGCAGGGATGAGCAGGGGTCGACGGCACGAGCGGGCGGCTCCTCCTCCACGACCGGGTCAGTGGGCGGGGGTTCAGAGGCGCGGGTGGGCAGCTCGTCCTCCACTCTCAGGTCGGTGTGCGGGGGCATTGGGTGGGGGTTGTCAGGCCATGTGCTGGAGGTGGCATGATTTGTAAATAAGAAGGAGTATTATGGACAATATTGTCTTTTTTTTTTCACGGAAACCGTCAAGTATAACGGGCATACCAAACGGAACATAACACAGGGTTATGTCATGTAAGAGTTAAGGATTATTCGGGGTTACTCATGTAATTATGATTTATTGAAGGTTCCTGGGGTAATTACGGAACTACTCAGGATTATGGGGGTAAATATCCCATTTAAATAACTAAGTAACGAACAATATTCCTTGTCTTATTTTAATTATGAAAATACAACAAAGAATATTAAATTGTTCCTATCCATATTTATACTAAATTGGCAAGAACGTGGTTTCAAGATTTTCCAAATATCATTATTTTATAAATGGCTTTGGCATATATCCATGATAGGAATAGCTGATGATATTCATGTCTTACTCTCATATTGGTATGGTATTGTGGAAGTAATATAAGGAAAAAATGAGTGATTATAAATTCAGTTCATCGAATTCAGTTAAATCGATTAAATTGTTAATTCAAATTACCTCTACCGAAAAAGACTGGGATTTAAACTTCATCAATTGTAGTCTTTGGTTAAAAGTTATTTTGCAGACGTCGTTATGTTAGAGAAAGAAAGAACGGGGCATAAAGCACATAGATTACAAAGTACATATATTCAAACCTGGGGGCACCCCATCCCAAACATGAGATGAGATCCCCATTTCCCGATGTACACAAATAATGGCGTGCAATGGACCGTAAGGATATTTGAGTCATAAGATCGGGGATATTTGAAGAGACCCAAGTGGCGTAGATCTCAATCTTGCCATTAGTTGCGCATCGAAATTCCCCGAGGAAAAGGAAAGTCTTCTGCATCACATGCCCTCCACGGCCTACCAGCGACAATGACCCATGCTTAAGCTTTCTGCACATCCAATATATATGTAGAGAGATAGCCCCCCCCCCCCCTCTCTCTCTCCCTTGAAAATCGACCCGACTGGTTTGGCAGTTTTTCTTTCAAAACTTTCATCTTAAAACGACGAGATTCAGAAAGCAAGTCACACGCACATTCCACTGCTCCATCGATCACCTCCGATCGCCTACAACACTGCACCATGCCAACCAGTTCTTCCCTGTGTCTGATAAATAAAGATAAACGGGAGCCATTGCAACTAATCCCCAACCACATGCATCTTTATATATTTTGGAGGGCATCATAGCCGTTGTAGCTCTGTCATTCATCTCAGATCACTTTCACAGCCTAGCTCTTGTTCAATAACCCATCTTCTGTCATCCGACAGGAGGTAAGGGATCTCAAGCCCAAGTTTTCATGACCTCAAGGGCTTGTTTGGTAATTGGGCTGGGTTGGATTGTGATATCCTCCTGTAAATAGTAGTTGTTTGGATGGTTAAAATGATAAATATGATGTAACATTGATTATGAGTTATATTAACTTTTTCAATGATTATAACATATTTTTATGTTAGCTTTTAACTTAAACATGGTTAAAAATATTATACCAACGAAATGTAGGGTCCATACGAGTAATCCCAATCCAGAAATACATGGATAGAGCTAGGGTATGCAATGATACCCAGAGGTATCCTGGCAACCAAACAGACCCCAAGAGAGTACGATGTGTTTCAATCCTCATCAACGAAAGTTATTTGAAGATTTTATAGGACTCATCTGGATTCTCGTAAAGACTGAGGACATTCTACGATAATATCCTTGAATTTTATTTTTAATTTCATGACGCGTACTTTATTCTAAATATATTTGAAAATATTATCAATTGCATTGCAGTTATCTAATAGATTTCCCATTATAGAACTTTGTTTATACTTATGCTAAAAAAACTAATGATAATTATATGGATTTAGTTCATGAGGTTAGTTTTCCCTTAGAAGTTTGATCCATATTTTGAAAATTAAACTTTAAATTAGTTAGTGTCTTCATCTAATATTTCATTCACTACGTAAAATCTGTCAAAATTTAAAATATACAAAGAATTTTTAAGTTAAATGCGTGTTTAAGTTTTTTTATATTTTTTGATATAATCATGGCTAATTTTTTGAAATTACTCTTTAATCTGTGTTTACTCATAAATATAAATAATACATATATTATTGGAAAATTATACATAAATATATTTTTGCTTCTTTTGTTTCAAATAAAATTTTTATTTTACTTATATATCATTTGTTTTCAAATTTTATTTACTTATCTTTTTTGTTCAAAATATCTTCTAGAATAAAACAAAATTTATAAATATAAAAACGAAGCTGTAAAAGTAATAGGCAATTCCAGTTTTTATTTAGCCTATCTTGATATAAGTTCTTATGCTTAATTAGTAACGCTCATAAATATATACATATTGGAATTATAAAGAAAAAGAAAATTGAAAAACTAAAAAGTTTATAGATTATTTGATACTTTGTATCGTAATCCATTTGCCTTCATGAGACTCCACTCTTATGAATTATCGGACGGTAAAAGGAAGTTACACTACAAGCAGATGACCTTGAGGAGACGGTTAAGAACCGTCGATTTTGCTATAATAACCGTCCCTTCTGATAAGAGGGGACGGTCACGAGACCGTCCCCTTTGCCACCGTCTCATTTAATCAATGGGAACGGTTACCGTGAACGCCCCTTTTATTCAACCATTGGGGACGGTTGTAACCGTCCTTTTAACGTTAAAGAATGGGGACGGTTACGACCGTCCCTAATACCATGTATAATAGGGACGGTTTCCACCGTCCCCTTTATAAGAACATCGGGGACGGTTATAACCGTCCCCTATGCTCGAAGATCATTTCGGGACGGCCACAGAAGACCTGTGGGGACGGTTACAACCATCCCCATTAGGTCCCAAGGGTCGATATCGACGACAGGGAGTCGATGTTAAATGGATGCGACAGTCGCAACCGTCGCCTTCACTAATTAACGGGGATGGTTGCAACCGTCCCCTCTGTCAAAAGGACCTGTAGCAATGGCAACAGAAGATTTTAAGGGACGGTTACAACCGTCTCGTTTAACCCTCATGGGTTCAAAATTGAGACAGCCAGGTCCTTTCAAGCGTAAGAGACGGTGGAAACCGTCCCCTTTGATGATGGGAGGGGACGGTTTCAACCGTCCCTCCCGCTTCATAGGGCCTATAGAGACGATAATAGAAGATCTACGGGGATGGTTTAAACCATCCTCTTTAGCTCACATGAGCACCAAAAGGAGACAGCGATGGCCTATCATGCGGAAGGGACGGTTCGAACCGTCCCCCTTGATTATCAAAGGAGACAGTTCTAACCATCTCGTCCTCATTGGGGTCTATAGCGATGCCAATAGAAGAGCTCTGGGGATGGTTACAACTATCCCCGTTAATCTTTGAAAGGCAAAAAAGGGTCTCGTGAGCTATTTTGGACAGATGGAACGTTTCTGTAGGACAATAGGGGACGGTTAGAACCGTCCCCAATACCCTCTGACAGCAAAAAAAATAATAAATTCATGTTGTTTTTGTCATGCTCCTGTTGCAAAACCAAATAGGATACTTAAAAGAAATCAAATTTCCACAATATAAAACTTAAAAAAAACAGTTTGTCAGTTCTACATCATCGTAGCCACTACTAGAAAGATTCCAATAAAATGTTCAAGATAAAACTAAAATTGATTACATACATATTTTACATTCATGGTGATTTATTCCGATTCTTCACTTTCCTCGCTCTCCCGAGTTGTGCAGGTAGTACAGGCGGCAGGGCTTGACTTTGAAGACGGCTTATGTATGCCATGACATTCGCCATGTCCATACGCATCTTAGCCATCTCTTCATCCTGTGCGGACATCTTTGCCTTGACCTCACGCAGCTCTCTCTCCATCTCTCTTTCCCTCTGGCTCCCTCACGAAGAAGTCTGAGTCCCACTTGCATCATCGACAGACAAAGGGGGAGTGCTCGTCCCCGTGCTATCTAACGAGGTGGTGGTGGATAGCCTAATCATTTCTTCCTGCATGTATAAGTATATTAATTATTTTCAATATATTAATATGAGATATTCTAAAAATTAAAAATAAATATTACTTACATGAATTGGTGCGTAGGCGTCATCAACCCACTGCACTTCTCCTCCTAAATCTCGGCCCTTTGACCCGACAAAAACCTTTATACGGGTCATTTCTCTTTCGTTATCCCTCAACTTAAAAAATATGAAACAAGATATTATAATAAATTATTCTTCCAAAATTAGTCACTCTAAATTTTTTAATACTTACAAAATAATGCTCCAATTGGTTTGTGTTCTTTCTCCCCATCTTGTGGGTGGACTTAAAACCTTTGGAGCGATTCGCAATATTTTTTGTAGATATCGCATGAAATCAAACAAAGTTAGTACAAAAATATAAAACAAATAATTAGGAAAATTTATACATACCACAAACTCCTCACTGGACCAAAAATAGATCAACTCCCTCCATTGATCTGGTGTAACATTAGGTGGGACGTTCTACACAAGCTGCTCATATGAAATCTAGGGGTAGTTATACTAAAAATGGAAAAATAAATATTGTGGATGTTCAAGTCCTTTTTATGAATATATAAATATCTTATTACCTTCGCCTTTATGCGTCTCTCGTATCGACGCAACATCTCAGCCGCATGCGTGAGAATTTGGGAATCGACATGTGCATTTCGTTCCCATGTAAAGACAGCCTTGTACAAGAAATATAATAAAGTTTAGTATAATAAAATAGTAGAAAGTTGTTATTTGATTTTAGAATACGTCTGATAGCCACCCCACACCCTATGTTAATTCGAGCAAATTAATGTCCAAATTAATGTTAATCGTTCGTTGCAGCCGGATACGAGAGGCTAGTCAAAAACCACTATGAATTAATGTCAAGTTAATTTCAAGTGGCAGATTTTTTTTTACTTGGTGGAAGTCCAAGGTCGAACTCCGGGAGGCATCTGTCTCCTTAGGTGAATTTTGAACGAATATCAAGTGTTGGATTTTCGGAAGGAATATTTTTCTGGTCTTTTTCGGTTTTTTATGCAATACACATGCAATATCAGGCCAAATTAAATGTTAATTCAGAAAGATGGTTAAATTAATTCAAAAATTATGAAACTTGGTCAGATTATGAAATGGGAAGAAATTAAGCTACCCTCATTTTTTTTGTAATTTTTAGACACTAAATGAATTTACTGTGAATTAAATATGCAGACAGGGTGATTTTCACTATTTAATTTTTAGTAAATAACAAATCACAATTTCTTCAAGAGATAAAATTATCCTAGATAGCACTAATGATAAGAAATCCAGGAAAATTGACAGATCTTAATTTCAATGTGAAATGAATTTACTAAAACTAAAATGAGAAAAAAAATCACTCAACAATTTATTTAGGCCTCGATATGTGTGCAAATGACATGAAATTTTTATGGCATGTTAAGAGTACTGTCCTTAAGCTACTGTGAATTTTTGAGAATTTTTGGAATCATAGAGAATTAACTAAAAATTAAAAGGTGTCACTGGGCAAAATATTCCACAAAGCAACCAATTAATTCATTTAAACTTCCACTGAAATTACAAAATCATGACACGTGGCCCAATAGACAGAGGACAAGTTTCTCATCAAAATGCACTTTTTAAAATTGAAAAATGATGTAAGATGCAATCTAGGGATGCGTGCAAACACAGGGGTGTAAATGCAATACAGGAAAATAAAAATACATAAAGTAAATATGCTGACAGGGATGTAAGTGCAATTACCTATTATGATGGGGACTCAAGTGTAATTTCTCCACAAGGCACGTGCTCCTCACGTGGGGTCTGCTTCACAGGGACCTTTTTGCAAAATTTGAAAGTTCCAGGGGCCTCAGTGTAAATATCCCAAGCCACACATGCTCCTCACGTGGTCGGCCTAGGTTCGGATAGTTGCGGAGGCTCGGGGCTAGGCTCGGAGGCTTCTGGAGTGAGGTTCGGGCGATCCGAGCCTAGGCTCGATGAAGAGGCTCGGACCGAAGCTGCGTGGCAAACTGGGGACCCTCGGATCGAACTTGATCCGATGGATGGCGGTGAAGACGCGTGGCGTGACCTCAAGCCGTTAGATCTATGCTGATCCGACGACTACTGGCTTTGATGGAGCTGCGACGTGGCTGAAGATCCGCCGCTGGATCAGATGAAAGATCAACGGCTGAGAGCTGCTGCGGAGAGGGGACGCGTGGCGCACTAGGCTCCGTTGGATCTAAGGGATCCAACGACTCCTGTAAAGCCCAGCTGAGAAGCTACGTGGCTCGCTGGGGTCCGTTCGATCGATGTGATCGAATGGCAGCTGTACGTCTCCTCCGATGATCCTCCGCCGCCTGCGGAGGAGATGGCGGGGCTCCGGCGAAGTCGCCTTGGCTCCGCCCGTCCTTCCTCGTGTCGATGAAGCTCTCCGACTTGTCGGAGATATCCCTGAAGACTCGTGGTGTGGCGGCGAAGATCCTGATGGTCTCAGGAGCGGCGGAGGGCTATCTGAAGTCGATGGCGATGGAGCTCGAAGTCTGCTCCGGCGAACCTCCGTTCAATGAGCAGAGGGGTACCTGCAGGTGTTAGAGGCAGAGCCGTAGCTCGTGCGTGCACTCGTGAAGGTGTATGGTTGACTGGAGAGGCCTAAGGCGGACGGAGGTGGTCTGGCAAAGGAGCTCCGGCCAAGTGGCGGAGCTGGAGATCGAGGTACGGTGATGTGTGTCGTCGGAGGTCGTGAAAGCTACCGCGGAGATGGGAGCTTCGATGCGAATCTCGACGGAATGGAATGGAGGCGTGAAGATGACCGGAGGCGGCAAATAAAATGCGAGAAAATCGAAGAAGAAATGAAGAACAAATCGGAGAGAGATGGAGGTGTCACCTGGGGATTGGAACTCTTCTGGGAGTTCCAGGTCGTCGCTCGAAGGGCCGGTGGCTCCCTGAGCTCAAGCAACGGCTCGGTGGAGGAGGGCTGTGACTCGGCGGAGGCCGAGGATCTCGCCGGAGAAGACGGACATCTTCGCTCAATAAAACTCTCAATTCCTGTCACGAAGTTGAAGCTCAGAGCTCGGGGCGTCTCTCACGAGGGGCGGATGGGTGTAACGATGGCCGGAGAGGGGATATTTAAAGGAGGAAGGTCTCAGCTGGAGTGGAGGTGGCGCGAAGTTTATGGAGTTCGTGGGAGAGAGCTGGAGGTTGTCGTGGATGATGGAGTGGTTGTCGAAGATCAGGGATGAGTGGGGGTCATCGTGGTGGTGGTGGCGGTCGTCTGCGGTGGTAGATGCGCTGCCAAGAATAGGAAGGGGGTGCGTGTTCCGCAAGGTCGAGATCGTGGGAGAGAGAGCGATCGAAGGTAGGAGACGAAGTCTACACCGTTGGATCTTGTGATCCAACGGTGGTGATCGAAGCGGCTGGAGCGATTGAGATTAGAAGATCAGGGCGTGATCGAAGGCTGTAGATTAGCCACGTGTCGGGCTGAAGCGCGCGCGCTAATAGCCGGCCTGGATTAAACGTAAGGGATGATCGAGCGGCCAAGAAAAGAGGCGGAAGCAGCGGCCAAGATGGAAGCTTTGAAGCGCGATCGAAGGGCGCTCAACGCGACACGTGTCAATCTCCTGGCTAGGGCGCTAACGGGCGGTTAGGATGAGAGATGAAGGCTGATCGTGCGGTTAAGAATAGGGAGAGGATTAAACGGCTCAGATCAAAGGATCGATGGCATGATCGAGGGGACTACACTGCGCCACATGGAGCGATGGGATTAAGGCGAGAACGAATGGTGCAGATGGGGTTCTTAAGATGATCGGATGGTTGCAAATCGAGGCGTGCGTGGAGGCAGCTAAGTCGTTGGATCTAAGTGGGTAATCCAACGGCTGTGGCTGCGGGCGGATGAGGCAAAAGGCAGCGGGCTACGTGGCGCAACCAGAGGGCGCCACGTGGCCTGCTGTGATTGGTTGGAAAGAGAATTGAGTGTAGAAAGAGAAGGAGACCGAATTTGGAAAAACTCTAAACATGAAAGTTGTAGATCTTGATGAGATCTACAAGTTTCATGTTGACCAAAGATGGAGATGAGGTCAAGTATAATACAAAAAATACAAAGACACAATTTATACATATATGTAGTATACAAAGTAGCCCAAAAACCCAACTTTCTCATACGAGCTCCAAATTGGATGAAATTAGTCTCATTTTAAAGGTCTTTTAATGTGTAGTATTCTAAGAGTAAGTAGACCTATTTTGGAGTTTGTATGAAGGAGCTATGGGTATTTTATTGTCCAGGGGTCCTAGGGCTTTATTGACTAATTCACAAGGGGGATTTTTGGTTTTCTTCCCTATATTATTAACTGAGGAATACATATTATAAGGAAGAGGTTATTTTAGTAAGTGGATATTTCACAAGGGATTTTGGCTTGTTATTTAAATGCAAATGGACTGCTAAAATGTATGTATTATGTATGTATGCATGAATGCTATTTATGCATTATAAAGGGAAATATGCCTCTATTTACTCGGGAACAAGGCTCCATTTTTGACTTTTGAAGTGATGAATCACAGATTCATCAACCCCCTATACTTAAACCTTGCTCGTCCCCGAGCAACTAAATGAAATGCAGAAGTGAAATGATTTTGGGTTCCATACCAAGGTCATGAACAAAAGTTAAAAATGGAGCTTGACTCGACCTTTGGATTAATTATGTGTCAGAACCTTATTGGGATCTGAGTTTAAGACCTAACAGACTTCAAGTTCCACAAGTCTTCTATTCAAGACGCCTCAACACACCAGATCAGAACAAGTCTACATACACAAACTCTAATGACCATGAATCTTTCCATGCAGTGTAAGTGATATATGACTCCCCACCTCAGAAGTAACAAAGAAACAACCTCCCCCAACCTGGTAACTCTAATGCCTCGGTCTAGCAACTCTTTCCTCGAGAAGCGGGGTATTCCCTTCTAAGTTCAAGTGCAACCGGCTCAAGAAGAGGGGGAAGAAGTATAGACTTTTGGGAGCTCAGCCAGTGTAGCTAAGTCTCCCGCTGCACGCTTCATGAGATGTAACATGGGGACCATAAGCTTTTGCTTTACTTGACTACATACACTCCGGTGGGGTTATTAAATTTTCAATCCGACCCACCACTTCTTTGGAGTTCTTTTTGCATTTTTTTTCTCAAGTGCCTCTGTACAACATATCTACATGGTGCAGCATATATACAAGAAATTTCCTCTTGAGCCAATAGACTATCCCTCTTTTGAAGCTTTATTGCAACCCACGGCTTCTGTCTTTAGCCTTCATCACCACTAGACCAAGTTGAGACACACTTCCTTCACTAGAAGAAGAAGAGAGGTTCCGCCTAGAAGTACTACCCTCATATGCTACCCCATGCCAAAGGAAACTGCCTCCTCACCACCTCATCCGTGGAGAGCCTTGTGTAAAGTGCTGGTGCAAGTCAAGCCATTGTCTCTAAGAGTCATGCGTGTGTTGTTAAGTGCTCTACTCAGGCTCATCAAGATGACATATGAACATAGACTTGCAGACTCAAAGAATTAAGTCACCTAACCAGAAAAATCTTAACTCCAGTTCCTATAAGGTTCCTCTGAAATTAGGTGGATTAAGGTCAAATCAATTCCATCCTCAATAGCTGCTCATAACTTGGTTCAGAACCCACTAGCTTTTCACTTTGCATATGCAAAGTATGCAGATGAGATGTCATGCTATGAAAATGAAAGACTCTTTTTTTTTCTTTTTGGATGCAGAGATGGTATGCAAGGGTAAATAAGAAGCCTTTATTCTTGACATTTTCATTTTATACAACAGTTTTATGATAATATACATAGTATACAACACACATTTTTTTCTCTTTTTTTTCATTTTTACCCACCCCATAATTATTGCATAATATATACAAAAACACATGAAAATACGTGAAAGTACGAGCTATGGGTAAAGTATATATGTAATATACACGCCCCCCTATACTTAGCGTGTGCTATGTCCTCAGAGCACGAAAAGCGACTAAAAAGACAGAGCTCGGGCTAAGCGTAGGAGAGCTAAAATTACAAAAATCGTATAGAAGTCGCACCGCCCCCCTATACTTAGGCTTTGGCAGCCTAAGTGTAGAAGAAGATCAAAAAAATGGGGCGGACGAGGGCAAGAGGAGAAATGGATGAGTATACAATGCGGGCATCAGTCCCCCCTATACTTAGGCTCAGGTCAGCCTAAATATAGGACAGAAGTGAGTATGAGGACTAATGTGGTCTAGAGAATGTACAGTGAACTGACTCAGGTGTCCCCTCCCCCCTATACTTAGGATCTGGTTATCCTAAGTATAGTCCAAGATAGTGATCTAATGAGGCGGGGATGGGTTACTAGAGTCGCGAGGGAGAGAGGATAGGATGTAAAGGATGGTATATACAAATGAGTTGGTTTGAATCTTTCGAGATGCTGCGGATGGCTGGAGCTCACTGCTGCAAGGCCTCATACGCGACTCGAGGTGTATCTGCTGAATCTGTCTCGCGCATGAATACAATCTCCTCAACATGGACTAACTGCTCATTGGATTCGACAAAGTGCTTCAACAGCTGTCCATTCACAAGGAATGTCGGTGCGTCATCTGCGAGATCTGAGATCTCGACACATCCACTATCATGCACCATACGGACGACAAATGGGCCTGTCCACTTGGACTTCAACTTGCCTAGGAAGATCTTCAGCCTAGCATTAAACAACCATACCTTCTGTCCAGGAACAAAGGTCTTTCGTCTGATATATCAATCATGCCAACGCTTCACCTTGTCCTTGTAAATCAAACTGTTGTCGTATGCGCGGTTTCTGACTTCCACAAGCTCATTCAGATCCATGTCTCTCTGTTTCTGTCCCAGGTGCGTGTTCCAATTGACCTTCTTGATTGCCCATTCTGATTTGTGCACTAACTCTGCGGGCAAATGGCACGACTTTCCGAATACCATTCGGAATGGGGAGGTGCCTAACGGTGTCTTGTAAGCTGTCCTATACGCCCAGAGGACTTGATCCAAGATCTGAGACCAGTCCTTCCTGTCCGGGCGGACAAGCTTCTGCAATATGGTTTTCACCTCCCTATTTGACACCTCAGCCATACCATTGGTTTGTGGGTGGTAAGGACTTGCGACACGGTGTTCAATGCCGTAGTCCTTCAGGAGTTTCTTCACCTCCCGATTCACAAAGTGGCTACCCCCCTATGATATCATCATTTTGGGGATCCCGAACCTAGAGATGATGTGATCTCTAATGAATTTACAAAAAGTCCTGCTGTCTGCGGCTCATGTTGGGATAGCCTCCACCCATCTGGACAGATAGTCTACCGCAAGAAGGATATATTCGAACCCGTGGCTAACAGGGAATGGGCCCATGAAATCGATGCCCCAGACGTCAAAGACATCACAAATGATGACCGGTTGCATTGGAATCTCATCCTTTGAACCAACGGTTCCTCCCATTCTCTGGCAAACTGGGCACGACTTCGCAAAACAGAGTCAGCCAGTAGAAGCCACACTGAAGTACCTTCCATGCGGTCCTCTTCCCGGAGTGGTGTCCTCCTGCCTCTAAGCTGTGGCATAAAGAAAGGACACTCTGGTATTCCTCCTGAGGAATACATCGTCCCCAGACACAATCCGGTCCTTCGAAGAAAAGGATCGGATCCTCCCAATGGTAGTGTCTAGCGTCCGACTTCAGTCGGTCGATTTGGCTCTTGGGCCAATCTTCGGGAACTTTCTTGGAGACAAGATAATTCCGATATTGGCATACCATGGGAGTGAGTCGATAACAAAAATCGACTCGTCAGGGAAGGAGTCTCGAATTGGTGAATCCTTGGAAGTATTAAGATCTTCGAGACGAGAAAGGTGATCAGCCACTACATTCTTCTTTCCAGGTTTATCACGGATGTCCAAATCAAACTCCTAGATAAGTAAAATCCATCGAAGGAGACGCACTTTCACGTCATTCTTCTCCATCAAATACCGTAGTGCCGTGTGGTCAGTGAACACAGTTACCTTGGATCCAATTAGGTGAGATCTGAATTTGTCCAAGGCAAACACTACCGCAAGCATTTCCTTCTCCGTAACTGTATAGTTACGCTGAGCAGTATCAAGCACTTTGCTTGCGTAGTGAATTGCAAACGGGATGCCATCTCTTCTTTGTCCCAACATAGCCCCAACAACATAGTCTGAGGCGTCCGTCATGATCTCAAAAGGTAGAGACAAATCTGGGGCTTTGTAGGATGGGTGCGTCCATGATCATTCCTTGCAAAAGCTTAAAGGCCTCAAGACATTTGTGATCAACAATAAACTCCTTGTCTTTGCCTAAAAGCTCAGTTAGCGGCTGGGCAATCTTAGAAAAATCCTTAATGAATCTCCGATAAAATAAAATCCAACATGCCCAAGGAACGACCGCAACTGCTTCACGTTGGTTGGTGGCTGGAATCGTCTGATCACATCCACCTTGGCAGGTTCAACCTCCATTCCTCTCTTGGAGATGACATGCCCCAACACTATGCCCTCCGTCACCATGAAGTGACTTTTCTCCCAGGAGAGCACCAGATTAACCTCACAACATCTTTTTAGGACTCGGTCCAGATTCCTAAGACAGGAATCGAAGGAATCGCCGTGGACCGAGAAGTCATCCATGAAGACTTCCAGGAATTCGCCGACCATTTCGGCAAATACAACAATCATGCACCTTTGGAAAGTACCTGGAGCATTGCATAACCCAAAAGGCTTGCGCCTGAAAGCATAGGTACCAAAGGGGCATGTGAATGTGGTCTTTTCCTGGTCCTCTGGAGCTATGGCTACTTGATTGTAGCCCGAGAACCCATCTAAGAAGCAGAAGAACTCTTTCCCCGCTAGTCGCTCTAAGATCTGATCAATGAATGGTAAGGGGAAATGATCCTTCTTCGTCGCGGCATTCAAGCGTCTGTAATCCACACAGACGCGCCACGACGTGGGTACTCGCGTCACGATCTCCTCTCCGTCCTCATTGGTGGTCGTCTGAATTCCCGACTTTTTCGGGACAACATGAATTGGGGCCACCCACTTAGAGTCGGAGATTGGGGTAAATGAAACCCGCGTCGCACCATTTTTCTATCTCCTTCTTCATGACCTCTCGTAAATTTGGATTCAACCGACGTTGGAATTCACGAGAGGGTTTGGCTTCATTCTCCAAGTAAATATGGTGCGAACACAGAGCGGGATTTATCCCGTGGAGATCGGAAATGCTCCAGCCTATCGCCTTGCGGTTTTTCTCTAAGATCTCTAGCAAGCGAGATTCTTGCTCCTCGGTCAATTGTGAACTGATGATGACCAGAAATTTCTTGTCCTGACCCACAAGGAAGGCGTATTTTAAGGTTGTGGGTAAGGGTTTGAGCTCAGGAATAGTGTGATCGTCTATGAAATCTGGCTCAATCAGATCTGGCTCGGTGTTGGAAATGGCTGGATCGTTCTTTGTGATAGCTGCCACCAAGTTCGGCTCTGGAGTCGGATCGTCAAAGATCTCCATACAATCGGCAAGCGCCTCGTCCAACTCGTCATCCTCATCTTCCGATTGTCCTAGAGATGTAAGGACTGACAGGCCCAACTGGGCCTCTATGTCATCGAAGATGTAGGGCGATGCAGGCTCAGAGCTGTACTCGTTCTTGAGGATCTCGCAGACTGACTTATGCACTGGATCATCTTCGGAGGCGATGGACATATCGGTGCTGGCTGGGTTCTGTCTCCATGGTCCAACTAAGTCTACATACTCGCAGTCTGTTCCGGTAGAAGAGTACTCGGTGCTGGATTCTGAATCCGGTCTCTGCCATCTTGTCTGCTTCATTTCAAGTTCCTCATCTCCGCCTGGAGTTTGGAACTGAATTTTCCCGATCTTATAGTCAAATAAGGCCCCTGCTGTTCTGAGGAAGGGCCTACCTAAAATGATCTGGGAATCTCTCCAATTACGAGGGGTCTCCATATCCAGGACAGTGAAGTCCACCATGTATTTTTGCCCCTCGACTTTGATCACAATGTTCCTTAACTCTCCTTGGGACCTCTTAGTTGATTTGTCAGCAAACTGTAGGAGAGCTCTAGATTTCCTAAGAGGTCCGAGATTAAGCCGCTCATAGAGGGCTGTAGGCATCAGATTGATTGAGGAACCATTGTCCAAGAGAGTGCGTGCAAACGCGATGTCATCAACATGACTCACTACATAATGTGCACCCATGTCTCTTCGTTTCCTAGGAAACGAGTTCTTTATTGCACAAGTTGTGGCTACTGATAAAACGTGTTTCTCAACACGGCTTTTGGTTTTCCTGCTAACCCTAGTAGGTGTGCATATCACCTTAAGATATTTTTGGAATGCAGGGGTCATTTCCACGAACTTGTCAAAGGGGATTGTGACCTTGATATGTTTATTGCAAAACTCTGCCATTTCAGGGTCATCTTGTTGGATTTTTTGGTTTTCTTCTTTCCACCCTTAAGAGCTCGGGGGAAAGGGATTATTGACTCCAACTCATGTTCGGAAACTGAAAGATTCTCATTAAGATCGGGAACTGAGTTATTTGCATGACTCTGACTCTGAAACAAACTCGGACTCTGACTCTGAAACAAACTAGGACTCTGACTCTGATGAAAGTGCTGAGGCGAAACCGGTGCTGCTTCTTCCGCGACTGTTGGACGATCCTCCTCAGATGGCGGTGCGGGCTCTTCATCGGTTTCGTCGGACTCCATGCGGATGCGAGAATGCTGCTTTGAGGACTCAGATGTCCTCTTCTTCTACCGGCGATGGTGGTGGTGCTCCTCCTTTTCTTCCTCCGAGTTCTCCTCAGGTAGAGTCTCAGAGGTTCCTTCCTTCTGTGCCCGTGCCCGATCAGGTATGGTCACGTTCCTTCCGCTCCTGAGGGACATATGATTTACATTATCGTACGAAAGGATCTCATGTTCAGATAAATAGTTATCTGAATAATATACCTGATCTCGAGGTCGGTTCTGGCCATGGTGTAAGCTGTTTGTGTTGGCCTGAACCTGTGCGGGAATTGGGGTCTTTGGCGCCATCTGTTGGTCCTGGGTATGAGAGACTCGATTGATGTTGGTTCTCATGTCCAGGTAATCATTATGCATCTGTTGGACCCTATCAAACAGGGTCTGGATCGCCAAGGTGAGAGACTCTAATTCGGTGGGCTGGGCTAGCTGCTGTGCGGATGAGGTTCGGTAGTGGCCCTGCTGGCCATGCCGATATTGCTGCTGCGGGTGTGGCGGTGCTGGGCCCTGCTGATACGCGCGCTGCTGCTGCTGGTACCCTTGTTCTGGCCTGGACTAAAAGCGCGGTGTAGGAACGGGCCTGGTTTCTTGGTAGGCTGGGGATGGGCGGTGTGGCTGATCCTTCCCCATTTCGGCCTGCCTAACAATCAGGTCACGGCTATACCAAAGTCCGTTGATCTCGTACACTTGTGGAGGCTCTTCATATCCCGTCTCCACTTGTGGAGGTGCATGCTGGTTCTGCTGGGTGTAAGTCTGATCCCAGCTACTCTGAGACCCCGGTGCCTGGTCCTGTACAAGATGGACTCGATGTACAGGTACAGGTGGTGCAGAAGGGGTAGGTAGCTTTATCTTAGCTACTTTCTCAGAAAGTTCCTCCACTTGCTTCGGTAGGTGCGAAAGAGACTCCAGTTCCGCGACTCTCTTGTGGATCTGCTCGACCATGGTAAGCTTGTCGGCAATCATCCCCATGCTGGGGATGAGGTCCTCAGTCAGATCCGCTACAGTCCTTCGGGTTGTCTCATTGGATAGGATTGAGGGAGACAACTGATAGGCCCTGGTGGCCTGCGACCTGCCTGTTTCCGCCATCTGCTCCAGGATCTTCCATACGGCGTGCTCGTTTTTGTTCAGATAGCTTCCTCCACAGGCGGCACTGACTAACCCCTGCATCTCTGGGGTTAGACCACAGAACAAGGTCTGGACTAAGATCGCCTTTGAAATGCCGTGGCAGGGGCATTTCTGTACTAAATCATTGAACCTATCCCAAGCGGCATGGAAAGGTTCACTGGGTCCTTGGGCGAAGCTGGCGATCTTCATTCTCATCTGGTTTGTCCTACTGAGAAGGTAGAACTTTTTCAAGAACAGGTCCTTGAACTGCATCCAGGTAGTGCATACCACCCCTAAGTTCTTCAGCCAATGAGCAGCCTTATCTCCTAAGGCAAAAGGGGTGGCCTTCAGTCGAATATAATCTTGGCCAACATTGGGATGGCTAAGATTGTTGCACACCAGCTCGAAGTCACGGAGGAAAGTGTATGGTTCTTCATTTAGGTTTCCGTTGAACTTCGGAAGTAGACTAAGGAAGTGGGGCTTCAGCTCAAATGCCTGGGCGGGAACTGCGGGTGCCAACCAGTTCTGAATCTCGTTCTCCGCCGGGTTATAGGTATCGACCATTGGTCGGTCGATTCCTCCTGCTACTATAATCTGTCCCATCCGTGCCGTGAGATCTGCATTCTTCTGTTCGGCTTCGGCGAGGCGAGCAAGAATCTGTCGTATTTGTTCCTCATCCGGTGGTACTTTTGGAGGCATCTCGTCCTCTAGTCCTGGGGGGTAAATAAGATCGGTGTCAGAGGACAAATCAAGGAAGGGATTACCGAGGCGATGATCTTCCTCGATAATCTCGGAGGAGATGAAAGGGTTGGTTTGAGAGTAACCACCCTGAGTATGAGGGAACCAAGACTCAAAAGGGTCATGAGTCCTGGGTGGTCCAAGGTGCGCTTGGGCCGATGAAGACGAGTCACTTGGGGGACTCATAGAGAGATCGGTGAATAATGCGTCGAGATCTCCCCAGTTACTCATCTTGATGTGGCGAGAAGAAGATAGGATTTTACTCCTACCTGAAGCAAGCAAAATCAATCCAAAACCCTGGGTTCACACTCAACACAGTGAAGGACTCGAAATCGAGTCCGATTAATCTTGTAATTTTTAAGTGTGATTGTTCAAACAAGATAGCAAGGATTACGCGGCCTATAGGGAAGTCGGCTTAGAGCCGGATGCGTCTTCCCTGTCTATCTTGTCGCCTAAGATACCGCCGATCCTCCCTTTCTTCGCTCCTATCCGGAGTTGGGGACTCAAAGACGTGCCCCTATCTACCTGCAAGCAGGCGGAGGCTGATAAAGCTAGGCCTTGTCGCAGAGTACCACTGGTTCGCCCCTATCTACCTGCGAAGGCGGAGGCTACTTGGTACTTGTCAATGAGCTTAAAAGTATCCCACTCGTGATATTTGCTAAGATCAGTTGGCTCGTGATATGGAAGGCGGGGATTTGGGCTCTGCCTTAAGGAGTTCACACACACTCAAGTACCCTCACTCAGCCTGAAAACAGGGTCGGGGATTAATCTCCCGTAAACAATTTTCAAATTTTATTCTCTTTTTTTAGTTAATACTGTTTAGCAGTCCCGATTTTAAGTTAAGTTATCACTGATTAAGTCAACCACACAGCACGCCTATCAGACAGTCCCAATTTTCGTTTAATTAAATGTGAAAATCAGAGGGAGAAATCGAGAAAAAGACGATGCAAGATAAAACAATGATGCTATGCTGAGTTCAGGAGACTTACAGTGATCCCTTCGCTTTTTATGCAGGATGCAGAACAGAATTGAAAAATTTTATCTAAATGCAAATGCTGGCGATGAAAGCCGCTCCTAGACAGATAGTTCTATTAGCATGAAGAACAGTTTAATTTGGCTAAGTACTGCGATCTAAGTGCGTCTTTTAAATGATTTGTGTGGTCCTAATGATTACGAGCACAAGCAATTCCTAGATTGGCTCGGGGAGCCGCTAGTGCAAGCTAAGTTACATTCACCCACACAGCACATAGGGACATAGTTCCACTATTTTTACGCACGCGAGAACACAAACGGGAACCGCTGGAAATGATGCGAAAAATGTGGAAAATGATTGAAATTTACAAGTTCTCTCAATTCACTCAAAGAATAATGTCGATTCCTCGAAGCATCTTCGACTCCTCGCGTTCCTCGCACAAAAATAATTTCGATGTCGGAGAGAGAACGACTCGAAAACAATGCAAAACTTTAAAGAACAGAGAAATATTCACAAGAAAAACCGGCGGTCAGACTACCCGGGGAAAGAAAATCAAACACTCAAAAGTTCACCAAAAGTTAACCTAAGCCGTGCCTCCCCGGCAACGACGCCATTTTGATAGCTACCCCGCACCCTATGTTAATTCGAGCAAATTAATGTCCAAATTAATGTTAATTATTCGTTGCAGCCAGATACGAGAGGCTAGTCAAAAAACCACTATGAATTAATGTCAAGTTAATTTCAAGCGGCAGATTTTTTTTACTTGGTGGAAGTCCAAGGTCGAACTCAGGAAGGCATCTATCTCCTTAGGTGAATTTTGAACGAATATCAAGTGTTGGATTTTCGGAGGGAATATTTTTTTCTGGTCTTTTTCGGTTTTTTTATGCAATACACATGCAATATCAGGCCAAATTAAATGTTAATTCAGAAAGATGGTTAAATTAATTCAAAAATTATGAAACTTGGCCAGATTATGAAATGGGATGAAATTAAGCTACACTCATTTTTTTTGTAATTTTTAGACACTATATGAATTTATTGTGAATTAAATATGCAGACAGGGTGATTTTCACTATTTAATTTTTAATAAATAACAAATCACAATTTCTTCAAGAATAAAATTATCCTAGATAGCACTAATGATAAGGAATCCAGGAAAATTGACAGATCTTAATTTCAATGTGAAATGAATTTACTAAAATTAAAATGAGAAAATCACTCAATAATTTATTTAGGCCTCGATATGTGTGCAAATGACATGAAATTTTTATGGCATGTTAAGAGTACTGTCCTTAAGCTACTGTGAATTTTTGAAAATTTTTGGAATCATAGAGAATTAACTAAAAATTAAAAGGTGTCACTGGGAAAAATATTCCACAAAGCAACCAATTAATTCATTTAAAATTCCACTGAAATTACAAAATCATGACACGTGGCCCAATAGACAGAGGACAAGTTTCTCATCAAAACGCACTTTTTAAAATTGAAAAATGATGTAAGATGCAATCTAGGGATGCGTGCAAACACAGGGGTGTAAATGCAATACAGGAAAATAAAAATACATAAAGTAAAAATGCTGACAGGGACGTAAGTGCAATTACCTATTATGATGGGGACTCAAGTGCAATTTCTCCACAAGGCACGTGCTCCTCACGTGGGGTTTGCTTCACAGGGACCTTTTTGCAAAATTTGAAAGTTCCAAGGGCCTCAGTGTAAATATACCAAGCCACACGTGCTCCTCACGTGGTCGGCCTAGGATCGGATAGCTGCGGAGGCTCGGGGCTAGGCTCAGAGGCTTCTGGAGTGAGGTTCGGGCGATCCGAGCCTAGGCTCGGTGAAGAGGCTCGGACCGAAGCTGCGTGGCAAGCTGGGGACCCTCGGATCGAACTTGATCCGATAAATGGCGGTGAAGACGCGTGGCATGACCTCAAGCCGTTAGATCTTTGCTGATCCGACGGCTACTGGCTTTGATGGAGCTGCGACGTGGCTGAAGATCCGCCGCTGGATCAGATGAAAGATCAACGGCTGAGAGCTGCTGCGGAGAGGGGACGCGTGGCGCACTAGGCTCCGTTGGATCTAAGGGATCCAACGACTCCTGTAAAGCCCAGCTGAGAAGCTACGTGGCTCGCTGGGGTCCGTTCGATCGATGTGATCAAACGGCAGCTGTACGTCTCCTCCGATGATCCTCCGCCGCCTGCGGAGGAGATGGCGGGGCTCCGGCGAAGTCGCCTTTGCTCCGCCCGTCCTTCCTCGTGTCATGAAGCTCTCCGACTTGTCGGAGATATCCCTGAAGACTCGTGGTGTGGCGGCGAAGATCCTGATGGTCTCAGGCGTGACGGAGGGCTATCTGAAGTCGATGGCGATGGAGCTCGAAGTCTGCTCCGGCGAACCTCCGTTCAATGAGCAGAGGGGTACCTGCAGGTGTTAGAGGCAGAGCCGTAGCTCGTGCGTGCACTCGTGAAGGTGTATGGTTGACTGGCGAGGCCTAAGGCGGACGGAGGTGGTCTGGCAAAGGAGCTCCGGCCAAGTGGCGGAGCTGGAGATCGAGGTACGGTGATGTGTGTCGTCGGAGGTCGTGAAAGCTACCGCGGAGATGGGAGCTTCGATGCGAAGCTCGACGAAATGGAATGGAGGCGTGAAAATGACCGGAGGCGGCAAATAAAATGCGAGAAAATCGAAGAAGAAATGAAGAACAGATCGGAGAGAGATGGAGGTGTCACCTGGGGATTGGAACTCTTCTGGGAGTTCCAGGTCGTCGCTCGAAGGACCGGTGGCTCCCTGAGCTCAAGCAACGGCTCGGTGGAGGAGGGCTGTGACTCGGCGGAGGCCGATGATCTCGCCGGAGAAGACGGACGTCTTCGCTCAATAAAACTCTCAACTCCTGTCACGAAGTTGAAGCTCAGAGCTTGGGGCGTCTCTCACGAGGGGCGGATGGGTGTAACGATGGCCGGAGAGGGGATATTTAAAGGAGGAAGGTCTCAGCTGGAGTGGAGGTGGCGCGAAGTTTATGGAGTTCGTGGGAGAGAGCTGGAGGTCGTCGTGGGTGATGGAGTGGTTGTCGAAGATCAGGGATGAGTGGGGGTCATCGTGGTGGTGGAGGCGGTCGTCTGCGGTGGTAATGCGCTGCCAAGAATAGGAAGAGGGTGCGTGTTCCGCAAGGTCAAGATCGTGGGAGAGAGAGCGATCGGAGGTAGGAGACGAAGTCTCCACCGTTGGATCTTGTGATCCAACGGTGGTGATCGAAGCAGCTGGAGCGATTGAGATTAGAAGATCAGGGCGTGATCGAAGGCTGTAGATTAGCCACGTGTCGGGCTGAAGCGCGCGCGCTAATGGCCGGCCTGGATTAAACGTAAGGGATGATCGAGCGGCCAAGAAAAGAGGCGGAAGCAGCGGCCAAGATGGAAGCTCTGAAGCGCGATCGAAGGGCGCTCAACGCGACACGTGTCAATCTCCTGGCTAGGGTGCTAACAGGCGGTTAGGATGAGAGATGAAGGCTGATCGTGCGGTTAAGAATAGGGAGCGAATTAAACGGCTCAGATCAAAGGATCGATGGCATGATCGAGCGGACTACACTGCGCCACGTGGAGCGATGGGATTAAGGCGAGAACGAATGGTGCAGATGGGGTTCTTAAGATGATCGGATGGTTGCAAATCGAGGCGTGCGTGGAGGCAGCTAAGCCGTTGGATCTAAGTGGGTAATCCAACGGCTGTGGCTGCGGGCGGATGAGGCAAAGGGCAGCGGGCTACGTGGCGCAACCAGAGGGCGCCACGTGGCCTGCTGTGATTGGTTGGAAAGAGAATTGAGTGTAGAAAGAGAAGGAGATGGAATTTGGAAAAACTCCAAACATGAAAGTTGTAGATCTTGATGAGATCTACAAGTTTCATGTTGACCAAAGACGGAGATGAGGTCAAGTATAATACAAAAAATACAAAGATGCAATTTATACATATATGTAGTATACAAAGTAGCCCAAAAACCCAACTTTCTCATA
Source organism: Ottelia alismoides (assembly GCA_037367405.1). NCBI lineage: Eukaryota > Viridiplantae > Streptophyta > Magnoliopsida > Alismatales > Hydrocharitaceae > Ottelia > Ottelia alismoides. Next base: position 111,053 of record JAZKJV010005858.1, read on the forward strand.
CGAGCTCCAAATTGGATGAAATTAGTCTCATTTTAAAGGTCTTTTAATGTGTAGTATTCTAAGAGTGAGTAGACCTATTTTGGAGTTTGTATGAAGGAGCTATGGGTATTTTATTGTCCAAGGGTCCTAGGGCTTTATTGACTAATTCACAAGGGGGATTTTTGGTTTTCTTCCCTATATTATTAACTGAGGAATACATATTATAAGGAAGAGGTTATTTTAGTAAGTGGATATTTCACAAGGGATTTTGGCTTCTTATTTAAATGCAAATGGACTGCTAAAATGTATGTATTATGTATGTATGCATGAATGCTATTTATGCATTATAAAGGGAAATATGCCTCTATTTACTCGGGAACAAGGCTCTATTTTTGACTTTTGAAGTGATGAATCACAGATTCATCAACCCCCTATACTTAAACCTTGCTCGTCCCCGAGCAACTAAATGAAATGCAGAAGTGAAATGATTTTGGGTTCCATACCAAGGTCATGAACAAAAGTTAAAAATGGAGCTTGACTCGACCTTTGGATTAATTATGTGTCGGAACCTTATTGGGATCTGAGTTTAAGATCTAACAGACTCCAAAATCGTATATTATTTCATAATGAAGGATATGGAAAATCCTTAAGTGCATCACAGAAGCATGGGAATTGCATCATATGCGATCGGGAGTGACTAGTCGCACTAGTTGCTCAGGGCAGCGGAAATTAAAAAAAATAAATGATGAAACCACATGATCCAAGAACACTTCTCAGATCTTTCATCTAAACCACAACAAGCATTAACTTTACCTCTAGAAGTGTGGTTGCGATCGAGTCTCTAAAGGAAGGGACTTCTCGTCTCAAGCCCGACCCATCGAAGGTGACACTTGCGAGTGTATGGATGAACCACGTACTTCTTGCAATCCAAGTTATTTATCCGAGCGATAAATCTCCTGATCTTGTCACACGAGATCTAACGTCTTCTTTGTGAACGAGGCGCATCAAAGGAGATGAAGATCCATGAGCAGTCGAAGCATCAACACGGTGACGACATCATTCTTCTCTAGGTCGATACATGGATGACTACATGTTGAGAGAGAGGAAGAGATGTCGTGTAGAGAGAATGGGGAAGAGAGAATGTTTTTGTCTTCAACTTGTGTGTCAAATAAAAGCTAGGATTAACCTTTTATTTATACTATTTTGGGAGTCCATGGATTTCAATCCATGGACAACACAAATCCAATGGTTCACATTGATTTGTGTTTCTCTCAATGACCATGATTTAGTTGAAAAAACACAACAATAACTAATTCAATAAAATTAATTACATTTTGAATAATACTAAATATAAATTAATTTCAATTAAATTAATTATCTATGGAGATAATAGGAAGAAGTCAGGCCTCCTTCCTTAAAGGGGTTGGACGGCTACCAAATCCCCAATAGGACTTTGGTGGTCGTCCCCTCTCCCTAATAGGGAGGGGAGGCACTCATTACTATTACATGAAATCCACTATTTCATCTATATCTCCATAATTTTTCAAAAAAATAGTTGTTGCAAATTATTTCACAAAAATAAATTCAATTTATTTTGTGAACATTTTAATCATAGCATTGGAAATTTATAAATCACATTCACAACTCAAAATAAAATGTAAATTACATTTTCAATTAAATATCCAATGTGAATCCAATTCACATCAATATTTAAATTGTAAATGTTATTTATAAATAGATCTTTCTCATATATTATAAATCACATTTATAATATACATGATAAATGTGGTGCTATCTACATCACTCATTTCCATGATAATCAAATCATATTTAATTACCTTGGATCAACATTCTCATGCACTAAAATAATTTGAATTAAATTCACATTGTTCATTAAGTCATATTTAATTATACATTTCTCATGCATCCAAACAATATGAATCACATTCATATTATTCACAATAATTTTAATTATCTATTTCGCTCAGTGCTAAGATATAATATCAATAATGAAATCATTCTTGAACTCTTTCAAGAATAATGCGCTTTCTACGAGGATACTTGGAGATAAGGACATGATGATTGTACGTTCGACATATAGTAACTTGGATATTGAGATCATATCTCAAATCTAGATTTTGCGGAACTCCCATAGATGTTTGATTAAAGTAAAATCGTAAATTTAATCTTTTCATTGCATCTGAATCACATTCATATCTCTGTCCAACATTTGGACCAAGATCAGATTACTTCTCTGTTGAGACGAGTCACTAAAATTCAAACCCATTTCATTACTCTCTAGGAATGGAAGCGTCATGATTATACAATCGTTTATGATCACATTACCCTCAAGTATTCCTAATATTCGTACATCCTTCATATTTGAAGATCTAGAATAAACCCAGAGTTTTAGATCAATTTAGACTGCCCTCTTCAGTATTTTCTCATTAAGTTTCACATTTGATAAGTGGAAGATGGTATATATCATATACTTTCCAAAAGCATATATCATACTAGGTTTTGATCATACACATTCCAAAAGCATATATGAAACCTTACAAATTCAGTCAATCTTCTAAAACAAGATGATTGTGTACGAAATTTGATCCTTCCCAATATCTCATGAGTAAGATCATGTCTTTCGATTCAGTAATGGACTTGTATGATCCCTTTGAGATATCATATTACTCATATGCCCTTGTATGCACACCAACGCATCAGTGTATAGACCTTGATTAGGCCATCAGCCTATCGGTCTGCCAAATGTACATACTCAGATAGTAACACATCTGTCTCTAGTCAGAGGATGTATTCCTATATCGTGATAGCATACGACATAGGTATTTAGTTATCCCGATCTCATTAAGTCAACTCTTTGAACTAACTAATTTGACTCCTCCGAATCTCTATTCTTATGCAAAGGACTTTCATTAAGAGGTTGGTCAGATATTAACCAAAAAGAAAGGATTTTCATCTCTTACTCAGGCTATAAATCACATCTTAACAATCACTTGATAGTGCTTGATGAGTCATCAATCTAACTCTTTAGATATCCGTCCAAGAACCATCCTCTGTGATTCAACCACTAAATCAACAGATGTATGATCATTAAGATAACCATGGTGCATAACCCTAATTGTACTAAGGGACATATAGTGCAAATTCGTTATTCTTCGTTTCAGACCAGTGAATGATATTTGCAATAACTTCTATTGCATAATGGTTTACTGTGGGCTCGCATGTCCAACAATCTCCCACTAGTCCAAAGAACCATTAATGGGATAATCTTTAAACCCACAGTCATGTTACAATCATAAGCTATTTAATATAGTTAGGTAAGTTGATCAGTCACTCTATTCTTGAGATATTACGCCAAGTCCTTTTACGGCATTTGCATATCTCATAGTAACATCTCTCACATCCAATGCGAATGTTGCATCTTATGCAACCAATACTCAATCTTGTTAAAGAAATTATAGTATATTTAACACTACAATTCAATAATCGTTATAACCAGTATGTAAATTCTATTATCCTTATCAGAATTCCCTTATTTCAGGAGATCTCTATCTCCTAAGACTAAGATCCAGTTTTATGTCTTATAAGGCATCTGTAGTTAAGATCTTTTAGATCACTATCTATGAAGTCTTAAATTCTTGAAGGTAATTTTTTTGAGATTATTATCTTTAATATCTTATCCTCTTTGAACATATTGTTATTACTTCAAATAAGTGTTTTATCTCCATAGTAGGATTGGTAACAATTTACTTCTTGCACTGCATGACAGACATCTGACTTTTGTACACATCTAGCATAAACTCGCTTATCTTAACTGATGCACAAGGGCAAGCGATTTTAGCATTCACTTCCTCAACTCCTTCAGGTGTTATCCCTTCAAATAGGTCAATACCATATCTTAAGGGAAGGAAGCCTTCCTTTGGATTTTCGAAGAATGAAACATGTCCAAGATGTATCACTTAATATGACGGTCCCAATACCCTCTTTTTCTTCTTCTGAACACCTTTACAACTAAGATCTAAGGGGTATACTTGACATCTTTCATCTCAAGTTATAAAACAACCAGATTATAAAATACTTATTATCATCCTTATATCATTTTAAATGATTAGGATTTTATCTACCTTTAGCACGGTGAACACAATGGTACTCCCACTAGGCTTCACATGGTTCATCAAGATTCTATCTGAAATCATAACCTCTATAATTTCATCAAATATGATGTTCCAACTACAAGAAGTTTATTTGAGTCCATAAATGTAGTCTTTATCCTTCACACCTTTTTCCTCAACTATGAAGCCATGCGGCTACTTCATGTGAACATCCTCATTGAGATATTCATAGAGGAATGCAATATTAACTTCAATCTTGTAGATGTCGAAGTCAAGTTGTGTAGCTATAGTTAGCAATATTCTGATGGATTCAAGCATGGCCATTGAAGAGAAAGTCTCATCGTAAGTGACGTCTTCTCTTCATGTGTATCTTGTCTATACGAGCCGTTCTTTGAAGTTCTCTACCTTCTCATCAGGTTCCCTCTTTCTCTTGAAGATCCATTTACTCCTATTGAGTCTTACCCTTATAGGTGGATCCTCGAGGGTCCATATACAACACTTGTATATGAACTATACTTTAGACATTATTGCTAACATCCACCTTTCCATGTCATGAACCTTGCAAGCTTCATTATATTAAGTCTGATCATTTTCAGACTTAACTGATTCATGGAATCCATCCTCAAAATCATTTGAAGAGGTATGAGTGTTTCATATTTAATTGTACTTTTAGTTTCCAATTTCAGGAGCCTCGTTATCTTCTCAAGACTACATGAGTTCCTTCACTTCATTTTCATCTTGATTCTCTAAGAATCACATACTTAGAGATGAGATCTTTCAAGAATCATAAGGACATAAAGTAGGTATCTAATACCATCCATTATATTCCAAATGAAGTAGCACTCTCTAGTGCTAGATTATAGCTTACTTGCATGGAATCTTTGTAGTCTCTATTACATATATACCTATAAACTAAGAAGTAATTATGATAAGATTCATCATTGATTAAATCATGTCACACATGATCCAATTGTATCTCCCTACAAATCTATTGAGTTTAGGTGCATTAGGAGGATTGATATAAGAATAATATTCCTTTCTCTAAAAGGTATTCCATGAATTCATCTAATAGGTACTGACTACTTATGTTAGATCAAATTCATGTCATCTTCCTTCAATCTTCAGTTCTAAACCAAAATTGTGATATCTATGAATATTTCAAAAGTTTCTAATATGAAGGAAAGAAATCTCATATCACAAAAATAATCAATTGATATCACATATAATTAATGTTTATGATGATACATATGACCTACATACATCAATATATATATGATATCTTGGATACCTTGCCATCTAACACCATTCCCAGAGAAAGGTGCATTAGGCATTTTACTGTAAATAAAATATTCACAAGCATGTAACATTTTAATTTTCAGATAGTCTAAAGTTTCATATCTTACTAGTCTATTGATCTCATTAATAGACATATGTCCAAGACTTGATGGTAGATCATTGTCTAATGATACTCATCCTCCCATTGATCTTTCAAGGTTTAATTTTCAGTATTTAGAAATATTAATGAACTATTCATTAATATTCTAATTTAGTGAGGTCCACTAGATATTATATTACTATCAGAAATATATCCATCATAACTCTTTATGATAGGTCTATTCCAGAATACTGCATTTTCAACATTTAGAAATAAACAATTGGTGTATTCTAATATCTAGGTCATAGAGAGATTCTGTAAGACTATGGTTTCTCCCATTGAAAATATGAAGTCTATATATGCAATGGAGATTGTTGCAACAATTGCATCAACATCCATATGGATGACTTACTAAACTTTAAGAACGGTTTTTCTAATATTCTAAAACATATGCAACCAATTGCAAGTGTTATTAGAAGAATGAGATACAATTATTAGAATTTGATCTTATCTAATAAAAAAGTCTATTTCAATGATCAAATGTAGATTATTTTGATACACTATCCGAGTCCTTCTCTAAGGATCCTAGATAGTCTAGATAACCACACTATCAGTACATCAGCTTATTGCAGTATTGACATTTATCCAACTCTTTGGATGTCCTATGGAAGTTACGGAAGTACAATTAACTCTTTGATTTTCCTTCTTACTTGGGTCAGACCTATGCTTCCATTGCGCTCCCTTCTTCTATAAACAACCATTGCTTAAGACGAAGGATCTCCTATGTTGAACTCAAAAAATTTAAAAATAAGATCATTTCAACATGCTCCATTCAATTCATACAATATGAACATTATGAAGCTTCATGAATGACTTGAGTATAGACATTAGAATGATGACACTCAGCATATCCACATCTATCTTAGCTCTCAAAGTCTTTTGGTTCAGGTAGGTGCTCAAATATCTTGAGTACATCATCTCTTATCGAGACACTATTTTGCATAATGCAGTGAACCATGTCACTCATGATTAAATATTTAGAGCACATATGTATACCAAAATATCTTTTTAGGTTTTATATGGATTATTGACAATTACGATCATCATCGATTGATACTTTCAAAGCATACTCGATGAGAGATCAACACTATAGAGACATACAAACCTTAGGTTATTGTCTAATTATTTATTTAATTGCCATTACTCATTATTATGAGGAAACTTATATATTACAACCACATACATTATGTATCCAACTACAAATATAATATCTTGATCATGAATCCAATCCATGATATTTTTTTATTATCATTGAGTATAGCAACGAGTGGGTTTAATAAGGATTATCTGAAATAATATATTTGCATAAATACAATATAAATACATATTTTACTTTGATTTAGGAATTGTTATATCAGAGTTGTTTTGCCTTGTCAACACTAAAAGTTCATTCCCTTAATCACTTTCAATGTAAGGAATGTACTAACCATTATACCTCGAGCAAGATCTGGGATCTCCTTTCTTATCTTTGTTACATCCTAATAATATAAGAAACTGTAACTCGGATAAAAAGAAGCAGGAACTCATTCTACCTTGTAAGTCCAACTTGCATCTCCCTATTCGATCTTTAACACCTGGTCTCACCACCCCTAAGGCAATGTTGACCCATCATTAATTGAACCAACCATCAACAAGAATAACACTTACTATGCACAATCCAATATCGCCCCAATAATATGAGGAACCGATATTGGGACACTATGCATACAAACTTACTCTTTCGCGAAGCAAAGTGGCTGATCTAGATGTGCTTGTATGCAGAAGCTGCCACTTCAGATAGGCATCTCCTACATACAAACCCTGATGACGGAACCCTTTGCCTTGACAGAAGACCATGGATGTGACTTACGTAATCCTCTATATTATGTTTAAATTCTAATTAATTATTATTAATAAATTCATATAAATAATTCTTCTAAGGGAAATACTACTCCATTCATAATTAAGAGTTTAATTTAATTGGATCTAATTAATTTAATCATATCAATCCAATCAATCAACCAACAAATAATTTTTAATTATTACTTGAAAAATGGTATAATCTAAAAAAATGCATATTATTTAAATTTTAATAATTAGAAAAAACAACATCATGATCAATTCAAGCATTATCCTTCCTTACCCATTGTCATGGTCAGTACCGACGGGAATGAGACAGATCTCTCACGGAGCAACCTGCTACCCATATGATCCCCAACTAGACATCATATCCGCCTTACGTTAGGATAATGCGATTTGATCATTTTGTATTTGAGATGATAATCGGTCTTTCAATCAAAGTTATACCATATAATATTCATAAAAACATTTTTGATTAGTATTATAAGGAAATTTGTTAAACAAAGTTTCATTCCTAGTAGAGTAACAATGTTTGTTGGAATTGATGTAATTAATTGTGATCTCAATCATATCTAATCAATTTTGGTTAAGGTAATGTCATTTAAGGAAATAATCATCTTTAAATATTTCAAACATTATTTATCAACAATTATTTTAGGAAATTAAAAATTAATTTCCACTAATTGATTAAATGGCAATCGGTTCTTGATTGGGAAAGTAATTTTCAGTAGCGACCCACACTTACTAAACTTAGCATATCTCAATCAATTTAAATCCAAATTATGCAAAATAAGTTTTCAAAGTTTGCTAATTTGATTTAAAATAGAATCCAAGTTATTTTCAGGCATTTCAAGGTATTTAAAAACTGTGATTATCTCTTAATTATGTTCTAAAAAATCATTCCTGCCACAGTGGATTCATTCTACTAAAACAATTACAACTTTAGCAAACAGATTCCAAATCATGCAAACTTAAGTATCGTGGTTTGCTAATTTAATGAGAATCATAATACAAGTGATAAAATTATTTTTAAGGAACTTAAACATGGTGAAAAAGTCGCACAAACAGGGCTCCATGAATAAAATGAGATTAAAACTTCATACAACTTAAAAACGCCCGTGTCATCCCAGGTTTATGGATCATATTCAAAACTCTAGCCTATGGATCTGATACCATGTGAATGATATGGAAAAATCCTCAAGTGCTTCATGGAAGCGTGAGAATTACATAGTATGCGATCGAGATGGACTAGTCGTACTAGTTGCTCTGGGCAGCGAAAATAAAAAAATTAAATGATAAAACCACATGATTCAAGAATACTTCTTGGATTTTTCATTCAAACCACAATCTAGAATTAGGTTTACCTCTTGAAGAATGGTTGCGATCGAGTTTCTAAACGAAGAAACCTCCTGTATCAAGTCTGACCCGTCACATGGGACACTTGCGAGTGCGGGGATGAATCGCGTGCTTCTCGCAATCCAAGTTGTTTATCCGAGTGGCTAATATCCTGATCTCTTCAATGAGATCCGACGTCTTCTTCGCGAGCAAGAAACATCAAAGGAGATGGAGATCCATGATAAATCGAAGCGACATCACAACGACATGACAACGATGGCGTTCTTCTCTAGGTCAACATACATATGGCCTAATGTTGAGAGAGAAGGAGAGATGGTGTATAGAGACAATGGAGAAGAGAGCATATTGTTGTCTTCAACTTGTTTGTCAAATAAAAGGCTAGGCTTATCTTTCTATTTATTTTATTTTGGGAGTCCATGGATCTCAATCTAAGGACAACACAAATCTAATGGTTCACATCGATTTATATTTCTCTCAGTGGCCATGATTTAGTTGCAAAAATACAACAACAACTAATTAAATTAAATTAAATTTATATTGAATAATAATCAATATAAATTAACTTCAATTAAATCAGTTATCCATGGATATAATAGGAAGGAGTCAAGCCTCCTTCCTTAAAGGGGTTGGACGACCACCAAATCCCAATAGGACTTGGTGGTTCCCCTCTCTTTAATAAGGAGGGGAGACACTCATTCATATTATATGAAATATACTATTTCATGTATATCTCCGTAAATTTTCAAAAAAAATTATTGCAAATTATTTCACAAAATTGAATCCAAATTATCTTGTTCACATTGCAATCATACCATTAGAAATTTGTGAATCACATTCACAACCTAAAATAAAATGTAAATTACATTTTCAATTAAATATCCAATACGAATCCAATTCACATCAACATTTAAATTGTAAATGTTATTTACAAATAGATCTCTCTTATATATTATAAACCACATTTATAATATATATGATGAATATGGATAATGCTATCCACATCACTCATATCAATGATATTAAAATTATATTTAATTCCCTTGGATCAACATTCTCATACACCAAAACAATTTGAATCAAATTCACGTTGTTCATTAAATCATATTTAGTTATCTATTTCTCATGTGCCCAAACAATATGAATCACATTCATATTATTCACAATAATTTTAATTATCTATTTTGCTCAATGCTTAGATATAATATAAAAAATGAAATTATTCTTGAACTCTTTCAAGAATAATGTGCTTTCTCCTCAGATACTTGGATATAAGGACAAGGCAATTGTATGTTCCATGTATAGTGACTTGGATATTGAGATCATATCTTAAATCCAGATTTTGAGGACCACCCATAGATGTTTGATTAAATCAAAATTGTAAATCTAATCATTTCATTGCATCAGAATCACATTCAGATCTCTATTCAATATTTGGACCAAGATAAGATTACTTCTATATTGAGAGGAGCAATTAAAATCCAAACCCGTTTAATCACTCCCTCGGAATGGAAGCGTCATGGTTATACAATCGTTTATGATCACATCACCCTCAAGTATTCCTAATTCTCGTACATCTTGCATATTGGAAGACTTAAAATAAACTCAGAGTTTTACATCAATTTAGATTGCCTTCTTCAGGGTTTTAGCATTAAGTTTCTCATTTGATCATTGGGAGTTGGTATAGATTATATACTTCCCAAAAGCATATATCATACCTAGGTGTTGATCATACACTTTCCAAAAGTGTATATCAGATATTACAAATTCAGTCAAGCTTCTAAAGAGAGACGACCATACACAAAATTTGATCCTTCCCAATATCTCATGAGTGAGCTCATGTCTTCCGATTCAGTAATGTACATGTATGATCTCTTTGAGAGATCGTATTACTCATATGCCCTTGTATGCACACCAATGCGTCGATGTATAGTCCTTGATTAGGTCATCAACCTATCGGCCTGTCAAATGTATGTACGCAGACATATAGTAACACATCGGTCTCCGATCAGGATGCGTGCCTATATCATGACAGCATATGGCATAGGTATTTGGTTATCCTGATCTCGTTAAGTCAACTCTTTGACCTAACTAATTTCACCTCCGAATCTCTATTCCTATGAAGAGGACCCGCATAACGATGGTAGTAAGATATCAACCAAAAGTGAAAGGATTGCCATCTCTTACTTTGGTTGGAGATCACATCTCAATAATCATTTGATGATGCTTTGCTTGACGAGTCGTCAATCTAACTCTTTAGATATCCATCCAAGCACTAATCGTTGTGATTCAACAATTAAATCAACAGCTATACGATTATTAAGATAGTTTGGTACATATCTCTAATTGTACTAAGGGACCTATTACACAAATTAGTTATTCTTCATTTCAGATCAGGGAATGATATTTGCAACAACATTTATTGCATAATGGCTCGCCGTGGGCTCGCACGTCCAACATATAAATAAGGCGATCGTGCATGGAATTCTTTATTACCTAAAATATCTTATGAGTGGGCTCTGTCGATTAAGTATGAACATGTATTATTCCTTTGACAGATTATACTTCTCATATATCCTCATATGCACATCAACTCGTCGGTATGTGAACCTTGTTAGGTCTTCAACCTAGTGGTGTGTCTAATGTGCACATTTAGACATGTAGATGTATATATGTCTCTCGTCAAATGATGTATGCACGTGACAGATATGATTCAAATCTTACTTTATCTCGATCTCATAAAGTCAACTCATTGACTTCATTATTCCGACACCTCTGAATATCTATTCGCATGAAGAGTATCTGAATCAAGAGGATGGTCGGAATTAGTCTTTAGAGAAAGATTGTCACCTATTTCTTAAACTAGAGATCACTGTTCAATTTCATATGTTTAATGCATAGTATTCAATATGGTCACCGTACATAGACCTAATTATACGAAGGGGACCTTAATTTAAGTATAATCATAAATATTAATTTCAGATGGACATGAGAACATAATAACTTTTATTGCATTAGTGGATTGCCAAGGACTTGGAAATCCAAGAAAATACATATATATAATTAATTTAGCTTGACTCTGTATGTACATTTTTACCATAACCTCATTCATACACACTAATATGGTGACCATAATCGATGATAACATTAATATGTATTCAATCCGTAACAGAGTCATCGTCATCATTAATGTTACTTTAGTTATGAAATTTAACAAATGCATTTTATAAGAACTTAATTGAACCCTATTACAAAAAATAAAAAAAAAATATAAAAGAACCCAAGAGAAATAAATGAAGAAAAACAATTAACAAAGACCTAAGGAATTGTGAACTATATATCTTAATGAATGAGATCAGGAGTATAATATATTTTATAAAATATATTCAGTAATTCAAAATAAAAGGAAAGAAGAGGGAATAACATATTTTACAAAAAGGAAACTAAAAAAAACGTCAAGACATAAAAGACATGACATAAATTTTACGAACGTTAACTTTTCTAGGTAGAATTACAATAAAACTTGCATATCTATTTTTTATATATCCAATTGATTTCTTTCATATCCTTTAATATATAAAATAAGAAAAAGTACAAGAAACCTCTATTGTGGAAAATCACTCTTCCATGACTCATAACTATGTTTATATGACTCCAACTAACATAAGCTTCACCTTTTAAGACCTTTTCAAACAAGAGAAATTAATAAAAAAAATTTAAAAAGTCCAAGTTCAAGATACGGAAAGTTGAGAAAATGAACCTTCTGTTTCTAGGTATATTTATACTATAACACGCTTTTAAAAATAAAAACCTTTTGCCCTCTGTTTTTCTATTTCAAAATTTGTTCTTATATAAATTTTATTTTCATAAGTATACAAAACTACGTAAACTGAATAGATAGAGAAATAAAAAAATAGTTTTAATACTTATAATTATTGTATTTAAAGTATGTAATTAGGGCTTTTGATTGGAAAGCCTATGCAATTACAATATGAGTTAATTTGGCTTCAATTGGGAAAACAATGGTTTGGAGGAAAATTTGGGAATTTCCAAATTTAAAAGGAGAGTTATGGGTGAAACTTTAGTACCACACCTAGTATTTCTAAACTTTTGATGGGCTTATATACGAGTTCACACCCCAAGATCTTTTATCAATAATAGAGAGCAAGAATGGAGGACCCCACATCCACGTGCACGCTTTGCTCCATTTCAGCTCGGGCTTGGGCTCAGAAAAGTCAATTCGGATCCCGTTTCAGCCACGGTGTCAGAATCCAAAGAGATAAGGCCGTTAAGGGCAATTCGGAAAACAAAAAGCATCACGTGCTATGGCAAGCAAGCCTCTTTTTATACCCCTCTCCTGACGTCATTTTTTCAACAGTCACAAGAAAAACCCTTCTACCTTCTCCCTGATTTGTTCTTCTGCTCTCGCGGACGAACATTCTTCTTCGTTGGTTGCAGTTCTCTGAGGTACTTTTGAGGATGTTCTTGTCAGTGCGCAGATGAAGATCATGTGCTATCCTATCTTGAGAGTGAATCGTCACACCCTACAAACTGGTATTGTGGGGGCGATATTCTCTCTAAGGACAATTCATTCCGTGGATGTTTTGGTGATTTCTAATCTAATCTATTTATTGTTTTGTTTGCTTACAATGTGTTTACCAGATCAAGGGTGATCCACCAAGTTACAAGAAAACCATTGCTTCATCTAAAGCAAAACAATGGAATGAAACCGTCAAATCTGAGATGAATTCAATATGGCTAATGGAATTTGGGAATTGGTTGATTTACATAAATGATGCTCTACCATTGGATGCAAATAGGTGTTTAAGAGAAAGCTTAGGCCTGAATGATCAATTGAAAAGTATAAAGATAGATTAGTTGCCAAGGGCTTTAGGCAAAAGGAAGGTATCGATTATTTTGATACTTATTTCCCAATGACTAGGATGACCACAATCCAAATACGCATAGCATTGACTTCTGTATATGATATCTCTATCCAGCAAATGGATGTGAAGATTGCCTTCTTGCATGGAGATCTTGAGGTGGAGATTTATATAGATCAACCTGATGGGTTTGTGACTCATGGGGATGAGAGAAAGATTTTCAAGCTTGTTAAATCCCTTTATGTATTAAAACAGGCACCAAAACAATGGCATGGAAATTTGACAAAACCATTTTTTTCATGTGGCTTTAAGGTTTATGAATCTAATAAGAGTATCTATTCCAAGTTGAGAGGTGATGAGGGTAATATCTTGTGTCTAAATGTTGATGACATAGTGTTGTTTGGATCACATATGAGCATTATTAATGAGAATAAAGCATTCTTAAGTAACAAATTCGAGATGAAGGACATGGGTGTTGTTGATGTGATATTGGATCTCAAACCGATAAGGTCAGTTGATGAGATCGTAATTTCTCAATCTAACTATGTTGAGAAGGTACTTGAGAAATTTGGATATCAAGACTACGAAGTTGTAAGAACTCCTTTTGATTCATCTAAAACACTATTTAAGAATAAAATTAGAGTACATGTAGCTCATCTAAGGTGTTCACAAGTGATAAGAAGCTTAATATATCTTGTAAATTACATGAGACCTAATATTTCATTCTCGGTTGCAACTGAGTAAATATACTAATTGTCCTGACCGTACTCACTGGGAGGCTCTGGATCGAGTACTAAAGTACTTGAAGGGAACTATTTCCCTTAGTTTGCATTATGGTAGACATCCATCAGTACTAGAAGTATATAGTATTGCAAGCTGGATCAGGAAAGTAGAGGAGTCTGGGAGTAATGGTGTTACCAGGTATGACTTTACACTTGGAGGTGGTACAGTCTCCTGGAGGTCTGTGAAACAGACCATTCTAGCTCGATCTACCTTTGAGGTCGAGATGTGTGCTTTGGACACCATTGAAATTGAGGTTGAATGGCTAAGGGATCTTCTTTCTGAAATTCCCATGGTAGGTCAGTTAGTTCCTGTGATCTCGGTGCATTGTGCTAACATGACCACAATTGTCAAGATCAAGAATTCAAAATTCAATCAGAAAACAATGAGACACACACAGATTAGACTTAAGATGTTAAGGGATTTGATTTCTCGAGGAGTGTTGGTTGTAGATTTTGTTGGATCTAAAGACAACACGACAGATCCCTTGGCTAAGGGACTTGATAGATCTTTAGTCCTAAAGTCTATGCTTGGGATGGGACTGAGATCCATTGGAAGTTCATCTACAATATCAACCCAACCTATTGATGAAGCCACATTTCATCATCTTTATTCTATCATTTTGGCATCAAAAACCTTAGCAAATGCGTGTAAATAGCATTAATTCATGCATTTTAGCATTCATGCATATGTGTGTAAAAAGTGTATAAAATATGGGTTGTAAAGCCAAAATTATAGAATAAAGAAAAGAAAAGAAAAAGAATAAAATACTGTAAATATTTTAGAAAAAGAATAAAATACTGTAAATATTTTATGACTCGAAACCCTGAGACCTAGGCATCTTGATGAATAGGTCGACAAGGAATAAAGTAGGGGGAGATAAGGGCTAAATACAATGAATATTCCTTCATTCCTTATGTACTTTGGGACCTATTTTTGGCTCCACTTTTTATACCTCAAATAAAGAAACTTTGTATATGAAAGTTGTAGATAATTAAATAAAGAAAAATACAAAATTAATTTTAGTAAAAAATAATGTACAGATAAAAAGTTATGGTCTGAGTAAAAGTCAAGAATCCCAACTTCCCAGACCCGTATCTCACAAATGAAAATTCCAAATGCAACAAACTCACCTTTAATTGTATATAGAATAAAATAAGCTATTTAATGGCGGTGGTTTCGCATTTGACGGAGCTACGGTCTGAAAGTTGAGTTTTGGACCCTCATTGTATACTTGTACATATTAAAATATTCATTTTATCATTTATTCATTATTTTCATATTTTTATATTTTTATAATTTTGTAAATATTACTTATAATACATTTGTATATTAAAATCAGAATAAAACAAAATGAAAGTCAAAATAAAAATACTTGTAAATAGAATTTATAGGTATAACACCTGTATCTATACCTATAGTTTTAACACTTTTATTTTATTAAGTGTATAGAATACCTCAAAAAAATCAAATAAAAATATATTTAAGTGCATAAAAGTATTTTATAATTTTATAAAATAATAAACATAATTAAAGAAATTAAAATACACAAAATAAAAATCAATTAATAAAATATATAGGTATTGTACCTATAAGGGGTATAAAGGTAACTTATAATAATACACATCATAAAAATAATTAAAAATCATAATAAAATAATTCATAAAATAATAAACATTTTTTATTTTATAACCACAATTTAATTTATCAATTTTCCATTTTTAAACGATTTTTGAAATAATTTTAGGGGATTTTTACTAGTTGGTCCACGTGGACCGACCAGGTTGGTCTGACAGTTGACCTCGGTCAACTGTCTGACCTCCTCCCTTAGACCTGTCAGAGAGTCAGTTTGTCTCTTCTTCATGGATTTTTGAGGCCTTATCTTTCACTAATTGAGGTTGAGACTTTCTGCAAACTTCTTGCTCGAAGACCCATGAATCACGCCCCTATCTTACATCGGGGATTGGACCCACGATTCGGTCCATCTTCATCGATTTTTGACGCCACTTCGTCTACTCTTCAAAAAGCCACCCCCGACTTCCCTTCGAAGTTTGATCCTTCTTCCACCAATTTCGCCCGCAAACCCCTAGCCCATTGCATTCCTGGTGACAGCAGGAGGCGATTCGAGCTTGGGTTCGCGCCGTCTGGTGTTGAATCGAAGTAGATCCAGTCCCTCGCCGGAGCCCCGCCGCGAGTTCACTCCGTCGTTCTGGTGAGACTTTCTCTCCTCTTCTTCCATTTTCTTGTAGCTTAGGATTAGCTTAGGTTAGGATCATAGCAGTTTTACTTCTCGTTCACCCCTTCGCCGTGATTTCGTGAATCATTCCACGGCGGAGCTTAGCTCCGCCTCC
Source organism: Ottelia alismoides (assembly GCA_037367405.1). Classification (NCBI taxonomy): domain Eukaryota; kingdom Viridiplantae; phylum Streptophyta; class Magnoliopsida; order Alismatales; family Hydrocharitaceae; genus Ottelia; species Ottelia alismoides. The sequence goes on from JAZKJV010005858.1 coordinate 127,803, forward strand.
ACTTTCCGGCCACCTCCATCGTCGACATCCTCCAAGATCGCCTCCATCTTCTTCCTAGTCATTCCGTCATCATGAACCACCCTTCCACCCACCTCGATCTCGCCCAGATCGAGCGATCAGAGCTCCCATCTCTGCCCGTCGCCTTTGCTCCACACCCGAGCCACACACCACCTCCATTCAACCCAAAAACGCCCCCAGTCGCCTCGCTTGGTTTTTGCGCTTCCAACCCTGCAGGTCAGAGCCCAAGAGGAGGCTCTATCGAGCCTCGACAACTCGGGGAAGCACCTCCCAGGTCGCCGTTGCCGTCTACCTTCATCTCGCCGTGTCAGGCTCGCCTGAGACCTCCATTTGACGCGGAGGGGCCCCAGGATCGTTTTGCCCTTGATCCTCAGGCCGGAGAGGCCGTGTGTCGGCCGAATCCACTCGCCAAAGCTCGCCGGGGAGGGTGTTCTTCGTGAACCTCTCTCCACCGTTGGATCAGGAGCACCCTCCAGTATGCACAGGAACCGTCAGATCGTCAGCATCCTCCATCATCGGATCTCGTCGCGGGATCAAATCTTGGACGTCCGTGCGAAGCGCCATCGGGCCACCGGATCAGGCCACGTGGATAAGTGGATCGTCCTCGGCCGCACGATCTTCATCTTGAGTATTTTGCACTTTCAACCCAAGATTTTTGTATTTATGTTTTAACCCTAAAACATTCATCTGCAGTTTAAAAATATTTGTAATAATTGCAATTCGGTCCCTAAACTTCTTTTATTTGCACTTCAGTCCTCGGCCATGTCACCTCACGTGACTAGGCCACGTGACTCTGCGTATTTTGCAGTTTCGATCCCGAACTTTCATGTATTTGCAGTTATACCCCTGTGCGTAGTGATCTAAATATATTTCTAGGATAATTGCATGTTTGTCCTGTCAGTTTTTAGTATTTGCAAATATGCCCCTGTGAATGACATATCACGTGCTTCGTGCATGTATTTTTGGTGACATTTGCACGCAAGCTCCTGGATGTTTTTATAATTGCACTTATACCCCTGCCAGGCTTAGGATTTTTATGTGTGTGCTTTATTTATTTCACGCATCATTAAAGTGGCAAAAATTCCAGAAAATTATTTTAAGCTCCTGTTAACTTGCACTCTCACGCCATATTTTTGCATTGCATTTTTATTGCATTTTAATATTTCTTAAAAATAAAAAATATGCATTTTTCTTACTATTTGCATTGGAAAACCCATAAAAATTAGTAAAATGTTTTGAAAAACTTCAAAAAAATTATATTTTGTGTGTTTTATCATACTTTAGTGTCAGTCCAAAAATCACTAAAAGTTTCAAAAGAAAACCCCTAAAAATTAGAAAACCCTAAAATCTTCATAAAAATCTAGAAAATTCTAGAAAACCATAAAAATTGCAAACTCATATCCTGTTGCTTTCTTATTTTATTCTCTTCACTTTAAAATTATTTTGGAGAAATTTGGTGGCTGTTTGATATTTTTCATTCCTATTTTACCCTCAGCCAGTGATTTATTCCCTGTTTTCCTTTATTTTGACTTTTAAAAATATCAAAAACAGTCTGAAAAATACCCAAAAATCATAAAAATAGTGAAAAATTATAAAAAAAACCAAAAATATTTTATTTCTGAATTTTTGAGCATTTTTACATATTTGTATAAATATTCTAGCACCTCTTTTATTATATTGTTTATTTATTCCAATATTGAAAAAGAAAATAAAAGATATATAAAATATAAAAAGAAAATATAAAATCAGAAAATTAAAAATCAAACTACAAAAAAAATATAAAATTAAAAATTAAAAAAAATATATATATATAAAAAAAAATTAAAAACCCACAAAAAAAGTTCAGATTGGCTAAGTAGTCCATTAGACTTAGGTTTTGACTTCTTGTTTATACTCTACACCATTGTTTCCTGTGTTCGACCCCTACTTGCTTGCCATTGTACATTTTTAGTAAGGTATAATAAATTTTAAACCTTGTTGTTGATTGCTTGATTAATTGTGTGGGTTAATTGTTAACAAACGGGAAAGCTTGAGTAGTTGCCTCAACGACAGTGAGTCTGATTTGTCAGACCATTATTTAGTGGCTCTCGCTCTCTCATTTTTTAAATGGCGCCGTTGCCAGGGAGTATCGGCTTGTAGAGTACATTTGTGTCTTTTATCTGCTTAGCCATTTTTGATTATTTGTTTTTTGTGCATAATCTGTTTTGAACTGTCTAACACCTCATCTTGGTTTTATTGCGAGGAACCGCTGACCGAGGAGGATAGCCTAGGGGATCCTGCGCATCTTTGGGAGGAGGAGCCGGCTATTCTACCCTAGCCGGCAGGAGAGAGCAGGAGGACTTGAGAGAGAGAGAGATAAATAGTTTTTTCTCATTTTTGGTGACAGAGAGACATTTGATCATTTGTAATAATACCAGTACCCTGGACTTTGGACACTCAGGCCCAATTTCCAAGTGTCTGTTCACTTGGGGGCTCACCGTGGTTTTCTTCGCATTTCTCGACTGTCATTTACTAGTTTTGTTTTCCTTTTTCCTTTCTTTTGTGGAATGAGTCCTTAGATTTTAGGGATTGCTTGATCGATTAGATTAGGTCCAAACACCATAATAACCATTGCATGTACCTATAGTGCGTATTTGGACTTAGTTTAATTAAACAGTTAAATCATCTTCTTAGATCCGTCGCGCCGCGAGCCCACCCCATCAAGCGCTACTACTGAACTCGATTTGTCGAGAAGAGGAGGGGTGGGTCTAAACCGGACTCTTTGAATCGAGGATTGGTGATTAACTTGTGGTTCTTTACGCTAGCAATTGCCTGCTTAGGACGATTTCCTTGTGCATATCGGCATGTAGTATAGGTTTATAAATTCCTATTTTGCATCCCGCATGGAGAGAGTTGGGAGTCACTGTAAGTCTTCTATCTTTGCATTCATCATTTAGGCACTAAGGTGAGATTTCCATCTTAGTGCCACTTGCATTGGCTTTTCCGACTCTTCTATCCCTCTGCTTTTGGATCAAATAGGAATCAAGAAAAAACAAAAACGTTAGGCACTTGTTTAAATTTACTCAAAAGAAGCGATAATACAAAAAAATTAAAAAAGGGACTGCTAAGAAAACTTTGACTTAAATAAAATTAGTAATTGGACTCATTGATTGGGGAGAGTCACACCCTCACTTGTATTCAGGTTGCATGGGAAGGTCTCCTTCCAAGTAAGCAGAGTGCTTCGTAAGGATTAGAGCCCAGAACCCAGTCTGTGGCTGCCTTGTGTATCGCCTGGATTTCCGAAGTATTGGCGCTTCTATCATACATGGACGAGTAGTGTTTGGTCAACACTGGTGACTCTCTATTGTGCAGAGCATCGACCTTGTCCGAAGTATCGAGCCTAGGTCACGCCTTCACGGGGGTGTCTGTCTCATCGTCTTGCGTTCGAGTAGGTTCTTGCACGCTCACGGGTGATTCCGTTGCGAGCGAGTTCCGAAGTATCGGTTTCGCCTATTGGCTTCCTTTCTCTATTTCTTTGGTTGAGTAGGGATCCAGGAAGGGTTACAAGGACCTCAAAAAGTGCAGACTACAGGTTACACAGGAGGAGGACAAGTACGGGATACTCTTCCGGCAATACTCTCTCTCCTATATGCGTAGTGCTCTAAGGACTCGTTAAAAGATAAATACCTGAATTCATCTAAAAACTACACAGATAATAGCCGAACCCTTATGGCTTCACGTGTTGAGTTGGTGAATCCCCTTGCTGTGTGTTTGATTGCTAGTTGGATTAAGGTCAAGATCAAAAAGACTGCGCTCTCGCGCCATTTTTGCTCTCCTTCCATTTGACCCTTGCTCATTGTGAGCCTTCTACTGTTTTACAATCCTTTTATTTCTTGTTCACCCTCGTGCTCTTCATCCATCATCTTCTCCTTTGACCTTCTCAAGATGTCGTCACACGGATGGTTCAGTCGGGACCTCGCCGACGCCCACATCGATTCCGTATCGGCAACATCTTCCATAAAGAGGGGTGATCTCCAAGAATTTGGTTCGGATCTCACGAATTTGTCCTTGGACTCCCCCATTCTTACTTCTTTCAACACTTGCATGTCACCAATAAATCCGCTGTTCGGGATGGACTCGCAACCCGAATTAGCTCTTCCCCTTCAAATAAACCGAGATTACTCATGTCCCCGAAATAACCCCTTGTGGATGGAGATCAATTTCGGTCAATATCCTATGCTCCGTTCACAACATTCTGGGATAGACCTTAATTCCAGATTCATCTCAACAGTAGGTGCTCAAGAAGATACTGATCAGGGATTGCTTCGTCATGCAGATTTTTCACCCGATCACGAGCCAGAAATTCAAGTTCATTCTGAGATGGCAGGAGGAAGAGGAAAGGGACCACAACCCCCACCTGAACCTGAAGTCAATCCGGGGGAAGGGAAGTATACCACGCAGAACGAAGTTAACAGTCAGCTATTGGCTTCCATTCAAGCTATCCAGCAGCAGTTGACTAATCAAGCTCTGGCCCAGACCGCCTTCCAAGATATGCTGAACGATCTGAGGAGGGCCGATGCAAGAGACGACTGCAGGGAGGATGATCCGAACCAAGAGCCTAATTTTGAAGAAGTCAGAGATGAGTTCTTAGTGGGAAGACCAGAATTCGACGCAGCAGAAGCAGATCCACTGCAGCCAAAGCCTACGCTCAAGGAAACATACAACCCAGGAGCGGGACGCATCACTGAGTGGATTCAGGTTCCACATCTGCATGCCCACTTCGAGCTGAAGCTGCAATTTCTATCCCTGCTTCCCACATTCCACGGGAATATCACTGAGGAATCATATATCTTTCTCAAGAAGTTCAGCCGCATCTGTGCCGCTGCTCACTACCCTAGTATTCCTCTGGGGGTAGTCAAGATGACCGCCTTTCCCTTCAGCCTTCAAGACAAGGCCCTATATTGGGTCGACCATCTCGGGAAGGTCGTCACGACCTAGGAGGATCTGAAGTCCGCATTTCTCCATAAATTCTATCCTCTCAGGCGATTGAATCATATGCATGCCCGTATCTCCAGTTTCTGCCAGCAGCCATACGAGACTATCCATGAAGCGTGGGAGAGATTCAAGGACCTGCAAGAAAAGTGCCCCCACCATGATATCCCAAAGACTAGTCTCGTGCAACATTTCTTTGGGGGGCTATCACTTGAGAGCCAAAAGCTTGTAGACGCTGCTTGCGGCGGTTCACATTTCAACAAGGACGAGGACGTGGTATGGAACGTCTTCGAGGAGATGGCTAAAGGAGAAGCCGCCCAATCCTTGTCCAGAGCATACATGAAGGTACCAACCGCCATCAGCAAGCCAGTAAACATGGCTACTCACGTCGAGGATAAGGATGAGAGCTCCAACCTGAGTATCATTGGGAGCCACCTGTCTAAGGTGGACATCATTGAGAAGAGGTCGCAAGACCTCGAAAAATTATCTATCATCGAGAAGAGGACCCAGGGTCTGGAAAAGTTCGACCAGATCTCCCAATAGCTGGAGCAGCTCGTTCGTGCATTGAATGCAAACATGTGCAACGCTGTGTCTACTTCTGTCGAGCCGAATGCTGAGAAGAAGGAGCCTACAATGCCGTAGAACCCTCAGCCGACTCCACCGCAGCCCCAGCCTGTTCAACACGTATATTACGTGCAGGTTCCGGAGTAGCCCACGCAGCCCCAGACACAGATGGTTGTATATCCACCTGAGTCCCAGCCAGTCTACTCTGAGCAGTTCTCTCCACCCCCACCATTGATTCAGGAGATCAATGGCGTATGGAACAATGAAGCGCAACTGACCCGTCCTCAGGGACACTCTCAGGGTCAGTACATGGGCAACATGCCCTATCACCAGCAACAGCAGGGTGGGAGACCCTTCCAGCCTTCTTACCAGAACCAGCCTCCATCGCACGGTAACACCTGGAGGCAGAATTACCAGCACGATCCTCAGCAGTCCGGATATCGCGGACAAGGATACCATCAGCAACCGGCTGCTCCATACAACCAACAGAATTCACAGTATTCCTTCAACCCTCCTCCTCACCAATTTTCTCAGGGTTACCAGTCGCAATCTCAGCCGCCATACCAGCACTCTAGGCCCAGCAGGGGGATTCTTCTGATATTGTGCCAGTTAATCCGGCCCTGGCCTGTCTTGAACAATTAATGAAGAACATGGCTGAGATGACCCATAAGATCGATGACCTGACAGCTGCCAAAACCGTCATACTAGCCCAGGTCGAAGCCAATCCGAACAACTTCCGACGCAAGGAGCAGGTAGCCGGTAGTGTCCAACCCGAATTAGGTGAATTAAATTGTTTTTTATCTAATGCTGTTACTCTCAGGAGCGGTAGGACACTCCAGCCATCCGCGATGACGAAAGGAAAGAATCTTGCATCTGATGGGGAATCGTCGGTCCAGCCAACACCAGGGCCAAGTAGCATTTTGGGAGCAGCACCATCATTCAGAATATCACAAAAAAATGAAGAAAACAAGAAAACACAAAAAGATAACAGCAGCCTCAGTGGAGATAGGCCAGCATTGGAGATGTCTGCACCTGCCTCAGATCCAGCCACAAGGGATGTTGCACCTGCAGCGAGTCCAATGCCAGCACCTGAAGCCGAGCCTGCCATTTGTGATCCACATCTTGTAGATGATTCTATCCCTTTTTGCCATCTACCTGTACACGACAATATGGACACTATTTTGAATGAAATTGATGAAGATGTTGTAAATATTCCTTTTCCAGAAGCAATGAAAAAACACAAAAAATGAAAAATTTGAAAAATGCTTTGTCTGATCCTGCCATTATAGAAATCATCCAGAATTTGGTGTTGAATATGCCATTAATGAAAGCTCTTGAGTACATGCCAGCTGTAAAGAAAGGATTGAAAGAGGCATGCACAACCAAGCGTCGACCGCATCCTCACAACTCCAGAAGCAAAGGTGGCAAGTCCGAAAAGCATATCCTCACAATGGCCACAGTTAATGCCATCAGCAACCTCCCAGATAAAAAGCCAGATATGGGAGCACCTCTTGTGCGTTGTTAGATGTTCAATCAGGAGTTTGAACGAACACTTCTTGACAGCGGGTCTTCTGTCAACTTGATGCCAGCTACGCTACTTACGGAATTCAGGCTGGGACCGCTCAAGCCTACAAAGATGATTCTGCAGTTTGCAGGCAAGTCAGTTAAGCGGCTTAGGGGCCTGCTGGAGGACGTGATAGTCACGGTTCAGGGAAAGCCGTTCCCGGCCGATTTTGTAGTATTAGATATGGATGTCTCTGCTCCATTTCTCCTTACCCCAATCATAGTGGGACGACCATTTCTGCGGACATCAAACGCAGTAGTGAATTATGGGACGGGAGAAATCACTTTTGGCGCTGGAAAGGAAACAATCAGAGTATAGACCCTGCCTGAGGGAACACTAGCCAAACAGACATCTGCATCATGTGCAATGGTGATTGAGTATGTTGACGACTGCGATTTTCTAGCAGAAATTCAAGATACCAACTTATTTTTGGATGCCAATGAGATCCATGAACTCCTCTGCCCCGAGGAGGGAGTGGAGACCGCAATCAAATTTCTCCTTATCGATCGGGATGAGGAACTCACTGATGTGCTGCAAGAAACTACCGTGGGGGTGATGAGACTTCAAAACCAAGAGCAAATTTTTGAAGAATCTTTTGATAAAGAGGACATCATCGAGGAATTCTGTCAGGATTTGAGAGAAGAGGCAGAACCGAGTATGGTGGACACCGAATAGCTGAAGGAATCGCCACCTACACTAATAGCTGAGGTCACTTTTGAAGCAGCTCAGACCCCGCCAGAGCTGAAACCTTTACTCTCCAACATGAAATATGCCTTCCTTACAGGAGAACCGAATATGTACCCGGTCATTATCAATGCACATCTGACCGAAGACCAAGAATCTCGTTTGATGGAGATTCTTGAACGCAACCGCAAGGCGATAGGCTGGCGAACTTCTGATCTCCATGGGATCAATCCGTCACTATGCTCGCATCGCATCTTTCTGGAAGAAGATTGCAGGCCCTCTCGAGAACTTCAGAGAAGATTAAATCCTAATGTGCGGGAGGTCATTATGAAAGAGATCCAGAAGTGGTGTGATGTGAGATTTATCTATCCCATCTCCGACAGCAAATGGGTGAGCCCTCTGCATGTTGTGCCCAAGAAATCAGGGATCACCATTGTGAAGAATGACAAAGGAGAGGAGATCGCAACCAGAGTACCCACTTCTTGGCGAGTGTGCGTGGACTACAGAAGACTTAATCTCGCTACCAAGAAGGACCATTTTCCTTTACCCTTCATCGACCAGATCTTGGAAAGATTGGCCGCGAAGGAATATTTTTGCTTCTTGGACGGTTACTCTGGATACAATCAAGTTGCTATTACTCCTGAAGATCAAGAGAAGACCACGTTCACCTGTCCTTTTGGTACATATGCCTTCAGACGGATGTCGTTCGGGCTTTGCAACGCCCCAGCCACATTTCAAAGGTGTATGCTTGCAGATTTGCTGATATGGTGGGAAACTTTCTCGAGGTCTTTATGGATGATTTTTCGGTCTATGGGGATTCATTTGACCAATGTCTGGATTATTTAGACCGAGTCTTACGGAGGTGCTGCGAAGTCAATCTTGTGCTCTCGTGGGAGAAGAGCAACTTCATGGTGACCGAAGGAATTCTGCTGGGTCACGTGGTTTCTAAACATGGTATGGAGGTTAACCCAGACAAGGTGGGCGTGATTTCCAAACTTGAGCCACCTACAAACATCAAGCAAGTCCGGTCATTCTTGGGACATGTCGGTTTCTACCGACGATTCATCAAAGATTTCAGTAAACTGGCCAGACCGTTGACTGAATTGCTCGGCAAGGACAATGAATTCATTGTAGATGACAGTGTGCTCCTTGCCTTTAATCAGTTGAAAGAACTCATCATGCAGGCCCCTGTCTTACAGCCACCGATTTGGACTCAGCCTTTTGAGATCATGACCGACGCGTCAGATTATGCCATCGGAGCTGTACTGGGATAGAGGAAAGATAATGTACCATTTGCGATTCACTACGCTAGCCGAACGCTCGATGAAGCCCAGAGAAATTACACTGTCACTGAAAAGGAGCTGCTAGCGGTAGTCTTTGCCTTGGAAAAGTTCAGATCCTACCTCCTGGGGTCTAAAGTAATCATTTACATTGATCATTCGACCATTCGGTATTTACGGCAGAAGAAGGACGCCAAACCACGTCTCATTCGGTGGATCCTTCTCCTCCAGGAATTTGACTTGGAAATCAAAGATAAACCTGGGGTAAAGAATGTGGTGGCCGATCAACTGTCAAGGCTTCCTGAGCCGGAATCTCCTAAGCTGAATCTGCAACCGATCACAGAGACCTTTCCAGACGAGGCAATTCTGTCTGTCACCTCGCTTCCTTGGTATGCATACATTGTGAATTATCTGGTGACCAAGAAAATCCCACAGGACTGGCCTAAGTTGAAATTAGACAGATTTTTGTCTAAAATCCATTTCTACCAGTGGGAAGACCCGTATTTGTTTCGTGAGGGAGCAGATTGTATCTGGAGAAGGTGCATTCCTCAGGAGGAAGTTCCAAGTGTCCTCGCCTTATGCCACGACCAAGATTCTGGAGGACATCATTCACGCAAACGAACGGCAGCAAAAGTTCTTCAAAGTGGCCTCTGGTGGCCTTCGTTATTCAAAGATGCAGATGAGTATGTTAAATGCTGCACTGACTGCCAGAAGATGGGTGGAACCATAGGAATGAGAGACACGATGCCTCTGAAATACATTCAGATCTCAGACGTCTTTGACGCATGGGGCATCGACTTTATGTGCCCGTTTCCCAATAGTCAAGGTTATGAATATATTCTGCTTGCCGTCGATTATGTAAATCGATGGGTGGATGCTATTCCCGCCCGAACCACCAACAGTAGGACTGTATGTCGATTCTTGAGAGATCACATCATAGCACGGTTCGGGATTCCCAAAATTCTCATATATGACGGGGGTAGTCATTTCATAAACAGAGAGGTGAAGCAGCTGACCCAAGAATTCTGCATTGAACATCGTGTTGCTTCACCCTACCACCCGCAGTCCAATAGCCTAGCTGAATGTTCAAACAGGGAGATCAAGACAATTTTACAGAAGCTTGTGCGTCCGGATCGCAAGAACTGGTCTCAGCTGCTTGATTCCGTTCTTTGGGCTTATAGAACAATGTACAAGTCACCTTTGGGAATGTCTCCCTACCGACTTGTGTATGGCAAGCCATGTCATCTGCCCGTTGAACTTATTCACAAATCTTTATGGGCCATTAACATCTGTAATTTGGACTCCAAGCAAGCGGGAAAGAACAGAAAATTGGATCTGAATAGATTACTAGAATTCAGAGATTATGCATATGACAACAGACTTATATACATATTAGGTTTATTTTGATAAGCATATGACAACAGCCTTATATACATATGCAATTAAAGGTGAGTTTGGTTTATTTCGAGTTTTTATTTGCAAGATACATGTCTGGGAAGTTGGAGTTCTGGAATCTTATTCAGACCATAACTTTTTATCTGTACATTATTTTTCAGTGAAATCAATTTTGTATTTTTATTTATTTAATTATCTACAACTTTCATGTTCAAAGTTTCTTTATTTGAGGTATAAAAAGTGGAACCAAAGATAGGTCCCAAAATGAATAAAGAATAAAGGAATTTTATTGTATTTTGACCCTTATCTCCCCCTACTTTATTCCTTGTCGACCTATTCATCAAGATGCCTAGGTCTCGAGGTTTCGGGTCATAAAATATTTACAATATTTTATTCTTTTTCTTTTCTTTTATTTATTCTATAATTTTGGCTTTAATTACAGTATTTTATACACTATTTACATGCACATGCATGAATGCTAAGATGCGGGAATTAAGGGTATTTACACGCATTTGCTAGGGTTTTTGAGGCCAAAATGATAGAATAAAGATGATGAAATGTGGATTCATCAACTGCTAACATCCTTCCCAAAGGCTTGAACTCATTCGGAGCCTAAGCTCTTCCTAAACTTGCAGCTGGAATAGCACTTAGTCTTCCATGGAGAAGACACTCATGCATAAGCATTAAGATAAGAGTGCCAACAGTTCTCCAAACATCTTGTTACTACCACATTGAACCTGTTTTGTTGGATCTCTCCTCATATTTGAAAAACGAGAGAGCGAGAGCCGATAAATAGTGATCTGACAAATCAGACTCACTGTCCCTGAGGCGACTACTCAAGCTTTCCCGTTTGTCAACAATTAACCCACACTATTAATCAAGCATGAACAGCAAGGATTAAAATTTATAATACCCTACTAAAAATGTACAATGACAAGCAAGTAGGGGTCGAACACAGGAAACAACGGTGTAGAGTATAGACAAGAAGTCAAAACCTAAGTCTAATGGACTACTTAGCCAATCTGAACTTTTTTGTGGGTTTTTAATTTTTTTTATGTATATTTTTTTATTTTTTAATTTTATATTTTTTGTATTTTTATTTTTAATTTTCTGATTTTATATTTTCTTTTTATATTTTATATATCTTTTATTTTCTTTTTCAATATTGGAATAAATAAACTATATAATAAAAGAGGTGCTAGAATATTTATACAAATATGTAAAAATGCTCAAAAAATCAGAAATAAAATATTTTTGTTTTTTTTATGATTTTTCACTATTTTTATGATTTTTAGGTATTTTTCAGACTGTTTTTGATATTTTTAAAAGTCAAAATAACAGAAAACAGGGAATAAATCACTGGCTGAGGGTAAATAGGAATGAAAAATATCAAACTGCCACCAAATTTCTCCAAAGTAATTTTAAAGTGAAGAGAATAAAATAAGAAAGCTAGGGATCCGAGTTTGCGATTTTTAGAGTTTTCTAGAATTTTCTAGATTTTTATGAAGATTTTTAGGGTTTTCTAATTTTTAGGGTTTTTCTTTTGAATTTTTTAGTGATTTTTGGAGTGACACTAAAGTATGATAAAACACACATAATTTTTTTGGAATTTTTCAAAACATTTTGCTAATTTTTATGGGTTTTCCAATGCAAACAGTAAGAAAATGCATATTTTTATTTTTAAGAAATATTAAAATGCAATAAAAATGCAATGCAAAAATATGGCGTGAGAGTGCAAGTTAACAGGTGCTTAAAATATTTTTTGTGGAATTTTTGGCACTTTAATGATGCGTGGAATAAATAAAGCACACACAAAAATCCTAAGCCTAGCAGGGGTATAAGTGCAATTATAAAAACATCCAGGGGCTTGGGTGCAAATGTCACCAGAAATACATGCACGAAGCACGTGATATGTCATTCACAGGGGCATATTTGCAAATACTAAAAACCGGTAGGACAAACATGCAATTATCCCAGAAATATATTTAGATCACTACGCACAGGGGTATAACTGCAAATACATAAAAGTTCGGGATCGAAACTGTAAAATACCAAAAGTCACGCAGCCCAGTCACGTGAGGTGACGTGGCCGAGGACTGAAGTGCAAATAAAAGAAGTTCATGGACCTAATTGCAATTATTACAAATATTTTTAAACTACAGATGAAAGTTTTAGGGTTAAAACGTAAATATAAAAACTCTTGGGTTGAAAGTGCAAAATACCCAAGATGAAGATCGTGCGGTCGAGGGCGATCCACTTATCCACGTGGCCTGATCTGGTGGCCCGATGGCGCTTCGCACAGACGTCCAAGATTTGATCCCACGACGAGATCCGACGATGGAGGATGCTGAAGATCTGACGGCTCCTGTGCGTACTGGAGGGTGCTCCTGATCCAACGGTGGAGAGAGGTTCACGAAGAACACCCTCCCCGGTGAGTTTTGGCGAGTGGATTCGGCCGACACACGGCCTCTCCGGCCCTAGGATCAAGGGCAAAATGATCCTGGGGCCCCTCCGCGTCAAATGGAGGTCTCAGGCGAGCCTTAGACGGCGAGATGAAGGCAGACAGCGACGACGATCTAGGAGGTGCTTCCCCGAGTTGTCGAGGCTCGATAGAGCCTCCTCTTGGGCTCTGATTTGCAGGGTTAGAAGCGCAAAAACCAGGCGAGGCGACTGGGGGCGTTTTTGGGTTGAATGGAGGTGGTGTGCGGCTCGGGTTGGAGCTCCGACGACAGGCAGAGATGGGAGCTTTGATCACTCGATCTGGGCGAGATCGAGGTGGGTGGAAGGTGGTTCGTGATGATAGAATGACAAGGAAGAAGATGGAGGCGATCTTGGAGGCTGTCGATGATGGAGGTGGCCGAAAAGTGGAGGCGGGGCTAAGCTCCGCCGTGGAATGATTCACGAAATCACGGCGAAGGGATGAACGAGAAGTAAAACTGCTATGATCCTAACCTAAGCTAATCCTAAGCTACAAGAAAATGGAAGAAGAGGAGAGAAAGGCTCACCAGAGACGATGGAGTGAACTCGCGGCGGGGCTCCGGCGAGGGACTGGATCTACTTCGATTCAACACCAGACGGCGCGAACCCAAGCTCGAATCGCCTCCTGCTGTCACCAGGAATGCAATGGGCTAGGGGTTTACGGGCGAAATTGGCAGAAGAAGGATCAGACGTTGAAGGGAAGTCGGAGGGTGGATTTTTGAAGAGTTGACGAAGTGGCGTCAAAAATCGATGAAGATGGACCGAATCGTGGGTCCAATCCTTGATGTAAGATAGGGGCGTGATTCATGGGTCTTCGAGCAAGAAGTTTGCAGAAGGTCTCAACCTCAATTAGTGAAAGATAAGGCCTCGAAAAATCCATGAAGAGAAAAACTGACTCTCTGATAGGTCTAAGGGAGGAGGTCAGACAGTTGACCGAGGTCAACTGTCAGACCAACCTGGTTGGTCCACGTGGACCAACCAGGAAAAATCCCCTAAAATTATTTCAAAAATCATTTAAAAATAGAAAATGGATTAATTAAATTGTGGTTATAAAATAAAAAATGTTTATTATTTTATGAATTATTTTATTATGATTTTTAATTATTTTTATGATGTGTATTATTATAAGTTACCTTTATACCCCTTATAGGTACAATACCTATATATTTTATTAATTGATTTTTATTTTGTGTATTTTAATTTCTTTAATTATGTTTATTATTTTATAAAATTATAAAATACTTTTATGCACTTAAATATATTTTTATTTGATTTTTCTGAGGTATTTTATACACTTAATAAAATAAAAGTGTTAAAACTATTGGTATAGATACATGTGTTATACCTATAAATTCTATTTACAAGTATTTTAATTTTGACTTTCATTTGTGTTTTATTCTGATTTTTATATACAAATGTATTATAAGTAATATTTACAAAATTATAAAAATATAAAAATATGAAAATAATGAATAAATAATAAAATGAATATTTTATTATGTACAAGTATACAATGAGGGTCCAAAACTCAACTTTCAAACCGTAACTCCCCAAATGTGAAACCACCGCCATTAAATATCTTATTTTATTCTATATACAATAGTGAGTTTGCCGCATTTGGAATTTTCATTTGTGAGATACGGGTCTGGGAAATTGGGATTCTGGATTTTTACTCAGACCATAACTTTTTATCTGTACATTATTTTTGACTGAAATCAATTTTGTATTTTTCTCTATTTAATTATCTACAACTTTCATATACAAAGTTTCTTTATTTGAGGTATAAAAAGTGGAGCCAAAAATAGGTCCCAAAATACATAAGGAATGAAGGAATATTCATTGTATTTAGCCCTTATCTCCCCCTACTTAATTCCTTGTCGACCTATTCATCAAGATGCCTAGGTCTCGGGGTTTCGGGTCATAAAATATTTACAATATTTTATTCCTTTTCTTTTCTTTTCTTTATTCTATAATTTTGTCTTTAAAAACCATATTTTATACACTTTTTACACACATATGCATGAATGCTAAAATGCATGAATTAATGTTATTTACACGCATTTGCTAAGGTTTTTGATACCAAAATGATAGAATAAAGATGATGAAATGTGGCTTCATCCCCCTATACTTTACCTTTGCTAGTCCCTAGCAAACACTTATGCAATAAGTGCAGAAAGAAAAAGAAAGAAAAGAAAAAGAAGAAATTGGATTTAGTTTAATTATCAAACTTGTCTTCACAAAATCAAAGTTTGGAGCTTAAGTCGGACCTTTGGATTTTTAGTGCGGGCGGAACCTTAATGAGAACCAGACTTGAAATCCAACAACCTTCGAGAATCCCAAAACTCTGCTCAAGTCTCCTCAATAGACAGGTCAGAAATATTTCAACTCATATGCAAACCCTTACGACTATGAATCTGACTCGTACAGTGTAAGTGATGGTGACTCTCCTCCACTGAAATGACAAAGAAACTGACTTCTCCGATAGGACAACCCAATGATTCCCCAATCCAACAACTCATCCCTCAAGGAGCAGGGTATTCTCTTCTAAGTTCAAGTGGCAACCAGCTCAAGAGGAGGGGGTGAAGAGAAGAATGGACGGTAGCCAGTGTAGCTACCTATCCTAGGATGCAAGACCAGTGTAGTCAAGTCATCTAGCTGCAGGCTCACATAATCTGACTTTGAAGCTCAAATTTGCTTATTTGACTTTACAACATATGTACACTCCGGCAGGCATTTTTATTTTTGTACAGGCCTGTCCACTTTTTTGGAGTTTTTTTTGAAATACTATATACAAC
The DNA here is from genome assembly GCA_037367405.1 of Ottelia alismoides. Taxonomy (NCBI): domain Eukaryota; kingdom Viridiplantae; phylum Streptophyta; class Magnoliopsida; order Alismatales; family Hydrocharitaceae; genus Ottelia; species Ottelia alismoides. Next base: position 143,552 of record JAZKJV010005858.1, read on the forward strand.
ATCATTTACATAAGGAGTTTTTCCTCTTGAGCCAGTAGACTATCCCTCTTTTGAAGCTTTATTGCAACTCATGATCTCCTATCCTCGAAACTCGTCATTACTGGACGGGTTGGGGCGCACTTCCCTCCCTCGAGGAGGACAAGTATTTCCACCTGTGTGCGTCTCATACCGGCAAATCCAACCCCCTCACCACTCCAACTGAGTTGAGCCATGTGAAAGGTGCAGGTGTCCAAGTTAGGTCATTATCAACAAGAGTCGTGTGCTCCGAAATACTCTACTTAGGCAGTCAAGAATCCATTGAACCAAGTCCTGTGATCCTCAAAGAATTAAGTCAACTAGACCTGAAGTACCTCAAACCCAGTTCCAATAAGGTTCCTGTTAATTAGGTAGATTTGAAGGTCCAACCAAGCTCCAATCTTCGGATTTTACTTATACTTGTTCAATTATCAAACTCAATCCGAAAAATGCAAATGCCATGCAATGCGATGCAGAAAATATTTTTGTGATGCAATTTTCAAGATTTTGAACTTTTTATGGATTTTTGAAAAGATGATGACGATGCATATGCATTTTTTTAGATTTTTGAAAAAGTTTTTCAAATATTTTTGGATTTTAATTTTGCATATGTTTTTGGGATTTTTAAAAACAAAAAGTTTTGGCTAAAAACATGGTACAAATATTTACACGGGAGTGCTTCTTATATATACAAGAAGTGGATTTTAAGAATTTACAGGGTAAGTGGTCAATTTTATAAGTATATATAGTGGATTTTGGGTGTGATGTATATATTCCTCAAACTTATTTGAAAAGGTTTTCCAAACAATTTTGAAAACTATAGTCCAAAATAATTTTTCAAACTGTTTTTACAAAAATGTACACACATTTGAAAATCATTTTGCAAAGGTTTTCCAAACAGTATGTATAGATTTTTCAAATATTTTTGCAACCAATTTTCAAACCATTTGCAAATCATTTTTCAAACATTTTATTTCACACAAAGGAAATAATTTTACAATCCAAATGTTTTTACAAAGGTTGAAAACATGTAACAAAATGTTTTCAAAATAGTTTTCAAAAGATTTTTCACAACGATTTTCAAACTATTTTTCAAACATTTTGAAAAAAACATTTTCACCTGATTTATGAATCAGTAACTACAAAAAGAATTTGAGGAATAATCACATCTTTTTATTATGATTTTTAATGAATTTTAAAGAATTATTAGCCATATTATAAAGAAAATACGAAAGTACGAGTTATGGCTAAAGTATATACGTAGTATATACGACCCCCCTATACTTAGCTTGAGCTATGTCCTCATAGATCAGAGAGAAAAAGAGAAGACATAACTCGTACTGAGTATAGGGAAATCTAAAGAATAAACGAATAAGGAATGAATGAACGAATAAGAAGTTGACCGTCCCCCCTATACTTAGGATCAAATAATCCTAAGTATAGCAGACTGTACACAAAGCAGGGAGGGTCAAGGGTGGGAATGAACAGATCATACTCAGATTGTCTCCCCCTATACTTAGGGTAAGATATACCTAAGTATAGACAAGAAGAGGAGACAATGGAGAGGATCGAAAAGAATAGAAGAACTCGAGGTGCACACCCCCCTATACTTAGGACAGAGTACGTCCTAAGTATAGAAGACTATCTACAAGGGGGTGACACCAGTTGAATAGATATAGAAGATGGGAAAGGAAAAGAAGAAAAGAAGAAAAGAGATGAAAGTGGATATGAACAACTCGGGATGTGCATCCCCCCTATACTTAGGATAAAGTACATCCTAAGTGTAGCAATGATGAAAGGGATGGCATCATGTCGGTAGAAGAGGATAAAAGAAATTGAAAAGAAGAAAAGAAGAAAAGAAGAAAAGTCATTCAAAAATGTTTTGATGTGCTTGGCCTTCCCCTGCCTCTTTGGAGATATCCAGCTCATCCTTATAGATTACTTGAACCGAGTCAACGATAGCCATGAATGTATCATGTTCTAGGTATGGCTTCAGAAGATGTCCATTGACTAAAAATGGCTGTGCTTCAGCTGACAGATTGGATATCAATACACTTCCGTTGTCACGCACCTGCCTAACCATAAACAACCCAGTCCATTTACTCTTCAATTTGCCTGGAAAGATCTTTAATTTCGCATCAAACAACCACACCTTCTGACCTGGATCGAAGGACTTGCGGCGGATATGCTTGTCATGCCATGTTTTGACCATAACTTTAAAGGTGAGTTTGGTTTATTTCGAGTTTTTATTTGCAAGATACATGTCTGGGAAGTTGGAGTTCTGGAATCTTATTCAGACCATAACTTTTTATTTTAGATAATCCTAACCGTTGGATCTTAGGTTGGTTAGATTAACTCGTTTATATGGTTGAGTTAACATATTAAACTAACGGAGGGTCATGAGTGTGAGACGGAGTGACTACTCAGGGTATCACATGTAATTCGCGATTATGTAGGGTCATGAATGTTATTGCGAAATTACTCAGGGTTATGGGTGTAATTATCCTTAATTTAATTTAGACTGCAATGGAGGTGAGTTTGATTCAATTTGAATTCGTATAGAGCTGGAATTGATCTTTCAATTATTGCTTTACTTTTAAGCTCATGCTAGTAGTGTAGTTTCTTTTTGCTATCTCTATTTATTGCATGCATTTCTAAAACCCCAAAAATTCCACAAAAATCATTATAAGCTTCTGTTTGCTTGATGATTCACGCCATATTTTTGCATTGCATTTTTATTGCATTTTCATATTTATTAAAAATAAAAAACATGCATTTTTCCTACTGTTTGCATTAGAAAATCCATAAAAAATTATAAAAACGTTTTGAAAAATTCTAAAAAAATATTTTGTGAGTTTCATCATCTTTTAGTGTCAGTCAAAAATCACTACATATTAAAAAAACCTTAAAAATTTGAAAACCCTAAAAATCTTCATAAAAATCAAAAAAATCATAGAAAAATCCTAAAAATATAAATCAGGTTCTGTAGTTTTCCCATTTTATTGTCTTTATTTTAAAATTAATTTGGCAAAGTTTTGCTACTGTTTGTTATTTTTCACTTCCATTGTGATTTCGTCCAGTAGATTAGGTTACTGTTTTCTTGTATTTTGGCTTTTAAAAATACCAAAAACATTCTAAAAAATCCCCAAAAAATCACAAAAACAATAAAAAATTATAAAAAGACCAAAAAAGTTTATTTTCTGATTCTTGAGCATTTTTCTCTATTTTTATAATTACCTTTTCCCTCTTTTCTTATATTGTTTATATATTCTATTTATAAAAAAAATATAAAATATAAAAAGAAAATATAAAATCAGAAAATTTAAAAATCAAAATACAAAATATAAAATTAAAAATTTAAAAATTAAAAATTAAAAACCCACAAAAATTTGCATGCTTGTATACACTTAATCACATTCACATTTTTGCTCTTGCTTGATCTATCTTGTTTCCTCCCTGTGTTCGACCTCTACATACTTCCACTATACACCTGTTTGTAGAGTTAATAATAAATTTGACTCCACATTTATTTTTCAATGATTGATATTTATCTTGTGGGTTCATTGTTGATTAATTAGAGATTGTTGAGCGGTCAACACACCGACTGCGGTTTCGCCTTGTGAAACCGTACGACCCCCGATTTCCCTAGTTATCAAATGGTGCCGTTGCCGGGGAGCAACAGTGTTTAGATTATTGTTTATATGAGATTGTGATTATTTGTTTATACCATTGCTTCATTTTATCTCTCCATTGTTGATATATATTGTTGAGCTTTCTAACCTTTGTCTTTCTTGTCTTCTTGCGAAGGACCGCGGACCGAGGAGGATCGCCTAGGGGATCCTGTGCAACATTGGGAGGCGGAGTCGGCTTTTCTCGCCAAGCCGACAAGAGAGAGCAGGAGGAGTGAGAGAGAGAGAGTGTGTTAGCTAGCTTTTATTTATTTTTGTGTGAGAGAGACCTATATTTGTAATAATGCAGGTACTTAGACTCTTGGACATTCGGGCGCAATTTCCAAGTATTTGTTCATTGGGGGCTCGCCGCAGTTTTTACGGTTTTCACCGCCTTTTTCATTTTGTTTTCCGATTTCATTTTCCTTACTTTGTGTGATTGAGCCCTTAGTTTTAGGATTGCTTGCGATAGATTAAGGCCAAGCACCTAATATATTTGCATGTACCTATAGACTCGTTCGGACTTAGTCAAATTTAAATAGTCACCTCATCATCTTCAAGCCTACGTACCGCGAGCCCACCCTGTCAAGCGCTACTCCTGAACTCGATGTGTAGAGAAGAGGAGGGGTGAGCCTAGACCGGACTCCTGGATTGAAGATCGGTGACCGACTTGTGGTTCTTCACGATAATAGCACTTTCTGAAACTTAGGGCAATTTTATCGGCTTGCATTTGCAGATAGATAAGTTTCAATTTTGCTGAGCATCTTTGCATGTAGAGTGCTGGAGGCAAGGTGAGCATTTCTCTTTAGCATACATCATCGTTTTGCCGCTTGCATTGTTTTTCCGCCTCTCTACCTCTGTTTTTGATCACCTAGGTGCTAAGTAAAATTGACTCCTCATTAGGCTCGGGCATTTCTTATTAAAAATCCAAAAAAATGATAATCAATAAAATTGGGACTGCTAATATTACTTGACCCTAAAAAAAGATCAAAAAGAAAAACATTGTCTTGGGACGAGTAATCCCCTCATTGTCTTCGTTTTACATTGCTCACACACACACACACTAAGGTTAGTGCCCAAATCCCATTTTCAGCCCCCTAAGTGTTTGCGCAATTTTGGACTTCTCACCTAACTCTAAAAAAGACAAGATAAAAAGACCGCATTTGCGGTCTTCACCGAGTTGAGTAGGTGAATTGAGGGTTTGTTTTGTGAGTTTGATTGTGCTTGCTTGTGTGTATCCTAGATCTTCTGTGCACATTTGCGCCTTCTTCTTCACTCTCTTGACTTGACCTTCGTGCTCTCCCGATCATTTTCCTCTTGTTTCGAGATGGAACCCTGGAGCGCATTTTATCTGGACTTCGCGGATCCCTCGTTCACTCCAGTCGGTCCACCTCCCTTTTATCAGGAGAATCCTCCTCCTATTTTTTCTGATTTCTGTACATATCCACCTCAGCCACAGTATCACGACTCGGATTTCTACCCACCTCCACCTGTATATTATCCACCTCCACCTTCACATCCACCCGAGTCTGACCTGGTGGAGTCACCTCCCTCGATCTCTATAAGTGATATCTTGAACCGAATGACAAAGCGCATTGATTTGATGAATGATAATCTTGCTATTGTGAGGAAAAACCAGATTAATGCTCCTTTCAGCGAGGATACGAATTTACATGTGGGAGATCATGGGAGCTTACAATCGCCCAAAATACAAAAAAATGGGAAAAATTTAAAAATCCAAAAAGAGTTCGGGAGACCTTTGGTTGATTCAGACCGTGAGAAGAGTGCCCATCTGCCAGACTTTTTAACCACACATCCATTCACATCCTGTCCCACCTTTGACCCTGAGAATACCGCTGTACAGACTGCTCTTGGCATGCCTCGTGTATATGTTAATTCCGACTTCCGCCCTTGTATGAAGGAAGTCCAAAAATTCAAAAAAATGTTGACTGAATCTGATGTGGTGGTTACCATTCATGAGATCATCCGTGCCCCACTTCAGCAGACCATGACTGATTTATCTGCCCCTCTTCCCAAGAAGAGAAAGCGGAGGAGCAGATCTGAGCATCACATTCTGACCATGGCCACTGTCCACACCATCACACACCGTCCCATTCCTAGAAAGAAGAGCACATCTACTCCTTTCATCACTTGCACCATCTCTGACCATACTTGTGATCATACTCTCCTAGACGGCAGTGCTTCTGTTAGTATATTACCCTTCTCGTTGGTACAGTCTCTTCACTTAAGGCCTCTCAAGAAGACCAGGATGATAGTTTAATTTGTTGATGGATCTATCAAGAGGCCGAAGGGTATCCTTGAAAACGCTGTCATTTCGATTCAGGGCACGAGCTACAATGTTGATTTGTGAGCCCACTCGACCGTCCTTCAAAATACCCCAGCCACCTTCAATGTATTTTTGAACCAATTTTGGGGCGCCAGAAACCTCCGGGTGTGGGTTGAGCTGAGCTCCGGTGACGGGGGAGTCTCCCCACATGTCAGCCGAGGTGCGGCGAGAGCCTTAAGTCGAATTCCAACCATCTCCGGCAGTCGCGTCGTCGTGAGGTCCACCTCGCCATCTCTATCTTGAGGTACTGCTTTTTCTTCCATTTTATTGTTCGATTTTACTGCCAGTAGCGTTAGCTTTCGATCCCCATCCTCATTTCTCCGTTCGCCAAATTTCATCACCTTCACCAACATCTCACTGGAGCTTGCTCCGGCGAGCTTCTGATATGCCTTCCACCACCGCGTTTGCCACCCAGAGGGTCGTGGCATTTTGCCCACGACCCCCTTAACTTATTTTGCAGGTCCTGGAGCTTTATGGACACCTGGGGCGATTTTGGACGTCGTCGGAGTACTTCGGACCTCCGTCACGCCGTGGAGGAGATCTGGAGTGATCCGGCCCCTTTTGCCACCCCAGGTGCGAAGAAGATCACTGCAGGAGCTTATTGGGACATTTTAAAGCAAAAAGGACCGTCGGAGAAGGATATCCGAGCTGGAGAAACCTCGCTGCGATGGTGTTCTTCCCCGTTCGTCCACCTGCCTCCGCAACCGTCGATCGGACCGTGTTCTTGGCACGCTACAGCCACCGTCGTATCCATCTCTGCCTCAGCCTTCCGATCATCGACGAAGCATATAATCTCGGCCGCACAGATGAAGGGGTATCGTCTCCCCTGAGCTCGCCACGTGTCTTAGTGAAGACGTACCCACCGTTGGATCGCGCCAGGCGTGGGCATTTTGCAAGATAAGCCCTGCCAATTTTTGTAATTTATATTTAGCATCTAATCTTTCGTCTGCAGCTTTAAAACTATTGTAATATTTTCTAGTAGCCCCCTCTGACTTTTGGGATTTCACATTTAGGTCTCCCGCTAGGTCACGTGCGCTCTGCTCGCGACTTGGCGATTTTGCAGCCGTACCCAGGGAATTTTGTGTATTTGTCTTTAGTCTACAAACATTTAACTGCAGTGTTATATTTTCTGGCATTTTTGCAATACAACCCCTAAGTTTTTGAATAACTGCTTTTTAGTCCTATCCAGGCGCGTCCTTCGCACGCGCGTGGGTGGACTTTTTGCTCGAGACCCCTTGCGGGTCTGGTCATTTGCATTTGGTCCTTAAAATATTTATTTCAGTTTATAACTTTTATCAAAATTGCAAGCGTGCCCTGGGACTTTTGGGTATTTACTTTTAAGCCCTTGCTAGTAGTGTAGTTTCTTTTTGCTATCTCTATTTACTGCATGCATGTATAAAACCCCAAAAATTCCAAAAAAATCATTATAAGCTCCTGTTTGCTTGCTGATTCACGCCATATTTTTGCATTGCACTTTTATTGTATTTTCATATTTATTAAAAATAAAAAACATGCATTTTTCCTACTCTTTACATTAGAAAATCCATAAAAATTATAAAAACGTTTTGAAAAATTGTAAAAAAATTATATTTTGTGAGTTTCATAATGTTTTAGTGTCAATCCAAAAATCACTAAAAAATTCAAAACAAAAACCTTAAAAATTAGAAAACCCTAAAAATATTCATAAAAATCTAAAAAATCATAGAAAAATCCTAAAAATATAAACTCACATTCTGTAGTTTCCCTATTTTATTGTATTTATTTTAAAATTAATATGGGAAAATTTTGCTACTGTTTGCTATTTTTCACTTCCATTGTGATTTCGGTCAGTAGATTAAGTTACTGTTTTCATGTATTTTAGCTTTTAAAAATACAAAAATATTCTAAAAAATCCCAAAAAATCACAAAAATAGTAAAAAATTATAAAAGACCAAAAACAATTTATTTTCTGATTCTTGAGCATTTTCCCTATTTTTATAATTACCTTTTTCCCTCTTTTCTTATATTGCTTATATATTCTATTTATAAAAATAAAAAAATAAAAAATATAAAAAGAAAATATAAAATCAGAAAATTTAAAAATCAAAATACAAAAATATAAAATTAAAAATAAAAAAATTAAAAATTAAAAACCCACAAAAATTTGCATGCTTGTAGACAATTAATCACATTCACATTTTTGCTCTTGCTTGATCTATCTTGTTTGCTCCCTGTGTTCCACCTCTACATACTTCCACTATACACCTGTTTGTAGAGTTAATAATAAATTTGACTCCACATTGATTTTTCATTGATTGATATTTATCTTGTGGGTTTATTATTGATTAATTAGGGATTGTTGAGCGGTTAACACACCGACTGCGGTTTTGCCTTGTGAAACCGTACGACCCTCGATTTCCCTAGTTATCAGCAGTGCATTCTTGGAGAACCCAACCTATATGGGTGTTACAGTGGGTTGCAGTTAAAGGAAGAAGGTCTTTCCTTAACACACTCATGAAATAGGATAAGGGTACATGGCCTCTAAGGGAACCTACCCTAAAGATTGTACCAGGAACAACACTTTCTTATTTCTACCGTATATTTTGACACCAAGGTCTCAAGTTAGTTCACTTCGTTCATGTTAAAGTGAAAGTAGTAAACGCTGGTAGAGGTTTAAAACGGAAGGTACCCTTACTGAAAGCAAAGTGTGGCAGCCAAAAGATATATATTAACTCTTTTTAAATCTCTTTTTAAAATTGGTGAATTCGTAGGAGATTATTATATTTAAAGTATGTAAATAGGCTTTTGATTAGAAAGTCTATGCAATTACAATAGGATTTAATTTAGCTTCAATTGGGAACCAAATGGTTTGAAGGGAAAGTTGGGAATTCTCAAATTTAAAAGGAGAGTTATTGGTGAAATTTTAGCAACACATCTAGTATTTTCTAAACCTTTGGTAGGCTTATATATGAGTTCACACACCAAGCTCTTGTGCAAGATGAGAGAGGAGGACTGGAGTACCACACATGCACGCGCGTTCCACTATCTCCGACTCTAGCTCAGTCTTGGCTCGAGCTCGAGAGAGTCAATTCGGATCTCAGATCTCGAAATTTTTGTTGCGAGTTTCATTTGGTGGGTCGATTGAATTAATCATACGGATTAATTTGAATTCGACTGAAATGGGAATCCGACGCGACCTAAACGACCTGTTGATGAATCCACGATTCATCGTTTTTATTCTTTTATTTTAGCTTTATTTCCTTCGTCAAATACCTGTAAATACCCACTTCTTTCATGAAATTACCATTTTGCATGCATTTGTTAAATATGCATTCTTACCACTTTTTATACTGAAATAAAAGAATAAAAATAAAAGAAAAATAAAAGAAAAATAAATGATGTATTTAGAAATAAATGCAGATTGACCCAAACCCCGAGAGAAGGTCAAGACTTGACCTGATCGACCAGGATTAAAGTAGGGGAGATAGGGTTTTTAATCAAAAAATCCAAAAATAATGTGTACATTTATTCCTTGTATATTTTTATAAAACTTTTACAATTTTATTTGTCTAGAAATTGACCTCACATTAAATATTTTTCTAAACAAAATTTTTAAATAAAAATGTTTTGTAAATAATAAAAATTATTACAAAATAAAGTAATGTACAGATTAAAAGTATCTACACTTAGAAAAAGCCATAAAGCAATAATTGAAAGATCAATTTCAGCTCCATACAAATTCAAATTGAATCAAACTCACCTCCATTGCAATCTAAATTAAATTAAGGATAATTACACCCATAACCTTGAGTAATTTCGCAATAACATTCATGACCCTACATAATCGCGAATTACACGTGATACCCTGAGTAGTCACTCCGTCTCACACTCATGACCCTCCGTTAGTTTAATATGTTAACTCAACCATATAAACGAGTTAATCTAACCAACCTAAGATCCAACGGTTAGGATTATCTAAAATAAAAAATGAGAAGGAAAAATGACACGGTGGAGGCTTGCAGGCGAATGGGTCTTCGTGTTGCAGAGGGAGTCGGCAGGCGGGCCGAGCCGAGGGGGGCTTTGAGATCTGGCAGCAGGCGTGGGGAATCTTGGGAGGGGGGGTGGGGATGCTGCGTGGGGTCGGGGGAGGCGCTTCGGTGGAGAGCTGCTCGGCAGGAGCTGCTGCTCAAGGGGGCGGGGGGGTGGGGGTGGGTGGAGGGCTTCGACCGAGCTGGGCTTTGGGAAAGATGATGCTCAGTGTTGCCTCGACACGAGCTGCTGATCGGGGAGGAGGGGGGGAGGTGCGCGGGGCGGGTAGCTGTTGCTCGGGTCCCAGGGGTGGGGGAGGGGAGAGGGCTTTGGAGAGCTGCTCGGTGCGCGGGGGGGTGGGGGGGCGGAGGGCTTCGACAGGGCTGGGATTTTGGAGAGCTGATGCTCGGTGCTGGCTCGACACAAGCTGCTGCTTGGGGAGGAGGGGGGAAGGGGGCAGGGGGATGCTGTGTGGGGTCGGGTGGGGGTGCGTTGCATGAGTAGCACACGCAGGGAGGCTTCGAAGGGCGGGGTGTGCAGGGCAGGTAGCTGTTGCTCGGGTCCCAGGGGTGGAGGAGGGGAGGGGGCTTTGGAGAGCTGCTGCTCAGGGGGGGCGGGGGATGCGCAGGGGTGGGGGGGAGGGCTTCGATCGGGCTGGGCTTTGGGAGAGCTGATTCTCGGTGCTGGCTCGACACGAGCTGCTGCTCGGGGAGGAGGGGGGAGGGGGATGCTGTGTGGGGTCGGGTGGGGGTGCGTCGCATGAGCAGTACGCGTAGGGAGGCTTCAGCAGGAGCTGCTGCTTGGGGGGCTTCGAAGCGAGGAAGGGGACGTCAGCTTGGGGGAGATATGGCTGCAATGCAATGGATGGGAGGAGGAGAAAGGGCTTTCAGTAGAGGCTCCGCGATGAGCTTATCGACAGCGGGTTGCTTGGGGCAAGCTTCCACCGGAGAAGAGAGGATGGCGTGTTTTGTAAATAAAAATGAGATTTAGGGACATTGCAGTCTTTTTTCAACGGAATCGTCAAATATAACGGAGGTCCCAAACGGAATATAACACGGGGTTATGTCATGTAAGAGTTAAGCATTACTCAGGGTTTCTCCTGTAATTTGCGATTATACAAGGTCATGAATGTTATTACGAAATTACTCAAGGTTATGGGTGTAATTATCCCATTAAATTATCTTTAAAGTGATCATGGTTTTATAATTTTTGGAGTTACGGTTGAAAAGTCGGTTTTCTGGTGTAGTTTGTGCATTTCACCACTTACTTATTGCATATATATTTGTTCATATTTATTTCTATACATAGTGTAAATAATTGTAATTATTCTCTTCATTATTAAAAATAAAAATAAAAAATTAAAATTTAAAAAATATTATTTAAAAAAATCCTTATTTGTACATGTGTATATTGTACTATATGTATATAATACTTGTATACAACGAATTTCCTTACATAAAAATCACCAAAAAATCTAATATTTATAAAGTGGTTTTATTAAATTTGGATCTAAGATACAAAAGTTGACTTTTGGATCCTCATTGTGCAATATACATGTATAAAATAATCCATATGTTTATCCCTTATATTTTTATAAAATTATAAATATTATTTAAAATCCCTATACATGATAAAATTATAATAAAACCATCATAAAGATATAAAAATAAGTAAAGCTACTTAATATATAGGTATATACTTGTGAGTACCTATATAATAAATATACATATTAGGTACATAATTAAACTAAAAAATACAATAAAAATACCTAAATGTGTATTTAAATAACATATAAATATATTATGTCTATAAAATAATAAAATCAAAAACACAAATTAAAAATAAAATAAATAATATAGGTAAATATACCTATAATGATACTTGTAAAAAATAACACATAATAAATTAACTTGTAAAAATAATAAAAATCATAATAAAATACTACTGAAATAATAAATATTTTTTTGAGTTTTATTTAATTAATTGATTTATTATTTTATTTCAATATATTACTTATTTTATTTCCTATTTTGTCATCAAGCCTCCGTGGACCAATGGGAGACAAGCCTTGGTTGACCTCGATCAACCCTCTTGCCTTCATAGGTCTGCGCTTTTCAAGAGCTACACCCCCTTCTTCCTCGAATTTTACTCCATGATACACTTCCCTATGCTCCTCTATTTCTTCAGCAAGCGTCGTTACCCTCCAACGTTCTTTCACACATACCCATGTTCTTCTCGAGTAAACCTTCAGGGATTGTGAAAATCCTAGGAGAAGTTGACCACTCCTTCGCATGTACATATACACCTCCTTGCCCCCTCTTTGATTTTTTTTATCATTTCTCTCATGTCGAACCGCTTGGATCTTCAAGCTAGAAAGCGAGGGAGGTGACCGCTCCGTCCTCGTCCAATCTACAACGTATTGTAGGTACAATTGACTCGATCCAACAATCACCGGAGTACCTCCTCCGGGTGGTTTTGTGCTCCATATTTCTACATGTATGAGCACCTTTTTTTGCATCCATAAGTAGATTTTAATTCTAGTATTGATTTCTTGTTTTTAGTTTACATTTTAATCACTTGAATTAGCATAGAAAGTAGACCGTAGTTCGCAAGAACTCTCGTGCTCCAGTCACAGTTCACCGTCCTCCTCCATTGTTCTGCCTCGCCTGATCACCCCGTCTTCTCCCCCTTCTGTTTCTCCACCAAACCAAATCACCCAGCCATCTTGATTCATTTTAAATCAAGCTCTCCTCTCTTCCTCTACCACCTATCGTCGAAGAGCTTCACCACCTTCTCATTTTCACCTCGACCTTCCTCTAATAACAACTAGCACCTTTGAATTTCCTCGATTAGTCCTTCTATCCTTTTTACAGGAGCTGAAGAGCCCATATGAGGGGTGTCAACATGAAGAAATAACCCTCCAGTATCTTCGAGCTCCAGACCACTATTAATGGGACTTGAACTCATTTGAGGGCATTGGCTGCTCCAGAAGAGCTCCATCTCCATTTTGCTCCAGGTGGGTGACCTCGAGGTGACCAGAGTGAGGAGATCTAGTCGGGGTAAGCTCGCCCATGTAGAGATTCTTCCCCTTCTTCTAGCCACCTCCTCTACCATCAAATCAGGATTCTCCCCTAGGTGAAGTAGTAGATGTTGGATCGATCCCTCCATCAACCATCGGATCCAGATGAGGATTTAATCGGGGTCATGGATTGTGAAGTGTCATCAAGAGCTCAACGGGCGATACGTGTCAAGTGGGACATCAAGAACGGTCAATCACACTCAAGGGGGAAGTTTTGTATTTACAATTTAATCAACAAACATTCGTTTGTAGTATAAATATTTTTGTAAAATTTATTACTTAAACCATGCATTTTTCATATTTGTGTTTAGATACATTCCACATCACCTCACATGCACATACACGTGAGGAGGTAGGACATTTTGCACCTAAATCCTTATGGTTTATGTATTCCTTTTTTGTCCTTTAATTTCTATATTCAGTATAATATTCTTGAAAAACTCCATTGTGAACTTCTAACTTTTTGAACATTACAAATATACCCTTGGTAGTACATCTTAAACTGAATATTTTGGCGATTTTTGCATGTATGTCTCTGGATTCTATCGGGGGTTTCTATGTTGCATAAAAACTTTCAAGAATTCGCAAAAAGATTCCTACACAACATTTTATTATCTTATTATTATTACTATTTAATATCTCTAATGCTATAAAATCCTTGAAAAATTAGGTTAGATTCCTTAACTATTTTTCTTCCATATATAATTTTATTAAGGTATTTAACTTTATTTTTCTATTTATGAAAAAATAGAATATTCATTCATTGTTAGCTTTTGAAAAAAACAAAAATTCAAAAAATCACTTTTAAATATTCCAAAAAAATAATGTAGCTATTATTATATTTTGTAACTACAAACTAAAAATCATTAAAAATTACAAAATAAAAATGATAAAAATTAAAAACAACAAAGACACTAAAAATTAGTAAAAATTATAGAAAAACTGAAAAATATTTATTTTGTTTCTAGATTTTGTCCATATTATATATTATATACTAAAAATAGTTTTGACAATTTTTAGTATATTTATCTATATTTAAATTCCAAAACAATCCAGTCTATTAACATAATTCCTTGTTTTCACAATTTCAATCCATTAAAAATATAAAAAATAGCAAAAAATAAAAAAAATAAAAAAGAGGATAAATATAAGAAAGGCTAACATTTTTTTTAATTTTTGAGTATTTCTATCTATATTTATAAATATAAAACCTATATAGACTATATATACATATATACACTTATATAGTTGCTATAATAATAATAATAACAACAACAATAATAATAGACACATATAGATATATTTTTAAAACCTTTAAAAAAATAAAAAGGGATGTTCCTATTTGTATTTTCTTAATTTTTATATTTTTATTACTTATATAGCATATATATTACTTATATTATATATATTATTATATATATTATATCTCAATATATTAAAAAGAAAATTAAATATCAGAAAACTAAAAATAAAATAAACATAACAAAATTTAAAACATAAAAAAAATCTAAAAATAAAAATCTAAAAATATATAAAATATTAAAAACTCATAAAAACATAATATATAAATAGACAAGAGAAGGCGATTTTTGGATTAATTTCTTAATCTATCATGTTTGCTCCATGGATACACTCTACACACTTACACATTTACACATTTAGTAGAGTTCTAATAAACTTTAAATCCACACACATACTACATTGCTTAATATTTTTTTGTGTGTTACTTGTTGCTTGATTCACCTTTCGGAAGCGGTCGCCGCAGCGATGGTGTTCTCATCTTGGTAGAACGTCATACCTCGCAAAAAACTTATTAACAACATGTACACTAGATTCTTTGGAATCATCAATAGTTTTTGAAATCTTAACATAGAGATTATCGAACTAGGTCAGGCCAAGAAGTTCCTCAGATCTCTCACTTCAACATGGCCACAATGGCAACGATTGAAGTGAATGACACCAACAACCAGTCTGTTTATGAGCTAATAGGAAAACTATTTTCATGCGAAAATGAGAAGGCCTATATTGTAGAAGTTGAAGTAAATATATATAAAAAGAATATAGCTCTTCAAGTAATTGAAGCCACATCTACAGACTAAAGCTTTGAGAATGACTAGATATAATTAACTAAAAGTTCAAAAGATTTATTAAGAATGGTGATCGTACAAAGGGGAGCAAACTAGAGTGCTTCAACTACAAGAAGAAATGACATTTCAAGAGAAATTGCCGCTACATAAAAAGAGCTACCATCAAGAGTTGATGTGTCTAGAATCTAGAACCACCAAGGGAACAAAGAGGGAAAAAAGAAAAGGACCCACAAGCACAATTGCAATACCTAAACAGGAAAGCTTTGGAAGAAACTAGGGACTCCTTTGATGCCACTGGTTCTTTCGGAAGTGACTCATACACCTCCAACAACGAAGAAGCCTTGCTCGAATTGACGACACTCAACAACAATGAGGTAATAATTATTGATAAACCCCACTTTAGAAGAATCATGTTGTTTCTAGTTTGTATCAATTATTTGTTAAACTGAAAAGGAAAATAAGGTACAAAATCAACTACATGCATCACAGTAGAAAAGCATGAAAATAAAGTAGGATTACTGAATGAAAATATTCACTAGCACACCAATTATCTTATATAATATAGAAAACATTGTTATGGAATTAAAAAAACACACATATCTAGTTAATGATCTAGCAAAATTCAGTAAGTAGTTGTTTGGTTGCTGGGTTACCTCGGGGTAATCTGGCATATCCCCAGCTCTACAATTGCATTGAAGGGTTGGAATTAATTATGTGGATCCCACAATTTCTTTGTCATATTTTTTAATCATGCACAAATAAAAAAATAACATCAAAAATTATAATCATAAGAAAAGTTAATATAACACATAATCAATATGATATTACATCATATTTATCATTCCAACCCTCTCAAATCCTTTCAACCATTCAAACAACTAATATTCACATAAAAATATACCAACTCAACCCAGCCTTATTACCAAACAAACCTCTTTGAAGTATTTCTTTGAAGGGTAAGTCTCAACGGACTGTATCTTGGTGATTGTAACCGCTTTGAAGTGTTTATAGAGTGGTGTCATTTTTTCAGATTGGGTTTCAACTTCAAGGTTGATTTGATGTGTGCATATTTACTTTAATGCGATTTAAACCCTCAGTCCATTTCATGATTATTTCAGGACCGTCGAACATATTTATATGTGAATTTTAGGACTAGGTACCATAGTGGTCGGAGCACGCATCCTCTTGAGGCTCGTTTGGTTACTAAGATACTTCGGATTCCTTGGTGTATCTCCCTCCAATCCTAAGTTGGAAATCCATCACAAGTCAATGTCATATCACATCATATTCTTTATTCCATCCGTCTTCCAATCCTTATAACCATCCAAACACATACTATTCACAAGTGGATACTCCAACCCAGTAATCAAACATGCCCTTAATGACTGCCCATTCATAGGAACGAGGGTTGAAGGTCGACAAGTTAGCAGTCATGACATTCGAATAGGATGGATTAGACAGAACACACACTGACCGAGTGTTGACAATATCCAGAAGGAAGAGGATCCCGCTGCAATGTCATTGGTTTGATAATTACAATTTTTCCTTCAATTTTTAAAGGGATTTTTACCCGGCAGACCCTGTAATCTTTTGCAATTACCGCTACGACCTCTGAAACATCCTAATTCCTCCCCTAACCCCGTAAACTTGCTCCGTCTTACCCAACAAACCATGCCGTCAATTTTAACTATATTTGAGTCAATTATTTGGATTTCTCTTGAGTTAATCTAACCCATTTACCATCCAACGATCAGGATTCACCAAAATAATAAAAAAAGAATAGGAAAAAAGCAGGGAGCAGCGGGAGGGAGAGACCATCGGCCTCGGGAGGGGAGGGGGTGTGGGGGCTCCATCGGCAGCAGGGGGAACTCCATCGGCGAGGCGGGGGGGGGGGGGGGGGGGAGCAGATCGCACGGGAGGCATCGTGGGGAGGGGGGCACATAAGGCATCGTGGGCTTCGTAGGAGGGAAGGGGAAGGGGTGGGAGCAGATCGCACGGGAGGCATCGCTGGGAGGGGGGCACGGGAGGCATCACGGGCTTCGACGGGGCGGGGAGAGGGGGGGCTTCGTAGGATGGACTCCATTGGCAGAGGCGGGAGCAGATCGCACAGGAGTCATCGCGGGGAGGGGCACAGGAGTCATCGCGGGCTTCGACGGGGCGGGGGGAGGGGGGCCTTCGCAGGAGGCACAAGTGGAGGGAGGTGGCGGTGGGGCTTCGATTGGACGGGGCGACTACTGCCGGGAGCAGAGAGCAGCATCGGGAAGCTGGGGGAGCAGAGAGCTGCACCGGGAAGGGGGGCGACTGCCTCCGCCGGAGGGCAGGGAGCAACAGAGCAGCATCGGCTGGATGGGGAGGGCTCTGTCGGCAGGGGGAGCAGGGAGCAGCGATGGGGTTGAACAGGCGACCTGGGCCGCGGGGGGGGGGGGGGGGGGGAGCCAAACAGCGACGACAGCGGGGGGAGGGGGTGTCGGATGATGGAGTGGCATTCAATGTAAATTTAATAAACAAAATGGGTATAGTATAAAGGAACATAACGGAATATGGTCAATTTTAACGGGTAAATTAACGGGCTTTAACCGCAGGGTCTATAGGGTAAGGGTTAGCAAGTTTACAGGGTCAGAGGAGGAATTAGGATGTTTCAGAGGTCGTAGCAGTAATTGCAAAAGATTACAGGGTTTGCCGGGTAAAAATCCCATTTTTAAAATTCAACTTTATGGATTATATCTTTCACAAGTGTCCCCTGTATATCCTCTAAACTTTGTCCGAATCCGAGAGTATTTGTTGATTTCTCTTAGTAAATAAAGCTCGGTTCTTTTTTAAATATGATTTAAGTTGCTTAAATGTTGATTGAACTTTTGACCATTAAGATAAAATAACAATTACCCTCAGAATTGAGTGAATTTGAAGGATATGTAAAACATTAATCGAAAATATAAGCCATATGGTTAGATTTTGGAAATCAAAATCATAAAAAAATAGAATAGCATCATCTCTGCTGTAAATCCTTTACAAATGAGGATCCTCCTCCGTTATGAATATGCTTGGTTGATGGTTGTGGCATCAACGAAATTTTCGAGCATGAGTTCTGGAACAATTTGGAACATGATTTTACTTTTTTTTCTAAATTTGTATTTAGACGGGGTTCTTGGGTAGGAGGATCTAGGACTGGCCCCCACTTTGTGATTCTTTGGATAGTGTTTGTACGTTTGAGACTGGATCTTTGAATTATCCAAATTATGAACCAATTCTACAGTTGAAGGCCGGTCTACCAAGTTTTCAGGTAGCAATGGAAAGGCGTAATATATTGATGGATCCAGACTCCACGTTGAAGCGACTCTCCAGGATGTCCAACTTATACTTACTTAGGAAAAGGGCATGATATGTTTGTTTTGGGCACTCTCTTGTCAGCCATTTTTGATCTCTTATCCAAGGGTTTATCTTGAATGTTGGGTTTCGGTACTAGGTATCAAGAGGGGGAGGATGGGTTTTGCACAAGATGTGTTTCTAATTGCTCCTGCACCCTATAGTCAGACGAAAAGGGGAATAAATGGAGGAGAAGGGAGATTCGAGTCGAGGAGGGGAGGCAGGTTACTTGACGCAAATTGGCTACTCAGGATGTTCCCCGCCCCCCGTTTGTTATAATATTTTTAACTACGTTCAAATAAAAAGGTAACATCAAAAACATATTGTTATAAAAAAATATTCAATATATCACATAAGCAATATGATAGTCTATCTCGTTTACCATTCCACGCTCCTAACCATCCAAACGTATATTCACATAAGGATTATCTATCTGGATGACCTTATGATAGAATGTTACTCCAACCCAACCCAACCCTGTTATCAAACATGTTAGCTAAAGAGCGGAGACGATGGCTTCAGGCTCAAACGTCAGCAGGGTCACCATGGAATTTGCCCTCGGATTGATCACCTGACCGGTTGTTTTCGTGGGGGGCTCTCTCAGGAGCTCTTCTGATGAAGATTGGTGCTTGATCATGGTGATATCTCATGTTGGAGAATATCGAGCATTACAACGGAGTTCATATCTGATTTACGAAATGGTTAAGAAAAATTGTCAGCCATGATCAAGAACATGATCATGTCTAGGATGTTGATCATATAAAGAATTTGCCTTATACCTAAATGGTTACGTATCTTAGGCACAAATAACACGTACGTGTCACTTCACAGAAGAAAGGGTACAATTTAGTCCACCATTTAACCCAGTATTACGAACGCAATCCTGTTGACCTATATCACAGATATTCCAGGTCAAACGATTTTTAAATCCCCATAGGCCCAATCGATATCAGGTGAACATCCTCCTCCGAAGATGATAGATTGCATATCAGATACTCTTTAAAACTTGTAAATTGTGATATTAAATTTAATTTTTGACATTTTCCTTATCCTCTCAAAGCTCTCGTGGGATATCAGTGCCATATATATCACGTCCAGTTCCCACATAGACTCCATCCCCAGCTCACCACGTACCCCCGCTGTTGTACGAAACCCTAAATCGCATCCCCCAATTCGCATGCAGCGATCCCAACACGTACCACAAAAGAAATTTAAGACGACCTGAGTATCATTCAAGACGTAAAACCCTTCATCTGCAATCAACCTCTACCCATAATTGAGCTCTTAGTTTAAGCCCTCGGGATCGTTCCCTCCATAAACTAATCGATAATCTTGATGGTCGCCTCATGCAATTGGCGTTCTCCTTACGGCAATCTCTCTCCCCACGCGCCGGCGTTACCGGAGTAGGCCATTTTTTAGGGGAGTGGCACCTTATTATAAGTAGAGAGTCCATGCACCATTGTGAAGGCTTCTTCCTTCTTCCACGTCTGCTTTTTCCTCCTCGCAGTTTGGTCTCATGGCGTCCTCATCTTCTTCAAGCTCTGGTGTGCCGCCGGGGTTCCGCTTCCACCAACAGACGAGGAGCTGCTATTGTACTACCTCAGGAAGAAGGTGTCCTTTGAGCGCTTCGATCTGGAGGTGATCAAGGAGGTCGATCTAAACAAGATGGAGCCGTGGGACCTGCAAGGTAATTAATTATGCTAGAGGGTTTTACATACATGTGCGTGTTTAGTGAATTATCTGACGCAAAGTTTTAATACTAATATTCCTTTAGTCTCTTCTAATTAAGTTTTGAAGGAATATATGCATTGGAATGATTAGCAGAAATAAAAAACATAAAATTAGCCATAATAATTTAGAAGGGGAGCTTTTCTTACGAGTGGTTTTTAATTTTTGTCCTCTCAAGAAGTTATCAGATTTTTTCAGATAGTTTTTCTGTATAGCTTGAGATCCATCTTTATTCTCTTGTATTTTTTTTATTACGTAAAAAGGTAGAGTGATAGGAATAAACAAGAAGTCTAGAGTTGATTTTTTAATACAATTCTGTTCTTGCAGAAGTTAAATAAATGCAAACTGACCACGAAGTAAAAACAAATTGAATATCACTTGCAAATTGATGATTATATAATTTTGAATTCACTTATAATAACCATGAAATATTCCTAAAAAGTGATGTAAGATTGACTCGGTTGTTTATATCCCCGAAAGATCCTTTGACATGGGTAGAAGCGCATTTGACGAGAGGCAACCAAGAGTGGATCTTCGACAATAATAACTATTAGATTTAACTCTAATAACAATTAATCACCAAATTTGTTGATGGAATAATACTTACTTTAAGAGATCATTTTGGATGTCCAAAATCACGCTCTGATAAAGGTGGGTTTACGGTAAATTCAAAGTTCATAGTAAAATAGTTTATGGATTTTTAAAATTTGTAGTCGGATCCTCTCCAATATTACTTCCCATGGTAGCATGGCAAAATGATGCATCCACCAGTAGGTTGGCAGCACTTCATGACTATCCTGATACCTAATGACGAGTGCGAGGATGCGGACTGGTTAGGCTCCCTATGTTGTTTCTTCAATATAAGATCCATAAGGAGGCAAAGCAACGGGTTGGGTAGGGGAATGAATTTAGGTTAGAGGGGACAATCACAAAGTAAAGCATCATCTTCCGTGGAATAGTCTGACACATCGTTCCTTCCAGATCAGCCATCAAATTGATGTACTCGTGGCGATTATTTCTCAATGTGATTTGGAATGAGGAATTATGTTATGGTTTTTGAAGAAATAATGCAAGTTGATATTCAATGGGGAAATATGAGATAGTGAAAACACTTGTAATATAAAATAACAATTGACAAGTAATTGTTCGACGCTTTTAGCCACCTCAAGGCATAGGGGGCACGGGTTTGCCGAGGGGCAAGACAGGAAGTCAATTTTGCCATGTGTTAGAGGTTTTTCATGGGTGATCAGACATAGGAAAATGGTGACACACGGGTGGAAGGATTTAGATCAAAATGTAATATGGAGCTTAGAGCCCAATCCATCATGGATCAAAAGAGAGTAGATGTCTCTAGTGTCTCGTAAGGGGTTCTACCCTCAAAAGGACAAAACTTCATGGGAGTTTAGTTGGATACCGTCGAGGATAGCCCTTAAGTCGTGAGTCTCAAGGGCATGATCCACTCTTTTTTAGAGGGTTTTTAATCCAATTTCGCTTTGCAGAATGGGTACTCAGAGCTTGGAAGAGTGTGGAATTTTTGTTAGTCGGAATGGCCCAGAGGTTTGGTAATGTAACTATAAGGGGGGTTTTGTTGTTGAAGTTGTCTAGCCATAGGAACACCCGTCTTCCATTTTCCACTAATTTGCTCATATATCCTCTTATTGCTATATATCCTTTCTTATCCGAGCACCAGAAGGAGGAGTCTCGAGGGCGAGGTTTGACGCTTTGGGGGATGGGCATATTGATATGGTATTTTGCTCAAATTAGTGAGGAACAAGTTAGATTTTTGTTCTCTATGATTTTGATCCAAGATTTTGACAATAAAGCGTTGTTGAGGATTTCCATATTTTGAGTGCCCAATCCAACATTGATTTTGAGACGACTTAGGTATTCCCGTCGGTCATTGTGCTTGTT
The DNA here is from genome assembly GCA_037367405.1 of Ottelia alismoides. Lineage (NCBI taxonomy): Eukaryota > Viridiplantae > Streptophyta > Magnoliopsida > Alismatales > Hydrocharitaceae > Ottelia > Ottelia alismoides. The sequence goes on from JAZKJV010005858.1 coordinate 165,758, forward strand.
TCTATATGGGCATGTTCCATTCCAGAGAAAGCGCCGTTGATCTTTTGTCAATTGTATTAATGACATGTTTGAGAAGTTTGAGGGATGCGAGCATGTAGATGACTTGGGGGGTTTGGTAGGAATTGAGAAGTGTAACTCGTGATGGGATCGATAACATACAGGATATCCATACTTGTAGATTCCTCTCAAATTTCTCGATGAGTCGCGTCCAATTAGCACTCTTAAGGGCTTTAGGGGCTAAGGTATACCTAGATATGAGAAAGGGAAGCCGTCAATAAGCCACCCTAGTATGTTAGAAGTCGAGGAAGAGTCCTGTCGGGTGAGGTTGAGCCCATGGATGGAAGATATTTCCTTGTTAATAAAAGGGTAAATTACAAAAAAGGGACTGATATTTATATGGATTCTCAAATTAGGGAGTGATCTTTATTTTGTAACAAATAAGGGACCAAACTTTAACTTAACGTTTCAGTCCCCGACGTCGTCAATAGACGGCTCAACCCACAACTTGAGTTGACGAAATTACCCATGGGGAGCCTCTTCTCCTTCCCCCTTAAACATCCCCAAATTTACTACCTCTACCCTCCGCCTCCCGCCCTCCATTTTCGCCCACCTCCACCCTCTCCTCCCCCTACATCAGCCACAACTCGGCGGAGGTGCTGCCGGATGCCGTCCCGACACGCTCCATCCTCCTCAGCTCTGTCCTTCTACATGTCTTGGAGGGCATCATCCACATGGAGCTCGAGTTGCTCGTCGACTCTTCCGTCGTGTTTAAGCGGTCTCTTGACTGCAGAGGCCCAACCATTGTCGGCCTGCCGGTGTCCTCCTTCTTCACCAGCTGCCTGTTGGCAGCCTCCTCCTCTCCACCCTCGTCGACTCCAACCTCGTCCGGAAGACCATGCTCGTCCTCACTGGCACCTTCTCCTACCTTGACATGTCCCTCGCACACTCTTCTGCCATGTCCAAGTGGTCTCTCAAGTGGACCAAGCCCTTGTGGAGTTGACGAGGATGACATGGGATGAATGTGGTGTGCCTGGGAGACAATGCTTGGGAAGAACCTCTGCAATGGGAGACAATGCTTGGGAAGAACCACTGCAATGGGACGTGGGATGCAATTTTGTATTTTAAATTCCTTGTAATTTAAATTTATTTGATATAATCAAGGATCACATGGAATCATCACAACAAAGGTCAACACATGGGTTTGATTAGTTGCAGAATTTCTTCTACATAAATAAATGGTTGTAGTGTTCCACATTTCTTTCGGTCGATCTAACTTTCTACTCAATTGGTCATTATTTATCTTAAGTTCTATCAGATTATTCCATTTCACAAGGAAATTTACATTTTAGACTCTTTCTCGTCATGAATGGAAATCTGAAATATTCATGTCAACTTTACAGAGGACTTGGTCCACTTGTGGAGTTGCAGTGCCAAGATCTGCTTGGCAATGTCCCTGACTTTCCCGCAGGGTTCCACCTGCACCACCATCAGCACCTTCTCCACCCATCCCACCTCCATCATCTCCTTCACCACCCTGCCGCCCCTGCCGTTGTACTTGCACACCGGCATCGGCACCTGCATCACTCTCTCCGTCACAGCCAACGACACCCGCAACACCTTCCCAGCCACTGTCACTATCCTCAATGAGTGTTCCACAAGAGTAGTGTGTCCCTCGACCCTCCCGCATAGCATTGTAAACACTACTGGTTAGGGGCAATTTCGTCAAGTAAATTCATTGCTTGAGCCGTCCATTGACAGCGTCAGGGACTGAAATGTTAAGTTAAAGTTTGGTCCCTTATTTGTTACAAAATAAAGATCGGTCCCTAATTTGAGAATCCATGTAAAGATCAGTCCCTTTTTTGTAATTTACCCTTAATAAAAATACTTGAGAACATGGTGAATGTTCTAAGTATGAATTGTAGGCATCGTAGCGCATTTTCATCAAACTTGATGAATATCATCCGTAAAGAGGATGTTGGTAATGTTTAGGTTTTCTCTCAAAAGATGAAATCTTTTGATCAAGTGGTTTGTACCTAGGTAGTAGATCATTTCTTCTAGAATGTTGATGGTATTGAAAAATAAAAGGGGGAGAGTGGGTCTCCTTGTCGGATTGCCTATTGGGTTTAAAAAGCCCAAATCTATGTTGTTGTCTTGAGGGAGAGGGAAGTGTCATGAGGGTGGCTTGGATCCATTTGGAGATTGTTTTAGGGTAGTCGCTCACAGATAATTTCTGAAGAATGAATGACCATTTAACCATATCTAAGACCTTCTTAAGGTCATTTTTGAGAAAAGGGCTTTTGTCCCCAGTCTATCCCTTGTCAAAATATTTCCAGAGGTTAAGTAAATGGCATCAGAGGCACCTCTTGATTTGAGAAAGTCTCATTGGGATGGGGGATAGAGTTTGCATGGCCACTGCTTGGGTGCCTTGGTCTCATAGAAAACCAACCTCGCTCTACGGACCCTAGCAACAAAGTCAAACAAGAAAGTGATTAGAATAGATAGATAATTATATCAAATAACATAAAAAATAGATAAATAACATAAAACAAAATTGATAATATATGTACAATCTACCCTAACCGTTGCTCCCCAACACTAACATTATTTGATGGAGAGGGTTTTGCACTGGTTTGCTAATCAAACATGATTAACAATCACTATGTGACCAAGTGTCTCTCAACCAGTAAATAACGTACAAAATAAATTAAGTGATAAATGTGAAGTGAGTTAAAATTTATTATAACTCTACAATAGATGTGTGTAGATGTAAGTAGTGTACAGATTAAACATAGGGAGTGATGAATCCCTGATTCTCACTCTTTATTCTTTTATTTTAGCTATTTATCTTGGCAAAGCATCATCTAAATAATTGTAATACAATAAGTTAGTATAATTAGCACGTATTTGGGCAAAAAAAGAAATAAAAAAGAAGCAGGAATTTAGAATAAACACAGAGTGACCGAACCCCAAGAGAAGGTCAAGCCTTGACCTGATTGCCAAAGAAAATAAGTAGAAAAAGATAGGGCCTAGTCTATATTGTACACATTACCTATATATGTAAATAATTATTTTTTATAAAATAAAAATAAAAATATTTTTTTACCTCTTTGTATATAGTCCTAAAAATAAAAGAAAATAGACATCAGAAAAATAAAATAAAATTAAAAATAAATTCTTTTCACTTGTACAAAATGCATGTATATATGTCTTACTTCCTAGTTACTCTATATCTATAAATAGATCATAAAAATAAAATAAAATTATTTTTTACTCCTGAAAATATGTTTAAAATAAATAAAATACAAAATTAGGGTTTTTATGTAAAAATAACAAAATAAAAATAATTGTGCATAATACATAGGTATACTATACTTGTACATAACACTATATACTATATATACACTAATTTATTTTTCATAAAAATTAAAATCATAGAAAAATTCCTTGAAAAATAATAAACATTTTTTATTGTATACACTTTTTTATTTCGAATTCATTTATTATTTTTTAATGATTTTGTAAATATTTTATAAATATCTTTTTTTCTGATTTTTCAGGACCAGGTGTTGACCGGTCAATGCCCTTTTCCAGGGCATACCTGATCTGACTTCTCTCAATAATAGTTTTCTCCCATTTTTCTCGGTTGGGTCAGCCCTCCTCGCGACCAAAATCTTCGCGTGTCACTTCTCTTAGGATCGCTCTCTCCTAATCTTCTCACCCTCCTAGGAAGACTATAAATTGTCTCATCCGCCTCCACTGTCGCACCGCTCGTGCCTCGCCCGTTCTTCCACCCCTAGACACCTTTGGTTGAGTGATAGCGGCCGGAGGACCTCGTTGGATCGAAGCTTGGTGGTGTGTTCACGCATCTCAGCTACATGGCTGGCGAGCATCGCGTGTCTAGCATTCTGACCTTCCACAGCTTAGTCAAGGCCACAACCCCGACTTCCATAATCGCCTTGAGCTCAAGAGTCATCCAGATCTTCTGGTACCACTCTTTTCGCCTCCATTTCCTTATTCGAGTCAATCCTTCATCTTTCCTCCGCCGCACACCCACTTGTTCCGACCGCCCTGGTCGGAACCCCATTTTCCGCATCCATCCATTCAGATCAACCTACAGTCTCTCCCTTCATCTTACACCACAGCCTGATCATCCTTAGGCTCGACCATAAGGTCAAGATTGAGGCTAGGATCTCCCTCTGTCGCCTTCGCTGGAGATCGATCTTCATCCCCCTCGCTTAGTTTGCTTCCAGCTTCAATAACATGGACTATCGCTTTGCCCCGAGTCCCTCTACTCTTTGCAGGTACCCATGCACGAGAGGAGCATCATCTGGAGTCCCGACTGCTCAGGCAGATCCACCCCATCCTATTCATCAGACCGTAGGCTTCTTCCTTGGAGACCATTACCAGACACTGAGCACATCCACGATCGTGTTGAGCTCCTCCGCACCTCCATCAGAGCGCTGGATCTCTCTCCTCGCTTGGTTGAAGGTTGCTCCTGATGAGTTCTTCCAGGAGCCTCTTATCTCGTTGATCAGACACTCCTCCTCCAGTTCTAATCAAGATCGTTCATCTAAGCCTTGTTTGGTCAGTACCTGGAGTAGATCTACACTGTACGCTTACACCCTTCTGAGGACCGTTGGATCCGTAATGTGGCCGCCCATCTCAGGCGCGTTCCTAACCGTGTCAGAACCATCAGATCCTTTTCAAGGAAGCATCAGAGCCGCCCGAGTCCTCACGTGCCGCGTAGGTGCCCTCAAGGGGTATATTTTCTTCTCACACCTGCTAGTTTATGTTTTGACTTTTAGTATTGTAAATAAGTAGAAATAGAGATATTTTGCATGTGGACCCTTGCTCTTTTCAGTATTTGCATTTCAGTTAAGTTGAAGTGAACTCGCATGCTGTAATGCATGGTGTTGAGGTGTTTTTAGAGTATCTACCTTAGACTTTATGGATGTTATGTTTTGAATGGAACCTTTTTTATGTTTGCATTTATGCCCTGTGGTTGTTTGAGCATGTGCGTGAATTAAGTGGACAAATTTCAAGTTTAGCCCTGAACTTTTCTTACCTGGGGCCCTATTATATATTAGGGGGATCACAACCGCTTTGTCTAGTCTGTCAAAGAAATCCTGGAACGACTCCTGAAAACTCATGCCGAACGAGTAGAATGAAATGCAACGAGAACCAGATGGGAGAGGGGTGTCGAATTTTCATTCCAATTTCTAATAGTTGGTGGAAGTAAAGGAGGGGATTGCGTTTATATACTAGTTTGAGATGTAGTTAGGACTCTACGATCCAATGCACATTCTGAGAAGAGATTTTGGCGTGGCTTCAAAACTATATAAATAATTGCTATGAGTAAAGCAATTATTTGGCCATGCAACTTTCAAATAATTACAAGTAGGTCCATGTGTTCTACGTGTTTTGTTTCTAATCAAATAATTACTAAATTAACTCCAAAATTCCGTAAAAATTATAGTTAGCTCCTACTAACATGTAATATTTATTGTAATTTTTGTGAATTAAGTTAGTTTTATTTGATATTTTCTAAAATAAGAAACACCCAAAAAAATTTTATTTATTTTATAAAATACATAATAATATGAAAAATTATCTTAAAAATTCCACAAAAATTTGTATATATTTGTCTTTGTGTGTTTTAATTCCAGTACTTTTTTCGTTGCATTATTCGTTATAAAAACCATAAAAACTACAAAACTAAAACTACAAAAGATTCAAAACTTATAAAAATCATTAAAAATTCTAAAATAAAAATCAAAAAATAGGATTCAGTTTCTATAGTTAGGTAATTTTATTTACATTCTTATAAAGTTGCATTCTAGGACATTTGGGCATTCTAGATATTTTTAACTTGCAATATTGTCTTGGCTGCGCACTGTTTCACTGTTTTGCTCTTATTCGATTTTTATAAAATCATATAAAAATTGGAAAAAATCCATAAAATCACCAAAAAATATGAATATTTGAAAAACCTAAAAAATTTTTGTTTCTTGTTTTAAAAATCATTTTGACGTTAATAAAAATTGAAAAGGCTTGCTTGTTTGTTCATTGTTCCTATTTTCTTGCATGCCTTCTTTTATTGAAAAGTATATAAATATGCAAAAAATAAAATCACAAATATGTTTTTATTAGATTATTAGGACTATTTCGTATATCTTGTTCTCCTTGTGTTCGACCATGGTCGTTATACCAGGTTAAATAAATAACGGAGATCGTTAACATTATTTATGCTTGATTTTTCTGTGTGGTTCTCTTATTTTCCTTTTTGATTTCACTTTGTGATTCGGGTCGCAATGCCCTGGTTATTATCTGATGCTTAACACGAATCATAAGGCGCGTCACCAGAATGGCGTCGTTGTCGGGGAGCACGACTTAGTGGTCTTTCTAGTCTTTTTGCATATTTATTATCTCTAGTTGTTATAGTTGTTTTCTGATGCTCTCTCTGTTTGAATTTTCATGCAAGGAACCGCTTGAGGATATTTTGAGGAGACTCATATTTGAGGAGGAGAAGAGGGAGTTGCAGAGAATAGTTATATCATTTAGAGTTTCTTAGTTTACTTTGTGGCATACTTCTTATTATCAATGTTATAATAATACAATGACACTCAGACTCTTTCTTGGACACTTGGCTTATTTGGGTCTGTTTCGCTGAACACCGGTGTGCTTGAGGGTCCTCACCGTAGTTTTTACCGATTTTGATTTTGTCGCATTTTATTTCCTTTGATTCTCGAAGAATTTGACCCTTAGATTTAGGAATTTCTGTGATTGTGCCATAATTGCTTAAGGCCCAATCCCTAATATATTGCTTGAACCTATAGATTCATGATTGGATCTTATTAATAATTCATAATAAAAAGTTATATTAACTAGATTCGAGTCCACGTGCTATGAGGAACCACATACATCGCTAGCAGGACCCGATGTGGCAGGCACCGAGTGGTTCCCAAGATCGGACTCCGGGACTTGATTTAGTTGGGTAACTCTGCTTATTCGTGATTATAGAAATTATGCATCTAAGGTCATTTTCTTCTTGCATCATTTAGATTAGTTTACTTTCCTGTCTTTAAATTTATGTGCGAATCACCCTGCATGTAGAGTGCTGGCGACATGTATGCATCGCTTATTTTGGATGCATCATAGTGTTTGATCAAGCATCGGTTTTTTGACTTCTCCCCCTATTTTTGGACTTAAAATAATCATGGTATATAAAATTTCGTTATGCATTTGCTTGTTATTGAAAAATACCATAAAAAGTGAAAATGTTAAAACTGGGACTGCTAAACAACTTGATCTAAAAGACACCTCACTTAAAAATCTATTTTGGGAGACTAATCCCCTCATTGTTTAGTTTTCTTCTGCGAGAGAGTGACCCGTACACTAGGCTAGAGCCACACCTGAACTCTCGTTAGACTATTGGTCTTGGGATTAGTCGTTCTCCAATAAGGATTGTTCCGATTTCCGGTAAAGCATGATGTGATATCCTTAGCAAAGCGAGTTGATTGGGTAGACGATAAACGATCTGTATTTGTACTGGCTGGGAAAGATCTAGCTTTGGGATTGGGCCAGTCTCTTAGGAGATTGAGTACCTAACAGCTCGCTTAATCTCCCTGCTAGACTGAATTATAACCTAAATAAAATTGACATGATAAAGACCGAACCCTTACGACCATTAGCTCAGCCTTGCGTAGGTGAATTGGAGTTTAATTGATTGATCGTGTTTGTTTCCATATCCCATCCCCACTTCCTCCAGATCACGATGATGGGCCAGAGGTCCCTTAGTCCGCCTCTGGCAGCACCACTCTCGAGCACTCCGACTCATTCATCTAGACAGGTTCGGGAGAGATTGGACCAGCTCTCTGAACCCGAGTTCAATTCTACCATGTTCCCCCTTGACTACACTCCTTCCAGTCCCGAGGTGCCCAAGTAGAGACTAACATAGATATTTATTCATTTGATGGCACCTAAGTTTCGGGTCTTTTGCCTTTGCAGAGACTTAAGAGATGGCCAGCAGCGACAGACACACCGATGGATAGCCCCAGAGCACCACGTATGTTTTAGACCAAGATGCCATCAACAACACCTTGGTAGCCTCCTAGAGATGATCCAGCATCAAATTAGAGATCAGGGAACTTTTATGATTGAGGTCCGTCAAGAGTTAGAGAAGATGCAAGCCTAGAGAGATGAGAACCAACGAGCAGCCGGTGGACATATCCTCATAGGTGGGGGAGGAGCGGGAGACCAACTAGAAGAGCCAGAGGAGCAGCCGGAGCCAGCCAGGCAGCCATGACCGATGAGGCAATTGCACAACCCTGTGCAACTCTTACACATCACTAGATCTAGTTGCCAGCAATTCCAGGAGATTTCAAGATTCCTCCTCAGACCATTCAGCTCTTGCCCAAGTTCCATGGGCTTGCCACCGTAGAGCCGCACCTGCATCTATACGAGATGATCTACAACACTGTCCACGACTGATTTGTGGACGAGGATACCATTAAGATGATGGCATTCCTTTTTTCCCTAATATACAGAGCAGCCTATTGGCTGAAGCATTTCTAGAGATACATCACTTCGTGGGAGCAGCTCCGGATCGAGTACTTGAACAAGTACTATCCACTCGGCCGGACGAACGCACACTAGCTTTAATCAACAATTTCTCCATGATCCGAACGAGCAGTTCCATGTGGCATGGGATTGATTCTGAGAGATCATCGATCGATGTCCACATCACAACATATCCAAGCCCAATCTAGTACAAAGCTTCTTTTGTGGGCTGACACCAGAGCTGTAGGGGCTAGTGAACTCTTCTTGTGGGGGCTCCTACTTCACCAAGGATGAAGCCCATATTTGGGCCATTTATGAGGAGATAGATGAGAATTACATGGCAATGTCCCAGACCCGGTTCTACACTTAAGGGGAAGCCCTCATTCCATTCCGTGCCCTATCAGAGAATAGCACGAGTTGATGTCAGGTCCATCCACATCTTCAGCAGCTGCAACATTGGCAGAGTCGACGGCCGCTGATATGGGCATTATCAGCGAGAAGCTGGACCGCATCAAGATCATTGAGAAGAAGCAATGCTAGGACATGACTTAGATTGATCAGTTGGTACAGACACTGAGTGACCTGAAGACCTAGAGCATATGTCTCTAGGAGGCACAAACTACTTCTTATCTCCATCTCAGGTCATGTTGATGGAAGTAAACGGGATATGGTATGATCGACTGCAGCCCAGGATCCGTCGAGATCATCCCTGATTCAGGTGGTCGACCGGAGGTACCTCATCCCAGCAGCAGCCTCCAGCTCAGGGTGGACAGTTTGTCCAGCAGCAACAGCCCTTGTTCTCTCACCAGCCACAACAACAGTAGTTTCAGTCGGGTCCTCGTCCTTACCAGCAGGGACAATAGTGGAGGCAGCACCATCAGCAGCCTAAGCAATATTCTCAGTCTCCCCCTCACCAGTTCCAACAGTGGCCTTACTTTCAATGAGTCAACCCGTTCGGTTCTCATGGACCAGCCTATGAGAACCCCGCTCTTGATGATCTTGCATGCCTACTCGTAGACCAGCAGGCATCCTTTAGGCGGGAGATGGACAAGTTTCTCTAGGAGATGAGGGAGATCATCAAAGGAAAGGCCTCCATACCCGCTCAGATTGAGCCTAACCCGAATAACCTAAAAGGAAAATCTGAGCAAGTACAGTTCACAGAGACCACCACTCTTAGTGATTCATTAGTAGACATTGCTCATACACCTTTGATGTTGATTTTGTGTCACTTAGGAGTCGCAGGATGCCAGTCGGCGGTGCCTCGCTTGAGCGATGACACCACGAGGATTCAGGAGAGCTAGACGAGGAGGAAAGCGATGCTGATGCTGCTAAGGATGATGATGATGACAGTGGTACTGACACCACCAAGGATGTTGATCCAGTCAATTGTACTGATGTTATCATGTCTCTAGATGAACTGGGTGGCACTGGCGCCACTAGATTCCATGATGTTGAGCCAGAGCGCGATGCTGATGCCGCAAAGACAGATGTCGTGGGTGGTACTGAGGGCACCCCTTCTATTCCAGTTGTGTTACCTCCAGTTTTTGTATCTCGGGACATTATGAAAAATACCAAAAATCTAATAAAGGAAAAGTTTCTTCATCTTCGAGCCCGTATGTGATGATCGATGATACTTGTATGGATTCCATGCCTTCTCAGCAGCAAGAACCTTTCCCTCGCCCTCTATATGAGGAGGGACCAACCATCCCCTTTCCTCAAGCACTCCTCTTGGCAAAAGGGAGTAAAAAAGAAAATCCAAAAAAAGATCAACAGTTAGAGTTCAACCAGCAGATGATTGATAGATTCCAGATCCAGCTGACTCTACAGGAGGCACTTGAGCACGTCCCTCTCTTCTAGAAGTACTTTAGAGAGAAGACCACTATTCGCAGAAAGAAGAGGAACCATTAGGCAGAAATCCATGTGCTGACCCGTGCTACCTACTTTGTTATTCAGAACCGTTTGCCAGACAAGAGGCCAGATGCATGAGCTCCCTATGTCAGATGCCACATTCATGAGAGGAGATTCGATCGTACTCTATTAGACAACGACTCTACTATCAACCTCCGTTCGGCAGCCTTACTCGACCGATTCGAGTTCAGTACTATTCGACAGAGCAGGACGGTCCTTCAGTTTGCTGATAGATTTTTCAAGAGGCCAAAGGGCTTGTTGAAGGACATAGTCGTCACAACTCAGGGCCTAAAATTTCCCGTGGAATTCATTGTGTTAGACATGGAGATCCATGAATCTATGACTGATACCCCCATCATTCTAGGACGTCCCTTCTTGGCCACATCCAAGGCAGTGTTCGACCATGATAGTGGGAAGGTATACTTTCACGTCGAGGGCGAGCATATACAAATAGAGACGATTGATGAGACTCGAGCATGAGATTTGGCTTGCTCAGAGCAGTTTAGTGATGCAGAACAGACGACGGAGGCAGAGCGAGACGTCCACCCAGAGTGCGACTTTGTGATTGCTAATGATGAAGCCGCTTGGTCCGACCTGTTTCATGATCCCTTCTCTCAACTTCAGATGTCATAGAGTGACAACTTCTAGCAAAGGAAAGTTCAGAGAGCACACTCTGGGCTGAGGACATTTTTGAGGCTGACGATCGCGTTCAGGTGAGGGAAGTAGATTTTATGTCATGTGATTATGATTCAGATCCCTTGGATTCAGACATAGATTAGGCAGAGTTTGATGATTTATTACCTTCTCTGATTGCCACAGAGCCATCAACTAGGGTGGAGACCGTGCCAGCATCGAGTACAAACGCACCAGTAGGGTCATCTTCACTAGTTTGCATGGTCAGCGAGAGTTCTCACATTCAGATCTGGTTGCCTTCACTCAGTCCTTTTAGAGGCCAGATTTGTCAGCTCTTGGTTTCCTAGAATTGAAGCCTTTACCGCAATCACTGAAGTGTAGATTCCTTGCAGGTGAACATGAGATGTACCCAGTCATTATCTTAGTAGACTTGACTGAAGAAGAAGAATCTCGTCTGATGGAGGTTCTTGAAAGAAACCTCAAGGCAATAGGATGGAGTGTAGTAGATCTCCAGGGGATAAGTGTGGCCCTATGCTCCCACCATATCTATCTCGAAGAGGATCGTAAGCCATCGTGTGAGTTCCAGCAACGATTGAACCTGAATCTTCGAGAGGTGGTCATAAAGGAAATATCGAAATGGTGGAGAGATGATTTTATCTACCCCATCTTCGACTCCAAGTGGGTTAGTCCATTACATGTGGTGCCCAAGAAGTCGAACATCACTACAGTTGTGAGTGAGTCTGGAGAGGAGATAGCTACCTGGTACCCACTTCTTGGAGGGTTTGTATGGACTACAGATGATTGAATAAGGCCACCAAGAAAGATCATTTCCCGCTACCTTTTATTGATCAGATTATAAAGAGGCTAGCTGGGAAGAGTTTCTAATTCTTTCTTGACGGCTACTCCGATTACAATCAGGCGGCCATAGCGCATTAGGACCAAGACAAAATGACATTCACATGTCCGTTTGGGACTTATGCTTTCAGACGGATGCCCTTTGGTCTATGTAACACCCTGATGACATTCTTAAGGTGCATGTTGTCCATCTACTCGGACATGGTTGGTGATTGTTTAGAGGTTTTCATGGATGACTTTTCGGCGACGATGGGTTTGATGCTTGTGTTGACTGCCTAGACCGTGTTCTTCAGTGCTACAATGAGGTATATCTTGTCTTATCTTGGGAGAAGAGTTACTTTATGGTGACTCAAGGGATGGTGCTTGGTCATATCATCTCCAACAGGGGCATGGAGGTTGATCCGACCAAGGTGGACATCATCAGGAAACTCAATCTACCATCCAACTTACGACAGTTACAGTCTTTTCTAGGGCATGTCGATTTCTACCGATGTTTTATTCCCGAATTTAGAAGGATTGCCTGACCGTTGACTGATCTGCTGACGAAAGACACTGAGTTCATTGTAGTTGATAAGTGTATTGCATCATTTGAGACTCTCAAGATCTTGATTGTTGAGGCTCCTATCCTACAGCTGCTGGATTGGTCTCTCTCATCCAAGATCATGATGGATGCCTCTGATTTTACCGTAGGAGCTGTTGTAGGACAAAGGAGGGATGGAGTGTCATTTGCGATTCACTAGGCTAGCCGTACATTGGATGCCTCTCAACGGAACTACAAAGTCACAGAGAAATAGATGCTAGCCGTAGTTTTTGCCTTGGACAAATTCAGATCATACATTATTGGATCCAAAGTGACTATCTTTATTGATCTTACCACCATCAGGTACCTTATGGATAAGAAGGATGCCAAAGCTCGATTGACCAGAAGGATCCTTCTACTCTAAGAGTTTGATATTGAGATTAAGGATAAACCTGGAGTCAAGAATGTGGTGGCGTATCATATCTCCCGTTTGGAAAATCTTGAGGAAATTGAGCAGGCTGATCCTATTAGAGAGACCTTCCCAGATGAGGCGATCCTTGCTATCACCTCTATCCTATGGTATGCCGACATTGTGGACTATCTTGTTGCCAAGAAAGTTCCACAAGGTTGGCCCAAAAAGTGACTTGAGACCTTCCTTGCGAAGGCCAAGTTCTACCATTGGGAGGATCCCATCCTCCATCAAGAAGGAAGAGATAGCGTCTGGCGTCAGTGCATTCCTCGGGAGGAACACCTCGGCGTCCTTAATTACTACCACAAGCTTGAGGCAGGAGGAAATCATTCTGGGAGGAGAACAACAAAGAAAGTACTCCAATCTGGCCTCTGGTGGCCTACTCTCTTCAAGGATTCTGATGAATCCATGAAGAGGTGTACTGACTATCAGAGGATGTGCACTTGTGGACAGCGTGATATGATGTTGATGCAGCCCATTCACTTCTGTGAGGTTTTTGATGCATGGGGCATTAGTTTTGTGGTTACATTCCATAAGAGTTAGGGATTTGAGTACATTCTATTGGTTGTCGATTTTGTGAGTCGTTGGGTTGAAGCCATACCCGCCTGAATTGCAGATACTAATATTGTTTGCAGATTTTTAAGGAACAATATCATTTCATGGTTCGGGGTGCCTAGAGTATTAATATTTTACAGGGGGTCTCACTTTATGAATGATAAGGTAAAGTCCCTGGCTAACGAGTTCAGCATAGACCATCACGTTGCCACTCCTTACCATCCTCAGACCAGTGGTCTTTCTATAGTATCAAACAGGGAGATTAAGACTATATTGCAAAAGGTAGTCTGCCCAAACCGAAAGGAATGGTCACAACTTTTGGTCTCGGTCTTGTGGGCATATTGGACTTCCTTCAGGACTCCTTTGGGTACATCTCTCTTTCTTCTCGTTTATGGAAAGCCATACCATTTTCCTGTTGAGATTAAGCATAAGTCACTATGGATTGTCATTGAGATATTATTGGATTCATAAAGTATAGGAGATCAAACAAGGCAGAATTGGTAGCTGTGGAGGAGCTTAGAGATACAACCTTTACAAACACCCTAAAATATAAAGAGCGAGTAAAGGAATGGCATGATTCTCATATCAACCATAAGCAGTTTGAGCCAGATCAGAGAGTATGGTTGTTTGATGCCATGCTTAGATTATTTCCAGAGAAATTGCAAAGTAAGTGGAAAGGATGATATCTGTTCCGGAAGATGCATGACAATGGTAGTATCGACATATCTGAGATGTCATCTGAGTCCACCTTTCGCGTCAACGATCAGCACCTCAAGCCATATCTAGATCATGATAAGTTGATTGTTGACGTCGCCCCGATTCATTTTGCATGAGATGTGGTCTTTGACTCACATCAGTTGCATCTCGTGCTTGATTATCATTGTTCTTCTGTCTTGTATAGATCCATATGTCCATATCACCTCATTCTTTAGTCTAACACCCCATTTGCATCTTGTGATTATGCTATACTTAGGGTGTACTTTACCCTAACTATATGGGGGTGTCAGATTATTTATTATTCTATTGATTTTTTTACCTTTGTTTTGTTGCCAATACATAGGGATATTTTACTCTAAGTATAGGGGAGGTAGACCCTGTACATCCTAACCCTCGGTTTCACCGTTGTGTATAGTCTTCTATACTTAGGATTACTTGATCCTGAGTATAGGGAGATCAACGACTTCTTTTCATTCCATTCTTTTATTCGTCGTTGTAGTATGTCCTTTCTTTTCACTTCCTTATACTAAGCACGAGCTATGTTTTTTTCGTGACTCTTTGATCACTCCGAAGACATCGTTCGAGCTAAGTATAGGGTGTGTCGTATATATTACATATATACTTTAGCCATAACTCGTACTTTGAATGAGTGTGTTAATAAATAAAATGACCAAAAATCCTAAAAATCACAAAAGTATTAAAATTTCCCTTGAATATAAAATTCTTTCTTACACATACCTAGCTATTTATAAAAATTATTTTGTACAAATGTTTGTGAATTTTTTTTGCTTGTAAGGTGTTTAAAATATTTTGTATCAAAATTATGTATACAGTACAAAATTTTTGTTAAAATGTTTGAAAAATAAAAGTTTTCGAAAACCCTTGTGTAAATATTTGTAAATAGTTTGCAAAAATTTATGCACTTGTGCATGCATTCAAACATTTTCAAAAATTTTGCACATTTTCAAAAATTTTACATAAAAAGATTTTTTTCATATATTTGTATATTCTTCTGAATCATAGTTGGCATCTAAACTAGTATGGAATTAAATTAGAAAATGGAGATTGGTTAAGTCCTTAATCCGCCTAATTCTTAGAGGAACCTTATAGGATTTAGGGTTAAGACTTTTCAGGCCCATTGGTGACTTAATTCTTTGAGACCACTAGGATATATTGACATGTCATCTTGATAATCCTAAGTGGAACACTTAATGAAGTACACATGACTCTCACAGACAATGGCTTCATTTGGACCAACACTTTACACTCAGCTCCACACGGATGAGGTGTTGACGAGGAGGTTTCCTTTGTCTTGGGGTAGCATACGAGGGTAGTACTTCTAGACGGAACCTCTCATCTTCCGTTAGGGAGGGAAGTGTGCCTCAACTTGATCTAGCAGTGTTGAGGTCTAAAGATAAGAGTTGTGGGTTGCAATAATGCTTCAAAAGAGGGATAGTCTACCAGCTCGAGAAGAAAAAGCCCTTATGTATATTTGTTGCTTATGTAGATATGTTGTACATCTGAACATTCAAAAAAATGTGCAAAAGAAAGAAAAACTCCAAAAAAGTGGCAGGCCTGATTGAAAATAAAATGTGTGCCGGAGTGTATATAGTCAAATAAAGTAAAGCTTATGTTATACCTTCTCATCTCATGAAGCTTGCAACGGGATACCTAGCTACACTGGTTGGGCTTCCAGGGATACATGGCTACACTGTTCATGGTCCATTCTCTTCTTTCCCCTCTTCTTGAACTGGTTGCACTTGAACTTGTAAGGGAATACCCCGCTCCATGAGGAAAGAGCTGCTGGACTTGGGCATTAGAGTTACATTGTCAAGGGGGTTGTTTCTTTCTCATCTCTGAGGTGGGGAGCTACATATCACTTACACAGTACAAGGAAAGATTCATGGTCATTAGAGTTTGTGTGTGTAGACTTGTTCTGATCTAGATTATTGAGAAGTCTTGACCAATAGAATGGTGGAACTTAGAGGTTGTTGAGTCTTAATATTAAGTCCAAATAAGGTTACAAAAAACTAATAATCCAAAGGTCTGACTGAGTTCCATACTTCAATTTAAGACATGTTTAATAATCAACCTTGATTCTCCTTCTTTTTTCTTTTCTTTCTTTTCCTTTCTTCTTCACTTCTTTTTCAAATAAGTGCTTGCTAAGGGACTAGAAAAGGTAAATGATAGGGGGTGAGGAATCCCGGATTCTCACTCTTTATTCTTTTATTTTAGTTATTTATCTTGGCAAAGCATCATGTAAATATGTGTAAACACAATAAGTTAGCATTCAACATGCATGTGTTAACTTTGTATAATGAACATGTATTTGTGCAAAAAAAGAATAAAGGAAAGAAAAAGGAAGGAGGAATTTAGAATAAATACAAAGTGACCCAAACCCCAAGAGAAGGTCAAGCCTTGACCTCATCGTCAAAGAAAATAAGTAGAGAGAGATAGGGCCTGCTCTATGTTGTACACATTACCTATACATGTAAATAATTATTTTAAATAAAATAAAAAATATTCTTCTTACCTCATTATATTCAGTCCTAAAAAAACAAAATAAAAATCAGAAAAATAAAAAAAATAAAATCCTCTTACTTGTACAAAATGCAAGTATATATGTCTTGCTTCCAATTTATTCTATATCTTAAAATAGATCAAAAAATAAAATAAAAATTATTTTGTACTCATAAAAATATGTTAAATATAAATAAAATACAAAATTTGGGTATTTATGTAAAAATAACAAAATAAAAATTATTGTGCATAATACATAGGTATATTATACGTGTACATAACAGTATATACTGTATATACACTGATTTATTTTTCGTAAAAATAACTAAAAATCAAAGAAAACTTCCTTGAAAAATAATAAACATTTTTTTTATTTTATACATTTTTTATTTTGAATTCATTTATTATTTTTTATTGATTTTGTAAATATTTTATAAATCTCTTTTTTTTCATTGGTCAGGACTGGGTGTTGACCTCTGGTCAATACCCTCTTTTAGGGCAGACCCAACCCGACTTCTCTCGCAGGAGAGTTTTCTCCCTTTTTCCCCGATCAAGTCAACCCTCCTCTCGACCCGAATCTTCGCTCGTCGCTTCTCCTAGGATCTTTGATCCTCGCAGATCCCTAGGAAGGCATGGATCTTCCTAGGGTTGCGTGCTCTCACCCGATCTTCTCACCCTCCTGGGATGCCTATAAATTGTATCCTCCGCCTCCACTATAATGTTGCTCGTGCCTCACCCCTTCTTCCACCCCTAGACACCTTTGGTTGAGTGATAGCGGCCGGAGGACCTCTTTGGATCGAATCTTGGTGGTGTGTTCACGCAGCTTAGCTAAGTGGCCAACAAGCACCGTCGCGTCTAGTCTCATGGCCTTCCACAGCTTGGTCAAGGCCACAATCCCCACTTCCATCATCTCCTGGAGCCCAAGAGTCCATCCAGATCTTTAGATACAACTCTTTTCACCTTCATTTCCCTGTTCGAATCAATCCATCATCTTGCCTCCGTCGCGCACCCACTTGGTCTGACCACCCTGGTCCTTGCCCTGTTTTTCGCATCCATACCTTCAGATCGACCCAAAATCTCGCCCTTCATCTTGCACCGCAGCCCGATCATCCTTAGGCTCGCCCATCAGGTCGAGATTGAGGATAGGATCTCCCTCTGTTGCCTTCGTCGGAGATCGACCTTCACCCCCCATGATAAATCCTTGTTCATCACTCTTTATTCTTTTATTTTAGATAATTATCTTGGTAAAGCATCATGTAAATAGATGTAAATACGCTACACCTAACCTTTATCTCCAAGTTTTCCCGGGCAGGTCACGCGTGCCCTCCCCCCGATTCCTTGCTCGCATCTTCCCCGTGTATCCAAGACCCTCACGGATCCCTAGGGAGGTACGGATCATCCTCGGTTCATGTGTCCTCTCCCATTTCTTTCTACCTTCTGGGAATGATATATAACCTCTCATTCGCTCCCCCAAGACGGTAGCTCGTGCCGCGCTCCCATCTCTAACCCTAGCCACCTCCAGTTAAGTGACAACTTCCTGGAGAGCCGCTTGGCACTCAATTTGGTGCAGCAACACCAAAGCTCCCCCTTTGTGGCCAGATTTCCACCGCGAATAGCCTCCCCAGTTCGTCGCATCGAGGTCGAGGCCATCACCCTGATGACTACCCTCGCCTGGAGCTCAAGAGCATATCCATACCTTCAGATAACCCTTTTATCCTTCGCCTTTGTCCATTAGATCGAATCTCCCATTTTCATCGTCGTCATACGTTCTCCAGCCCTGACCTACCTGTCGGAGCCTCGTTCCCCACTCCCAACCTCTCCGATACACCTGCACGCTCATCCCCCATCTCGCTCTGCAGTCTGATCACCCTGAGCTTCGACCTTCCAGTCGAGATTAGGATTTAGGTCTCCTCTATCGCCGTCGCCAGAGATCGATTTCCGTTTCCCGTTGTTTATTTGACTTTCAGTCCCAATAACCCAGACTGGAGAAACACCCTGAGTCCCAGCTACCACTTGCAGGCTTTTGCACGCCCTGAGGACCCCCGATCACAACCATCTGAGGCTCGTCGGAGTAGCTCCAGGTCACCGTCATTGCCACGCCCATCTGACCGGTGGAACCTCCATCGGGTCTGCTCAATCGATGCGGAACCATCTTACGACCATGCCGTCGCCTTTCGATCAGTTATCGGAGCTTAGGATCTCCTCCTTGGTTCTGGTGAAGTTCACCTGATGTTGTTCTTCCATACGCACTCCGCACTGTTGGATAAGATCTGCACCGCCAGATAGCATCCGAACCGCCGATCAAGCCAACTTGTTAAACCGTTGGATGTCAGATCTGACGTCCACCTGTGCCCCGCGTCCCTGACCGCTCTGACGTCGCCAGATCTGACTCCTGCCGCTATTAGAGTCGCACGACCACGCCCACACCAACGGCCGCCACGTGGCTCCTCGCGCACACCTCATGTGTTACATGGGTATATTTCCCTTTTTACCCTGCATTTGTTTATGTTTATGTTTTAGTCTGTAAAGTAAAATTTGTAGTGGAACTTATTTGCATTTTAGTCCTTGTAGTTTCTGGTATTTGCTATTTAGTCCTCCAAGTCTGGAGACACGTGTGTTGTCACGTGAACAGAGTTGTTTTTGCATTACTGGTCATGAACATTTTCTCTATTAAAGTTTGACTGGAGGTTTTCTAAAATTGCATTTATGCCCCTATGAACTTTGAATTTACACATGTGCTGGATTTAGTTGGAAAATTTACAAAGACCTCCCTAGACTTTTTGTGCTTGTTATTGTTCAATAGAAAAACTTGAAATAATTGCATTTAAAAACCTTCCACCTGTGTGTTTGGTTTTCAATTAAATGAATATCAAAACTACTCCAAAAAATATCAAAAAACTACCAACCACTCCTTCTACTGTGTAATATTTTTGGTAATTTTTGTGACGCATTTTGAGTTTATTTGTTATTTTCTAAAAAAACAAAAACCCTAAACATAGTGTCTGTCTAATTCACAAAATTCATAAAAAATAGAAAACCTCCCCTAAAAAATTTATAAAAATTTCTGAGTGTGTGTTTTGGTTTGTTTTAACTTTTGTAGCTTTTGTGTTTCATTATCCTTTATAAAACAACTAAAAATCTCAAAAGACCTAAAATCTTATAAAAGTCATTAAAAATTTCATAAAAATAAAAAAATGTGTTTTCATGTTCTATAGTTAGATTGTGTTTTCTTTTTTATATAAATTGCACCCAGGAAATTTTGGGCAATTTAAAAATTTTTAAGTTGCCTTTTTCCCTTGGTTGTACACTATTTTCATATTTTTCCTTCCTTTTATTTTTTAAAAAATTATATAATATTTTGAAAATTTTAATAAAATACCCAAAAACACATGTATAATTTAAAAATATAAAAATATATATATTTTTTAAATTTTTAGGCATTTATGACCTTACAAAAAATTATTGTATTGTGATTTCTTTCATTTTCTTATTCATTTTCTTATTAGAAAATATAAAAAATTTGCAAATTAAATACTTCGTAGGCTCAGCCCGTGTGTGTTCGTCCCTGGTGGCTATACCTGGTTAAATAAATAGTGCGATCGCTTCTTTTGATTTTTATGCTTGATTGCTTCCTTTGGTGGTCTTATTTTTTCTTGTTGTGTTTGGCTCGGGTGATTGAGGTCGCAACGACCTTTGATATCACTTAGGCTCATCGCTCAAATCACTAGTTAGAATGTCGTCGTTGCCGGGGAGCACGGTTTAATAGTCGGTTTTCATATTTTATCTTTTCTTGGCTTTTTGCTCTTTTGTTATAAATGTGTTCTGACCCATTCTTGTTTTGCTTTTTGTACGAGGAACCGCCCGAGGACCGCTTTGAGGAGACCCAGACTCGAGGAGAAGCAGGAGCAGCTGAGGACGTAGTTATAGCTTTTAGAGTTGTTTAGGACAGTTAGTTTACTTTCAGCTTGATTATTATGGTAATAATATAGGGACTCAGAGACTTTGGACAGTTTGGACTTGGCTATATTGGGATCGATTGCGTCAAGCACTAGTGTGCTCGGGGGACCTCACCGTGGTTTTCACGGGTTTTGATTTCTTGCCTTTTATTTCTATTTTGATTCTCTAAGAATTTGGCCCCTAGACTCAGGAGTTTCTCTTGATTGTGACGTAATTGATTAGGACCCAATCCCTAACTATTTGCAAGTACCTATAGTTTGTAATTGGACCTAACTAATAAGAATAATGAAAAGTTCAGACTTGAGTCCACGTGCCGTGAGGAACCACATATAATGATGGTAGGACATGTTGTGGTGGGCACCGAGTGGTTCCCAAGATCGAACTCCGAACTTGGTTTTATTAGCTAGCTACCGTTCTTCTCGTGTAGAAATTGCTCGTCTAAGGTCATTTCTTCTAGCATCATATATATAGTTTTATTCTTGTTTTTAATTTATGCACAGATCGCCCTGCATGTAGAGTGCTGGCAACAGGTATGCATCTCAGACTTTGCATGCATCATTGTGTTTGATCGCGCATCAGATTTTTTGACTTCTCCCCCTATTTTGGATTATAAATAATCAGGAGAATTGAAATTTTTTTAGGCGTTTGTTTGCTTATTAAAAATATATAAAAAGTGATAATTATAAAATTGGGATTGCTAAACATACTTGACCCAAAAAGACACTCGACTTAAAAATCTGTCTTGGGAGAGAGATCCCCTTATTGTTTGGTTTGCTTGTGCGAGAGAGTGACCCGCACACTAGGATAGGGCCACACCTGAACTCTCGACAGACTACCGGCCTTTTATATGGGATAGTCTGTTGGGAGCATCGGGTTCCTACCATCTCGCTTAATCGCCTTGCTAGACTGAATTTTCACCTAAGATAAAATTGACAAGATAAAAGACCAAAACTTTACGATAATCAGCTCTCAGTGTTGAGTAGGTGAATTGGGGGTTTGTTTGCTGATCTTGTTTGTTTCCAGATTCCATCCGCCTTTCTCGATATCATGATGATGGGCTGGAGATCCCTTAGGTAGCCTTTGGCTAGACCACTTTCTAGCACTTCACCCCACTCATCTAGGTTGGTTCGTGAGAGACCAAACTCGCTCTACAAACTCGAGTTCGATTCTGCCCTGTTCCCCCTCGACCACCCTTCTACCAGTCCCCAGGTGCCAGAGAAGAGACCAGAACAGATATCCATTCATTTGACGACACCTTAGTTCGGATCTTTTGCCTTTGCAGAGACCCAAGAGATGGCCAGCAATGAGGAGCGTACTGATGGAAAGCCCAGACTACTACTTATGTTTTGGATCAAGGCTTCATCAACCTTACACTATTATCCTCCCTTGAGACGATGCATCATCATATCAGAGATCAGGGATCATTCATGGTAGATATGCGTAGAGAGATGGAGCATATGCGAGCCAACCGAGGAGAACAGAACCGAGCCGGTGGTGGAGAGATGCGAGAGCATGGAGGAGGAGACAGAGACCATCCAGAGGAGCCACAGGAGCCAGTTCGACCAACCAGGTTGATGAGAGAGTTGCACAACCCTGGTACGACTCTTACAGATCGTTGGATTCATCTTTCAACGATTCTTGGACATTTCAAGCTCCCACCTCAAACGATCTAGTTGTTGCCTATGTTCCATGGGCTTTCCACCGAGGAGCCGTACCTCCACCTCCAGGAGTTTGAGATGATCTGCAGCACTATCCATGACAGATTTGTGGATTAGTACACCATTATGATGATGGCTTTTCCATTCTCCATGGTCAACAGAGTAGCCTACTGGCTGAAGCATTTGGGGAGATATGTTAATTCGTGGGAACATCTTTAAACCGACTACTTGAACAAGTACTATCCACTCGAACGGACGAATGCAGTGAGAGCTCTGATCAATAATTTCTCCATGATTCCCAACGAGCAATTCCATGAGGCGTGGGATCGATTCAGAGAGCTTATTGACCGGTGTCCACACCATGACATCTCCAAGCCCAACCTAATATAGAGTTTCTTTTGTGGGCTGACACCGGTGCTGTAGGTGCTAGTGAATGCTTCTTGCAGGGGTTATTATTTTGCCAAAGATGAGGATCAGGTCTGGGCCACATATGAGGAGATGGTTTAGAACTACGCTGTCATGTCCCAGACCCGTCTCTACACTCAGGGGAAGCCCTCGCCCTATGCCGTGTCCTATCAAAGGATAGCATGAGTCTATGCGGACCCATCCACCTCTTCAGCAGCTGCAGCACAGGCAAAGTCATCAGTTGTTGATATGGGCATCATTAGCGAGAAGTTGGATCACATTGAGATCATTGAGAAGAAGCAGTGCCAGGATGATGAATACCCATTCATCACTCTTTATTCTTCTATTTTAGCTACAAAAACCTTTGCAAATACATGTAGATATGTGTAAATACAAATAAATACCAAAAGCATGCATTGTGTAAAAACCTATAATTAGCATGTTTTTGTGCACAAAATAAAAGAATAAAGAGCAAAAAGAAAAAGAGGGAAATATTTAGAATAAATATTGAGCAACCTAACCCAAGGGAGGGCTCAGCATGGGCCTGACCGCATAAAAGCCAAAGTAGAGGGAGATAGGGGCTCACATGTGTATATACTTCTGTAAATAAATAAAACTTTATATTTTCCTCACCCAAAAAGATGTTTGTCCATATTGTGTGTATATATTATTGAAAACAAAATAAAAAGATAAAAATCAAAAATTCAAAAAAAATACCCTTTCACCATGTGTATAAACCACACCACTGTATTTAATTAACCCTATAAATAAATTCAATTATTTTCTAAACTTTTTGTAAATATTCTATGTTACATATTGTAAATAAAATAAATAACAAGAAACAAAACAAAAATCAAATAAAAATCACAAAATTGAAAATACAAAAATACATTGTATAAATACCATGTATATAAATGTATTCATTTATTTATTTCACCCTTGTATATAAGTGATAAAAATAAAATAAAAATATTCTTTTATTCCTCATTTAATCTTGTAAATAAATAAAATACAAAATGAGCATAAAAACACATAAAAATAACAAATAAAAAATCAAAAATAAAAATCCATATAGTGTACATATACCTATATATATAGCTACCCTATTTTTATTTCCAAAAATTAATTAAAAATCACCAAAAAATAGAAAAAAATAAAAGAAAAATATTTCATGTTTTGAGTTTTCTTTAATTCGGCCTATTTCTGCCTTAAAATAAATAAACAAAAATCAAATACACGTGGCAGCGTCTGACTGGTCCACGGGGGAATGTTGACCCCGGTCAACTCCCCCGCGGACTCCTTCCTTTTCTGGAAGATGCGTGCCGCGCCTCCTTCGCCGATTTATCCACGCGTCTCCAGGCTGTCACCCACTCAACCCCCGTGCTCGGATTCTTCGCCGTTCATCCCTCTCCCTCGCCGGATCTTCCGCCATCAAATCCACGCTTTCCATCGCCGTCGGCACTCAACCCTAATCGACGCTGTCACTCTATATATTCTTCCCTCCGCCGCCTCCGCGCCCCATCTTTGGACCATCTCCTTCTTCCCAGTGACCTCCATAGGCTCCGCAAGAGTGACAGCGAGCGTCAGCCCTTGTTGCAGTGAGGTGAGGAGGCGTATCCTTTGATCCGGCGATTCTCGCCGTCCTTGCTCCGCCGCCAGCGTCGAGCATCGAGCCTCAGGCCTTGACGCCCTTCGAGGCTACGACCAGGAGCAAGAGCAGCTCCAGCACAGTCTCCAGCATCCATCAGGTATCCGATTAGACCTTCCATTTAGCGTAATTTTTGATTTCGCCCAAATCATAGCTTCGCCGCATTTCTCTGATTCCGTCCATCTCACGCAATATCTCGACCATCCGACTCGATCATCATCTCCGCCGTATCCTCACGCACCTTCTACGCACGCTCATTCAACCCAGATCGCACCGGATCTGGGAGTCGAGCTCCACCGTCTTCGCCTCGCCGGAGCTCTTACGCCCCACCGCACCGTTCACCTTCACGCCACCTAACTGGGTCGAGGCACTTTGCCCTCGACCCGCGAAGCTTCTTGACCACTTTGCAGGTCCAAAGGGGGTGTCTGAGCCTCCTTCACAGTTCAGCCAGGAGCTTCGAGCCACTAGGCCTCGCCGGAGCCCCTCCAGGGTTCGGCTGGGGCATTGGCCACCACCAGCAGCTGCGGGACAGTCCAGCGGAGCTTCTCCGACCATTTGCAGTAGCTGAGGAGGACCGGAGTCCACGCACGAGGCCGGCGAAGTTCGCCGGCCATCAGTTCTTCCTCCACCTTCCAGAGCCGTCCGATGAAGACCTCGCTCCAGTTCTAATCCTAGCCGTCGATCTGTAGAGGAGCAGCAGCCGTCGATCCATCTGAGGATCTCATCCGGACCGTTGCAGCCGAGGAGAGAGGGACCCGAGCTCAGCACCGCTTGATCATCCACGTGGACCTCCCTCCGCCGTCGATCGAGACCAAGAGCCGAAGAAGTAAAGCGCCGCACATCCCAGCCGTCAGATCACCCACGTGGCGCACATCCGACCGTCGGCGAATAAAGGGGTAAATATCGTAGGCCCCCCTCTTAGTTTGTCATTTACTTTTTAGTCCTGTGAATATTTTTAAAAACTTTTTCACGTAGGGTAATTTGCATTTGGAACCTTGTGCTTTATTTTAATTGCATGTATGCCCCTGTGTGTTTGTGAACACGTGCGTCGTCACGTGTATATTGGGCTTTTTGCATATCTAGTCCTGTAGATCTGGAGTGTTATGGAATGAATGAATACTTTTGATTAATTGCAGTTATGCCCCTGTGAGCATTGTTTTTGTGCATGTGCGTATTTATTGGGCTTTTTGCGACTTTGGCCCTGGGCTTTTGATATGAGTTATCAATAAGCCCTGGGACTTAGTTTTTCTTGCAATATAGTCCCTGTGTGCCCCAGCCACGCGCGAGGCACGTGACTTGCTGGGCTTTTTGCACCAGCGACCCCCAGGTCTTGGGTATTTGCACATTGGTCCTTGTGCCTAGTATCCTCTTGTTTATTTTTAAATAAATAGCAAACCACCTCCAAATCCAATGAAATTTTGACACATGGCTCCTGCCATGGTGTAGGAATTTCTATGATTTTTGGGGACATTTTTGATTTCATTTATTATTTTTAAAAATTCAAAAACCCCTATTTTTGCTACTGTTTGACTTTAAAAATACCAAAAAAATATAAAAACTCCACCAAAAATTCCAAAAAAATTAGGTACTGTTTCTTGCTTGTTGATTGATTTTCCAGCCATTTTTGGTGACTTTTCATCACTTAAAAACCCTAAAAATTGAAAAGCCCCTAAAAACTCATAAAAATTGTAATAAATAAATTAAAAATCCAAAAACAATAATTAGGGTGCCTAAATTTTCCTTATTCTTTCTAGATTATAGGAAAATTACCTTTAGGGCTTTTTGAGATCCAAAATTATTTTATTTTTGGGTCTTAAGCCTTGCTGGACAGTACCCTTTGTTTTTCGCATTGTTTGATTTTTAATAAATAATTTACCCATTAGAAAAATTCCAAAAATTCACCAAAAACAGTAAAAAACTTAAAAAACCTAAAAACCAATTTTCTGGAATTTTTGCATCATTTCTTGTGTGTTTAATAAATTGTTGAAGTCCCCTTGTATTTGCCTTGCATTCATTTTATTTCATTTGCTCATCTTTTAAAAAAAATCTAAAAAATTATAAAAATAAAAAACCACTAAAAAAGATTCTCTCTTGGATTGCTGACTACATCGTAGGCCGTAAGGCCAATCTGTGCTCCTTGAGTTCGACCCTGGGAGCTATACCAGGTTAATCCTATAGCAGGACCACTTCTCTGTGTTTCATTGATTTTATCTTCATTTGTGGTTCATTTTCTTGATTGACGCATTCGAGTGACTGAGGTCGCAACGACCTATTTATTTTACACCTTCTACCTTAGTCGCATCGGTTTTTGTGTCATCAGAATGGCGCCGTTGCCGGGGAGCACGGCTTTGTAGTCATTTTTCCATATTGTCTCTCTACATTATAACTGTTATCTGACACTCTCTCTTTCTAATTTTTGTGCGAGGTACTACGTGGAGAACTTGGAGTACACTTTTTGAGGACCCGCACGGGAAGAAGAGCAGGAGGAAGAGAGAGAAGAAGAAGAAATTTTTTATTTCAGAGAGAGAGAGAGAGAACATTATTTTTGTAATAATTTAGGACTCAGACTTTGAACTGTGGACACTTGTAACTTAGCGGGTCTGTTTCGCCGAGCACCGGTGTGCTCGGGGGACCCATTTGGATTTTCGCGGCTTTTATCGTGGTTTTTATAGCTAGCTGCCTTTTTCGGTGTTTCTCGCGGTTTTAGCCCCTAGACATAGGACTTTTGATTGATTGTGACGTAAATTTTAAGGCCCAACACCTAATAGAATATCTGTTCCTATAGACCGTAACTGGACCTTAATAAAATTCACTGAAAAAGTTAGTTTAATTGGATTTGAGACCACGTGCCGTGAGGAGTCACATACAGCGCTGGCAGGACCCGTTGTGGCGGGCACCGAGTGACTCCCAAGATCGGACTCCGGACTCGATTCGGTTAGCTAACTATTGTTCTTCACGATCAATAGAAGTTGCTTGTCTAAGGCCGGTCTTTCCCGCTGCACCATTTAGGTAGTTTTATTCTGTCTTTAAATTCTGCGTGGATCACTTGCATGTAGAGTGCTGGAGACAAGGTACGCATTTCTTTCTCTGCATGCATCATTGATTTCTTCGCGCATCGGCTTTTTCGTCTTCTCCCTCTGTTTTTGGCTTAATCATCAGGAGAATCGGAAAAATCGTTAGGCCGCTTGTATTTTTTTTGAAAAAAAATTAAAAAGAAAAAAAAAATTGGGACTGGATAACATTATTGACCCTAAAAGACACTCACATTAAAAATTTGTCTTGGGGAGAGCAACCCCCTCATTGTATGGTTTGGATGCGCGAGAGAGTGACTCGCACCCTAGGTAGAACCCTCCGGTGTTATTTCTAGCTGACTACCGACTCTTCCGTGCGGGCCAGTCGGTTGGAGTAGCATCGGGTATCCTAACAGGTCACGTAAGCGCTCTGATATTTTGTATGTTCACCAAATAAAATTGACAAGATAAATTGACCGATCTTTCACGGTCTTCAGATTGTGTTGCGTTGGTGAACCGGGGGTTTGCTTTGCGATCATATTTTCTCCAGATCCCATCCGCCCAACTCGCCAAGATCAAGATGATGGGTAGACGATCTCTTAGGCAGCCTCTGGCTGCACCGCTTTCAGGCGCGTCTACTCCATCATCTAGGTTGGCCCGAGAGAGTCGAGACCAGCTCTCCGGGCCCGAGTTCGATTCCACCCTGTTCCCCCTCGATCCCCTTTCTTCTGCTACTGAGAGACATGAGCCCGAGGAGAGACGAATTAATTTGACAGAACCTGAGTTAGGCTCATCTGATTTTGCAGACATCCCTATGGCTGGAGCCGGCAGTTCAGACGATCGCCAGCCCGAACATTTTGTCTTAGACCAGGGAGCGATTAACTCCACCCTGATCGCGTCATTAGAGACAGTTCAGCAACAGTTACGCGATCAGGGGGCATTCATGATAGAGATGAGGAGGGAGTTGGAGCGACTCCGAAGAGAGCGAGACGAGCCGAGCGAGCCGGAGGACATTCCTGACGCTGATGCAGAGGCAGCAGCCGCAGCAGCAGCTGCCGCAGCAGAGGCAGCCGCCGCCGCAGCAAGACCGATGTGGGAGCTTCACAACCCCGGATCTACACTGATGCACCAATGGGTGGTGATACCTGCTATCGTGGGGGATTTCAAATTCCCTCCGAACACCCTGCAGATGCTTCCTCATTTTCACGGACTCGCCACTGAGGAACCCCACCTCCATCTCCAGGAGTTTCTGATGATCTGCAGCACTGTCCACGACCGTCGTGTGGACCAAGATACGATTCGGATGATGGCCTTCCCTTTTTCACTGGCAGATAGAGCAGCCGCCTGGCTGAAACATCTAGGGAAGTTTGTTTACACCTGGGAGCAACTCCGCACCGAGTACTTGAACAAGTACTATCCACTCGGGCGGACGAATGCAGCGAGGGCCCTGATCAACAACTTCTCCATGCTCCCAAACGAGCAATTTCACGAGGCATGGGAGAGGTTCAGAGAGCTTCTGGATAGATGCCCACACCACGACATTTCGAAGCCGAACCTAGTTCAGAGCTTCTTTAGTGGGCTGACGCCAGAGCTTCAGGGTCTGGTGAATGCTTCTTGCGGCGGGTCCTACTTTGCCAAGGACCACAACCAAGTCTGGGCCATCTATGAGGAGATGTCCGAAAATTACATGGTGATGTCCCAGACTCGGTTGTACACACAGAGAGTACAGCCGCCAGGACCCGTGCAGTATCAGCGGATAGCACGGGTTGATGCAGGTCCATCCAGTTCGTCCACAGTTGCAGCCGCACAGGCAGAGTCGGCCGCTGCGGACATGGGGATTATCAGCGAGAAGTTGGACCGCATGGAAATCATAGAGAAGAAGCAGTGCCAGGGCATAACTCAGATGGAGGAAATGGCACAAACTCTGAGCGACATGAAGACCCAGCTCTTGTGTCTTCAGGAGGCACAGACGGCTCCTCAGCCCCGTCTTCTGTCGCGTGGCGATTCCGGCGGCAGCCGCAGCTCGTCCCAGCGCTCCAGCTCCTTGCAGCAGCCTAGACAAGTTCACCTTGTACAGGCGGAGCCGTACCAGCAGCAGCAGCCCTCTTACCAGTCACCACCATCTCCAGACTTACAGATGGTGGTATATCAGCCGGATCAGCCTCTGGATGTACTCCCACCAGCCCCTTACGATGCGGAACCGTTGATGGATGTCAACGGGATTTGGTATGACCGTCCTCAACCTGGAATCCGACGAGACCATCCCGGATTCAGGTGGGGGAATGGGGGTAACCAGTCCCAACAGCAGCCAGCCGGTCAGGGAGGGCAGTACTCCCAGCAGAGAGATCACCAGCAGCCCCCAGCACACCAGCCATCATCCTTCGTACCTCGTCCCTATCAGCAGCAGGGACAGAATTGGAGACGTGAGCAGCAGGCTCACCAGCAGCAGCATCATTCCTCTTACCCCTCTCAGCCCCAGCAGCCTCATTATCAGAGAGGCAACCCGTCGGGTTCCCATGAGAGCCCCGCCACGGATGATCTAGCCCGCCTCTTCACAGAGCAGCAGGCTACATTTAGACGGGAGATGGACGAGTTCCGCCAGGAGATGCGGGACCTGATGAGAGGGAAGGCCGCCATCCCTGCACAGATCGAGCCTAATCCGAATAACTTGAAGAGGAAATCTGAGCAGGTAGTTCACACTGAGCCTACCACTTCTAGTGACTCATTTGATGTTATCTCGTCGGATATATTTGATGCTGATTTTGTCACACTTAGGAGCGGTAGAAGACCAGCAGGAGGCGCCTCATCTGAGCGACAACACGAGGAATCATCTAGAGCGCCAGATGAGGAAGAGGAGAGCGGTACTGAAGCCGCACATGATGATGATGGTGGTACTGATGCCACCCGAGATGCTATTCCCACCGGCGGTACTGAGGCCGCCGCTTCACCAGATCGAGGAGGTGGTACTGACGCCACCAGCAGAGCCGAGCCAGCCAGCGGTACTGAGGCCGCAAGACGTCTAGTTGTAGAGCCAGCTAGAGGTGGTACTGATGCCACCAACATTTATTCGGATAGAAATGTTGTCTTTCCTCGCATGAATGTATCTCAGAACTCTGAATTGAATAAAGGAAAAGGTTTAGTTTCTTCTGATCCCACTGTGATGAATGATGTTTGTGAGGATCCGGTCATCGAACCGTCTAGGCCTATTCCTAGTCCTTCATCTGAGAAGGACCCAGTGATCCCCTTTCCTAGAGCCCTTGAGTTAGGGAAAGGGAAGAAAAAAGAAAAAGACCCAAAAAAGAGAGAGCAGGAGGAGTTCAGCCAGAGCATGATAGACCGATTTCACATCCAGCTGACCCTCAATGAGGCTTTGCAGCACATTCCTCTTCTTCAGCGATCCCTAAGAGATAGGACCACAGTCAGGAGGAAGAAGAGGAGCAAGACAGCAGAGATCCATGTGCTGACAAAAGCCACGTGTTACGCGATCCAGAACCATCTGCCGACTAAGAGGCCAGATCTAGGGGCCCCGTATGTCAGATGTCAGATTAGTGAGCAGAGGTTCGACCGTACTCTCTTAGATAGCGGATCGTCGATCAACCTTCTTCCGGCAGCCCTTCTCGACCACTTAGAGTTGGGCACTCTTAGACAGAGCAGGACATACCTTCAGTTTGCTGATCGGTCTGTCAAGAGGCCAAAAGGGTTGTTGCGAGACGTTGTCGTCACGATTCAGGGTTTGCAATTCCCCGTGGACTTCGTAGTGCTGGACATGGAGACCCCTGACTCGTTGACCGATTCCCCCATCATCCTCGGTCGCCCGTTCTTGGCCACAGCCAAGGCAGTGACTGACCATGACAGTGGGAAGGTATTCTTTCGCGTCCAGGGCGAGAGTATACAAATAGAGACGGTTAAGGACCACAGAGCCAGAGCTAGATCCCGCTCACAGAGCAGTACAGATTCAGAGCAGCTGACAGACACAGAGCCAGACATCCACCAGGACTGTGATTTTGTGATCACAGATGATGAGGCAGCTTGGGCAGATCCTGCAGCACAGACCATCCTCTCATATTCAGATACAGCTGATGCAGAGATGATAGTAGAGGATAGTCTGGAGAGCACAACCCTGGTTCAGGATACTATTGAGTCAGCAGAGTCGGACCTTGATCGCGACACGATTTCCAGTGATGGTGGTGCTGATGCCACCTTGTTCTCCGGTGGTACTGATGCCACCGAGTCTGATATAGATCCCTCGGATTCAGAGTCTGATTGGGCAGATTGTGATGATCAGATGCCAGATCTGGATCCACCTGAGCCTATAGATGAGGAGGAGGTAGAGGCAGAACAGATCAGAGACAATGCAGAGGACCCGCCTTCTCCAGATCCAGTTTGTGAGAGTTCGTTATCATTCTCCCAGGCAAATTTGGCAGAATTGTCTACATACACACATCTTCTTCAGAAGCCAGATTTGCCAGCACCTAGCTGTCCAGAGCTAAAGCCGCTCCCTACTTCGTTGAAGTATAGATTCCTTGCGGGAGAGATTGAGATGTACCCAGTCATCATCTCTGCCGATCTGACTGGAGAACAAGAATCCCGTCTGATGGAGGTTCTTGAAAAGAACCGCAAGGCAATTGGATGGAGCGTAGCAGATCTCCATGGGATTAGTCCCTCGTTGTGTTCCCACCATATCTATCTCGAGGAAGGGGCGAAGCCGTCGCGTGAGTTCCAGCGGCGACTGAACCCTAACCTACGAGAGGTTGTTATGAAGGAAATATCAAAATGGTGGAGTGCAGATTTTATTTATCCCATTTCCGACTCCAAGTGGGTTAGCCCCTTGCATGTGGTGCCCAAGAAGACGGGCATCACGACTGTGATCAGTGAGTCGGGAGAGGAGATTGCTACACGAGTACCCACCTCTTGGCGGGTTTGCGTTGACTACAGGAGACTCAACCAGGCCACCAAGAAGGACCATTTCCCCCTGCCTTTTATTGATCAGATCATAGAGAGACTGGCAGGGAAGAGCCATTATTGCTTCCTAGATGGGTACTCGGGCTACAACCAGGTGGCCATCGCTCCTGAGGATCAGGAGAAGACCACCTTTACCTGTCCCTTCGGTACTTACGCTTTTCGACGCATGCCATTCGGGCTATGTAACGCCCCTGCGACTTTTCAGAGATGCATGCTGTCGATATTTTCGGACATGGTAGGGGAGTGCTTGGAGGTCTTCATGGACGACTTCTCGGTTTACGGCGACGGTTTCGATTCCTGTCTTGACTGCCTAGACCGAGTGCTCCAGCGATGCATTGCTACCCGCTTAGTTCTGTCTTGGGAGAAGAGTCACTTCATGGTGACTCAAGGGACGGTGCTTGACCACATCATCTCCAACAGAGGCATGGAGGTTGATCCGGCCAAGGTCGATGTCATTAGGAAACTCACACCGCCGTCCAATCTGAAGCAGTTACGGTCATTTCTGGGGCATGTTGGTTTTTATAGGAGATTCATTCATGATTTCAGCAAGATTGCCCGACCATTGACTGACCTTTTGACGAAAGACACCGAGTTCCTTGTTGATGACAAGTGTCTTTCATCATTTGAAACTCTCCAGCAATGTGTTATTGAGGCTCCTGTCCTTCAGCCACCCGATTGGTCTCTCCCATTCGAGATCATGACGGACGCCTCTGATTTTGCCGTAGGGGCAGTGCTAGGACAGAGGAGGGATGGAGTGCCATTTGCCATACACTATGCTAGCCGCACATTGGATTCCTCCCAGCGGAATTATACGGTCACAGAGAAGGAGATGCTAGCAGTAGTGTTTGCCCTAGATAAGTTCAGATCGTATATCATTGGATCCCGAGTGACCTTGTACACTGACCACACCGCCATCGGGTACCTCATGTCAAAGAAGGATGCCAAGGCCAGACTTACTAGATGGATCCTTCTACTCCAGGAGTTCGACATTGAGATCAAGGATAAGCCTGGAGTCAAGAATGTGGTGGCGGACCATTTATCCTGATTAGAGCAGCCCGAGGATTCTGAGCAGATTGATCCCATTTGTGATACCTTCCCAGATGAGGCGATCCTTGCTATCGCCTCACTCCCGTGGTATGCCGATATTGTGAACTTTCTCGTTGCTGGGAAAGTCCCACAAGATTGGCCCAAGCAAAAGATTGAGACCTTCCTTGCGAAGGCCAAGTCCTACCACTGGGAGGATCCCATCCTTTACCACGAAGGAGGGGATAGCATCTGGCGTCGGTGTATTCCTCAGGAGGAGCATCATAGTGTCCTCACTTACTGCCACAAGCTTGAGGCAGGAGGACATCATTCAGGGAGGAGAACGGCACAGAAAGTGCTCCAATCCGGCTTGTGGTGGCCTACACTCTTCAAGGACTCTGATGAGTTCGTGAAGAGGTGTACTGACTGTCAGAGGATGGGCACTTGTGGACAACGTGATATGATGCCGATGCAGCCCATTCATTTCTGTGAGGTTTTTGACGCATGGGGCATCGATTTCATGGGTCCATTCCCTAAGAGTCAGGGATTTGAGTACATTCTGTTGGCCGTAGATTATGTTAGTCGTTGGGTTGAGGCTATCCCCGCCCGAGCCGCAGATGCAAAGACAGTTTGCAAATTTTTGAAGAGGAACATCATCATGCGGTTCGGGGTTCCACGAGTTCTGATTTCTGATGGGGGATCTCATTTCATCAACGACCAGGTGAAGGCACTTGCTACCGAGTTCAGTATAGACCATCGTGTTGCCACTCCATACCATCCACAGACAAATGGTCTAGCTGAGGTGTCGAATAGGGAGATCAAGAATATTTTGCAGAAAGTCGTCCGCCCTGACCGAAAGAATTGGTCACAGCTTTTGGACTCGGTCTTGTGGGCATATAGGACGTCTTTCAAGACTCCATTGGGTACATCTCCCTTTCGCCTTGTTTATGGCAAGCCATGCCATCTACCAGTTGAACTGAGGCACAAGTCACTTTGGGCAGTCACAGATATTCTTATGGATCCAGATGGTATAGGAGACCAGAGGAGGGCAGAGCTAGCCGCCTTGGAAGAGCTTAGAGATACAGCTTTCTCAAACAGCCTACATTATAAGGAGAAAGTCAAAGAGTGGCATGATTCTCATATCAGCCACAAGCATTTTGAGATTGGACAGAAAGTATGGCTGTTTGATGCGAGGCTTAGATTATTTCCAGGGAAGCTACAGAGCAAATGGAAAGGACCCTATTTGGTCAGAAAGGTACACGATAACGGTAGCATTGATATATCTGAGTTATCTTCTGAGAGTACC
Source organism: Ottelia alismoides (assembly GCA_037367405.1). NCBI lineage: Eukaryota > Viridiplantae > Streptophyta > Magnoliopsida > Alismatales > Hydrocharitaceae > Ottelia > Ottelia alismoides. The sequence continues at coordinate 200,464 of JAZKJV010005858.1, forward strand.
TTCCGAGTGAACGGCCAGCGGCTCAAACCATTTCTAGAACATGAGCCGCGGGACGTTATTATTGCTGCTATTCATTTTGCGTGAGATGTGGTCTTTTGACTCACATCTTTTGCATCTCACGCCTGATTTTCACTGTTCCTCCGCCTGTATAGATCCAGTTGTCCATATCATTCTATTCTTTAGTCCCACATCCCGTCTCTCATCTTATGATTATGCTATACTTAGGGTGTACTTTACCCTAAGTATAGGGGGGATGTCGGACCTGCGATTATTCTTTTCATTCTTTCTGCTCTTGTTTTTGCTGCCTATACTTAGGGATATTTTACCCTAAGTATAGGGGGGGCAGATTCTGTATCTTCTTCACTCGGCTTTCCCTTCATGTACAGCTTTCTATACTTAGGATTAGTTAATCCTAAGTATAGGGGGAAACCACCGAGTTCCTCTCATTCTATTCATTTATTCGTTCCTGTACTTAGCCATTCCTTTTCACTTCCCTTGTACTAAGCACGAGTTATGTCTTCTTCATCGCTCTTGATCACTCTGAGGACATCGTTCGAGCTAAGTATAGGGGGGGGGTGTATATATTTCATATATACTTTAGCCATAACTCGTACTTTGTGTGAGTGTGTTAATAAATAAAATGGCTAAAAATCACAAAATTTTTAAAATTTTTCATGTACATAAACCTCTTTTATTCTTGCACATACATAGCTAGTGTATAAAGTATTTTTGTAAAAATGATTTCAAAAAATCTTTTGTGTAAAGCTTGTGTAAATATTTTGTATCAAAATTATGTATATAGTACAAAATTTTTTCCAAAATGTTTTGAAAATCAAAAGTTTGCAAAAATCTTGTGTAAATGTTTGTAAATATCATTTTGCAAAACTTGCACCTCATGCATCATTCATTCATGATTTCAAAACATTTTTCAAAAATTTTTGCATGATTGTAAAATATTTGTAAATAGCATCTTGTGTACATATATGTATATAGTTTTTCCTGGATGAGAGTTGACATTTAAACTAAGCCTGGAATTAAATTGAGAAATGGAGCTTGAATAAGATCTTAATTCACTTAACTTCAAGAGGAACCTTGTAGGACTTAGGGTTAAGGCTTTTCAGGTCCATAAGGACTTAATTCTTTGAGTCCACTAGGCTATGAGCATATGTCATCTTGATGAGCCTAAGTAGAGCACTTAACAACACACGCATGACTCTCAGAGACAATGGCTTAACTTGCACCTGCACTTTACACATGGCTCTCCATGGATGAGGTGGTGAGGAGGCAGTTTCCTTTGGCTTGGGGTAGCATATGAGGGTAGTACTTCTAGGCGGAACCTCTCTTCTTCTTATAGTGAAGGAAGTGCACCTCAACTTGGTCTAGTGGTGTTGAAAGCTAAAGACAGAAGCTGTGGGTTGCAATAAAGCTTCAAAAGAGGGATAGTCTACTGGCTCAAGAGGAAATTTCTTATATGCTGCACCATGTAGATATGTTGTACAGAAGTTGTTGAAAAAAAAAAATGCAAAAATGCAAAAAGAACTCCAAAAAAGTGGTGGGTCGGATTGAAAATTTAATAACCCCACCGGAGTATAAAGCAAAAGCTTATGGTATCCATGTTATATCTCATGAAGCTTGCAGCGGGAGACTTAGCTACACTGGCTAAGCTTCCAAAACTCTATACTTCTACCCCCTCTCCTTGAGCCGGTTGCACTTGAACTTAGAAGGGAATACCCCGCTTCTCGAGGAAAGAGTTGCTAGACTGAGGCATTAGAGTTACCAGGTTGAGGGAGGTTGTTTCTTTGTTACTTCTGAGGTGGGGAGCCACATATCACCTACACCGCAAGGAAAGATTCATGGTCATTAGAGTTTGTGTATGTAGACTTGTTCTGATCTGGTTTATTGAGGAGTCTTGCCCATAGATTGGTGGAACTCGGAGGCTGTTGAGTTTTAGGCTTAAGTCCAAATAAGGTTCCGACACATTAATAATCCAAAGATCTGATCGAGCTCCATATTTCAATTTAATGAAGGAAAATTTAATAAGTCAACCTTGATCCATGTACATCCTCTTTTTCTTTTTCGTTTTCTTTCTTTTTCACTTCTTTTTCAAATAAGTGTTTGCTAAGGGACTAGCAAAGTTAAGCATAGGGGGGTGATGAATACCCATTCATCACTCTTTATTCTTCTATTTTAGCTACAAAAACCTTTGCAAATACATGTAGATATGTGTAAATACAAATAAATACCAAAAGCATGCATTGTGTAAAAACCTATAATTAGCATGTTTTTGTGCACAAAATAAAAGAATAAAGAGCAAAAAGAAAAAGAGGGAAATATTTAGAATAAATATTGAGCAACCTAACCCAAGGGAGGGCTCAGCATGGGCCTGACCGCATAAAAGCCAAAATAGAGGGAGATAGGGGCTCACATGTGTATATACTTCTGTAAATAAATAAAACTTTATATTTTCCTCACCCAAAAAGATGTTTGTCCATATTGTGTGTATATATTATTGAAAACAAAATAAAAAGATAAAAATCAAAAATTCAAAAAAAATACCCTTTCACCATGTGTATAAACCACACCACTGTATTTAATTAACCCTATAAATAAATTCAATTATTTTCTAAACTTTTTGTAAATATTCTATGTTACATATTGTAAATAAAATAAATAACAAGAAACAAAACAAAAATCAAATAAAAATCACAAAATTGAAAATACAAAAATACATTGTATAAATACCATGTATATAAATGTATTCATTTATTTATTTCACCCTTGTATATAAGTGATAAAAATAAAATAAAAATATTCTTTTATTCCTCATTTAATCTTGTAAATAAATAAAATACAAAATGAGCATAAAAACACATAAAAATAACAAATAAAAAATCAAAAATAAAAATCCATATAGTGTACATATACCTATATATATAGCTACCCTATTTTTATTTCCAAAAATTAATTAAAAATCACCAAAAAATAGAAAAAAATAAAAGAAAAATATTTCATGTTTTGAGTTTTCTTTAATTCGGCCTATTTCTGCCTTAAAATAAATAAACAAAAATCAAATACACGTGGCAGCGTCTGACTGGTCCACGGGGGAATGTTGACCCCGGTCAACTCCCCCGCGGACTCCTTCCTTTTCTGGAAGATGCGTGCCGCGCCTCCTTCGCCGATTTATCCACGCGTCTCCAGGCTGTCACCCACTCAACCCCCGTGCTCGGATTCTTCGCCGTTCATCCCTCTCCCTCGCCGGATCTTCCGCCATCAAATCCACGCTTTCCATCGCCGTCGGCACTCAACCCTAATCGACGCTGTCACTCTATATATTCTTCCCTCCGCCGCCTCCGCGCCCCATCTTTGGACCATCTCCTTCTTCCCAGTGACCTCCATAGGCTCCGCAAGAGTGACAGCGAGCGTCAGCCCTTGTTGCAGTGAGGTGAGGAGGCGTATCCTTTGATCCGGCGATTCTCGCCGTCCTTGCTCCGCCGCCAGCGTCGAGCATCGAGCCTCAGGCCTTGACGCCCTTCGAGGCTACGACCAGGAGCAAGAGCAGCTCCAGCACAGTCTCCAGCATCCATCAGGTATCCGATTAGACCTTCCATTTAGCGTAATTTTTGATTTCGCCCAAATCATAGCTTCGCCGCATTTCTCTGATTCCGTCCATCTCACGCAATATCTCGACCATCCGACTCGATCATCATCTCCGCCGTATCCTCACGCACCTTCTACGCACGCTCATTCAACCCAGATCGCACCGGATCTGGGAGTCGAGCTCCACCGTCTTCGCCTCGCCGGAGCTCTTACGCCCCACCGCACCGTTCACCTTCACGCCACCTAACTGGGTCGAGGCACTTTGCCCTCGACCCGCGAAGCTTCTTGACCACTTTGCAGGTCCAAAGGGGGTGTCTGAGCCTCCTTCACAGTTCAGCCAGGAGCTTCGAGCCACTAGGCCTCGCCGGAGCCCCTCCAGGGTTCGGCTGGGGCATTGGCCACCACCAGCAGCTGCGGGACAGTCCAGCGGAGCTTCTCCGACCATTTGCAGCAGCTGAGGAGGACCGGAGTCCACGCACGAGGCCGGCGAAGTTCGCCGGCCATCAGTTCTTCCTCCACCTTCCAGAGCCGTCCGATGAAGACCTCGCTCCAGTTCTAATCCTAGCCGTCGATCTATAGAGGAGCAGCAGCCGTCGATCCATCTGAGGATCTCATCCGGACCGTTGCAGCCGAGGAGAGAGGGACCCGAGCTCAGCACCGCTTGATCATCCACGTGGACCTCCCTCCGCCGTCGATCGAGACCAAGAGCCGAAGAAGTAAAGCGCCGCACATCCCAGCCGTCAGATCACCCACGTGGCGCACATCCGACCGTCGGCGAATAAAGGGGTAAATATCGTAGGCCCCCCTCTTAGTTTGTCATTTACTTTTTAGTCCTGTGAATATTTTTAAAAACTTTTTCACGTAGGGTAATTTGCATTTGGAACCTTGTGCTTTATTTTAATTGCATGTATGCCCCTGTGTGTTTGTGAACACGTGCGTCGTCACGTGTATATTGGGCTTTTTGCATATCTAGTCCTGTAGATCTGGAGTGTTATGGAATGAATGAATACTTTTGATTAATTGCAGTTATGCCCCTGTGAGCATTGTTTTTGTGCATGTGCGTATTTATTGGGCTTTTTGCGACTTTGGCCCTGGGCTTTTGATACGAGTTATCAATAAGCCCTGGGACTTAGTTTTTCTTGCAATATAGTCCCTGTGTGCCCCAGCCACGCGCGACGCGCGTGACTTGCTGGGCTTTTTGCACCAGCGACCCCCAGGTCTTGGGTATTTGCACATTGGTCCTTGTGCCTAGTATCCTCTTGTTTATTTTTAAATAAATAGCAAACCACCTCCAAATCCAATGAAATTTTGACACATGGCTCCTGCCATGGTGTAGGAATTTCTATGATTTTTGGGGACATTTTTGATTTCATTTATTATTTTTAAAAATTCAAAAACCCCTATTTTTGCTACTGTTTGACTTTAAAAATACCAAAAAAATATAAAAACTCCACCAAAAATTCCAAAAAAATTAGGTACTGTTTCTTGCTTGTTGATTGATTTTCCAGCCATTTTTGGTGACTTTTCATCACTTAAAAACCCTAAAAATTGAAAAGCCCCTAAAAACTCATAAAAATTGTAATAAATAAATTAAAAATCCAAAAACAATAATTAGGGTGCCTAAATTTTCCTTATTCTTTCTAGATTATAGGAAAATTACCTTTAGGGCTTTTTGAGATCCAAAATTATTTTATTTTTGGGTCTTAAGCCTTGCTGGACAGTACCCTTTGTTTTTCGCATTGTTTGATTTTTAATAAATAATTTACCCATTAGAAAAATTCCAAAAATTCACCAAAAACAGTAAAAAACTTAAAAAACCTAAAAACCAATTTTCTGGAATTTTTGCATCATTTCTTGTGTGTTTAATAAATTGTTGAAGTCCCCTTGTATTTGCCTTGCATTCATTTTATTTCATTTGCTCATCTTTTAAAAAAAATCTAAAAAATTATAAAAATCAAAAACCACTAAAAAAGATTCTCTCTTGGATTGCTGACTACATCGTAGGCCGTAAGGCCAATCTGTGCTCCTTGAGTTCGACCCTGGGAGCTATACCAGGTTAATCCTATAGCAGGACCACTTCTCTGTGTTTCATTGATTTTATCTTCATTTGTGGTTCATTTTCTTGATTGACGCATTCGAGTGACTGAGGTCGCAACGACCTATTTATTTTACACCTTCTACCTTAGTCGCATCGGTTTTTGTGTCATCACAGGACATGACACAAATTGATCAGTTGGCACAGACATTGATTGACTTTGAAGACCCAGATCATGTGTCTCCAGAAGGCACAGATGGCTTCTCAGCCTAGTCTCGGGTCACGGGCAGATCCTAGCAGTAGCCGCTCGACCCAGCACCCTGCCCAGTACAGACATGTCCACCATGTTCAGGCAGAGTCGTTCTAGCAGCTGCAGCATTAGTACCTTTAGCGACCACCATCTCAAGACACTCATATGGTGGCGTACCAGTAGTATCAGCTCCTGGCAGTCCTTCCTCCACCCCCTTCGAGCAGGAGCTGTTGATGGAAGTCAACGGGATTTAATACGACCGACAGCAGCCAGGGATCCACCAAGACTATCCCGGATTCAGGTGTTCGACCGGAGGTGCCTCATCCCCAGCTGTAGCCTCTAGCTCAGGGTGGACAGTTCAGCCAGCCTCAGCAGCAGCCCTAGTTCCCACACCAGCCACAGCAACAGCAATACCAGCAGGGCCATCATCCCTACCAACAGGGACAATAGTGGAGGCAGCCACAATATCAACATCAACAGTACTCTCAGCATGCCTCTCAGTCTTCCCAGCAGCAGCCTCAATTCTAGAGAGGCAACCCGTCCGGTTCCCATGGGCCAGCCTATGAGAACCCAGTACTAGATGATCTAGCCTACCTTCTCTTGAGCAGCATGCTACATTCAGGTGGGAGCTGGACAAGTTTCATCAGGAGAGGAGGGAGATCATCATGGCAAGGCCACCATACCCACTTAGATCGAGCCCAATCCGAATAGCCCAAAAAGTATGAGTAGGTACAGTTCACAGATACCACCATTCCTAGTGATTCTTTGGGTGATATTACTTCATATACATTTTATACTGACTTTATCACACTTAGGAGCGGTAGGATGCTAGCCGGCAGTGCCTCGTCTGAGCGACGACACCATGAGGATGCAAAAGCGCTAGACGAGGAGGAGAACGGTGCTATTGCCGCTCATGATGATGATAATGGTGGTGCAGACACCACCAAGGATGTTGATCCAGACGACGATATTAAGGTCGTCGCATACCCAGATGCAGAGGATCGTGCTGGTGCCATCAGGTATACAGACGCTGAGCCAGATTACGGTGCTGATGTCGTAATTCGTGATGTCGCGGGTGGTACTGAGGCCACCCCTACTATTCCAGTTGTATGTCCTCCAGTTTCTATACCCCAGGACTCTATGGAAAATACCAAAAAAATTAATAAAGGAAAGGGTTCTTCATTTTCGAGTCCATATGTGATGCATGGTGATACTTGCATGGATTCTACTCCTTCGCAATAGCAGGGACCCATTCCTAGCCCTTTATCTGAAGCGGGCCCAACCATACCCTTCCCTCAAGCACTCCACTTGCCTAAGGGAAATAAAAAGGAAAATCCAAAAAATCACATCAGTTTGAGTTCAGCCAGGAGATGATTGATAGATTCCAAATTGAGCTGACTCTACAGGAGGAACTTGAGCACAACCCTCTCTTCTAGAGGAACTTGAGAGAGAAGACCACCATTCAGGGGAAGAAGAGGAACCATCAGGCAGAGATCCATGTGCTGACCTGTGCCACTTGCTTCGCCATCAACAACCGTCTGCCAGCCAAGAGGCAAGATGCAGGAGCTCCATATGTCAAATGCCACATTCATGAGTAGAGATTCGTTCGAACTCTATTAGACAATGACTCTTCCATCAACCTTCTTCTGGTAGACTTACTCGATCGGTTTGAGTTTGGCCCTCTTCGACAGAGCAGGAAAATCCTTCAGTTTGCTGATAGATCTGCCAAGAGGCCAAGGGAGTTGTTGAAGTACGTGATCGTCACAATTCAGGGCCTGAAATTCCCCGTGGACTTCGTCATGTTGGACATGAAGATCCCTAAATCTGTGACCGATACCCACATCATTCTAGGACATCCATTCTTGGCCACAACCAAGGTGGTGTCTGACCATGATAGTGGGAAGGTATACTTTCTATTCGAGGGCGAGAGTATACAAATAGAGATGATCGCCGAGACTAGAGAACGAGATTCAACTTGCTCCGAGCAGCACAGTGATTCAGAGCAGATGACAGAGGCAGAGCGATACGTCCACCAGGAGTGCAAATTTGTGATCATTGATGATGAAGCCACTTGGTCTGATCCCGTTTCACGAGCCCTCCTTTCACCTTCAGATACTGCAGATTCACAGATCCCTGTAGAGGAGAGCTTGGAGAGCACACTCTTGGAAGAGGATACATTTGAGGTTGCAGACAGTGTTCAGGATAGTGAGGCAGAGTATATTTCTTACGACTCATATTCAGATCCCTCAAATTCAGACATAGATTGGGCAGAGTTTGATGATTTACTTCCATGTCTGATTTCTACAAAGCCAGCAGCTAGGGTAGATACCATGCCGGCACCGATTACAGATACACCAGCAGGGAAGTCTACACCAATTTTTCATGATCAGTGAGAGTTTTCTCATACAGATCTGGTTGGATTCATTCAGACCTTTCATAAGCCATATTTGCCACCTCCCAGTTGTCCTGAATTGAAGCCCTTGCCGCAGTCGCTGAAGTATAGATTCCTTGCGGGTGAGCATGAGATGTACCCAATCATTATCTCAGCAGACTTGACTGGAGAGAAAGAATCTCGTTTGATGAAGGTTCTTAAAAGGAACCTCAATGCGATAGGATGGAGTGTAGCTGATCTCCAGGGGATAAGTCCGGCTCTGTGCTCCGACCATATCTATCTCGAAGAGGAGTCTAAGCCATTGTGTGAGTTCCAGTGACGGTTGAACCTGAATCTTAGAGAGGTTGCCATGAAGGAGATTTCGAAATGGTGGAGTGCCGATTTTATCTACCCATCTCCGACTCCAAGTGGGTTAGTCCTTTACATGTAGTTCCCAAGAAGACAAGCATTACTACAGTTGTGAGCGAGTCTCGAGAGAAGATAGCTACCCGGGTACCCACTTCTTGGAGGTTCTATGTGGACTACAAACGATTGAATCAAGCCACCAAGAAGGATCATTTCCAGCTTCCTTCTATTGATCAGATTATAGAGAGGCTAGCAAGGAAGAGTCATTATTATTTTCTTAACGGGTACTCCTGCTACAATCAGGTGGCCATTGCGCCTAAGGACCAGAACAAGATGACATTCACCGGTTCGTTTGAAACATATGCTTTCAGACAGATGCCCTTTGGTTTTTGTAACGCCCCGGTGACATTGCAAATCTGCATGTTGTCCATCTTTTCGGACAAGGTGGGTGGTTGTTTAGAGGTCTTCATGGATGACTTTTCGGTCTATGGCGATGGGTTTGATGCTTATCCTGACTGCCTTCCGATCTGATCCAGATCAAAAATCCCAGCCTCCCCCTTCGCCTCAATCTCAACCTCCCAATTTCCTTACTATCTTATGGTCATCTCCACGCCACATCACTCATTTACCTCCCACCGTAGGATAAGCCCTCGGATTCCATCATAGCCATCTGTCTCTGCCTTTACCCTCACCGTTAGATCAGATCATATGATCTTATATAAGGCGTCTGCCCACGCTTTCATCTGGACTGTTGGATCACAAGATCCAACAGTCCAGACTTTATCTACTGCCTTTGTAACCCCCCTCCTCAGCCGTTTCAATCAAAACCTGGCCGCCCCTTCCATTTTTGGCCACCAGCTCAGACTCTCTCTCCTTGACCTAACGATCCCCTCGTACAGCCCATCGATCCACCTTTCTCGTGCACCCATTATTATCCCCAGCCATTACTCCGATCCTTCACTATCGCAGTTGCAAAACCCCCGCTCCCTCTCCGGTAACCAATCCCCTCCTACAAAAACCCTGCTCCACCACCGTTCATCGCATCCACCAATTCAAGGGTCTTAGGCCCAACCTTCTATGTCCTTCGGTGACTGCGGAGTGTCTAGATGTCGAGGCAATGATGACCCCAACCCTAGGTCTGATCCATGACATCAACCATGGTGAGCTTCGCCTCTCCAGTGGAAGTTGAGCTCTCTGGTGTTGCTGACCGGATTTGAGCGACGACCTGAGCATCTCTGGATGCTCAGCCTAAGCCCCACTCCTCTGATCACCTGCTCCGATCAGGTAACTTCTTCAACCTTAATTTCTTTGATTTTTCTCCTTATTTTTTCTGGAAATAACCCTCACCCTCACTGACCACCAATCATTCCATAAGATTCACCATGTCACCCTCACCCTCGCCGCTACCTCTGATCACCTTCTCCCCTTCTCCAGAACCACCCCTGCTCCAACCCACCTTCTTCCTTGTTCCTCCAGAGAAGAAGCTCCTGGCCATCGCCTCCCATCGCCCCACGACCTTCACTCACCTCACAAACTCACCCACTTCACTTTGCACACAACCTCGACTATATGTAACACTTGCAGGTACACCATGTCTTCAATGGTCAAAGCCTTGACGCCTGCTCCAATCTGCTGCTCCGCCACTGACGAAGCTTTAGCGATTAACTGAGCTAATCACGCCTAAAACCTCATTTCACCTCCAACACCCTCCCGAGAGCTTCCTCCAGCTTCATCGATACTCAGGCGACCATCTGGAGCATGGTAGAGCAATCCAGAACTCGCCGGATCCCCTCCTCCTTCGGTGACCTTCGGCAGACGATGAAGTACAGCTACCGTACTTTCCTCACGATCGGACTATCCAGATAATGATGAGTGGCCGGTTGAAACTCATGCCTAGCCTCTGAGCTAGGGTCCTCCGTGCCTCACTCTGAGCAACCACCTGATGCCATGTGGCCCACGCCTCCTCCGCCTCCCAAGCCTAGCCCCCTTGCATGCATGGCACATGAGGGTTGGGTAATTTGTACCGACAACACTAGAAAGATTGGAAATTGCATTTTGGTCCGCAGGCGGGTGCCTCACGTGCACTCTAGGGTATCTTATAGGGAGTCCCACGAGGTTTAACAAAATTACTTTATGGTCCCTACGTGCAGATGGAAAAATTACAATGAATCCGTGCTGGTTTTGTAAAATTGCAAATAGGTCCCTCTACGGACCTATTTGTAATTATTTATCTTTTATTTTTTGACTGCTGATAAATAATTACACTGAAATGATTTATCGTAGATCCAAATTACATGATTTCAGTGTCATTTTGTTGTAATTTTTTCTCTATCTAATGACATATTTAATTTTTTGATTTGACACTAATTTAAATATGATGAAGTTTTAATGTTATAGAGTGTCATTCACTTTATATGTCTCTACCATTAATGGAAGCTTGCTCGTAATTTTTTGCTCCATTTTACTCTGAATATGAATTATAAATTGTGCTCATTTTCTATAGGGTATATTTTGTAATTCATCTTTGGCATGGTATCCTTGATTCATCCATTCACTCTGAACATGCATCAATTTTTAATTGCATCTTAAAATCAAACAAAAATGCATGCATCTTAAAATCAAACAAAAATGCATGCATCCTATAATTGCATTGTTTAATATGCACCTTATTGTATGCATCTACATGAAGACCTATAAATAAGAATCTATTCACACATAAATTTAAAATTTGATGAATATGTTAAAGAGGCTTGTGTCCCTGTGTTCGACCTTGGTAAACTTTTCAAGTATAAATATTCCACAACATTCAAAGATTATGGTTTCTGCTGACCGAAATCTGCTTCTTATGCTATGACAATTCCTACTTATAAAAGAGGCAGATTTCATGTTCATCACCCATACATATAAATTTAATCTAATCTATAGAATTTTCATTCTATTATTTTTCATATCTAATTTGCAACCATTTCATACCGATATTCATCTTTAATGATTTGGAAATACATTACCGTATTCACCAATATTTGTATCTGCATCCATATCTATATTTTTAAAATAGATATGAATAATTTAACATCTACATTGGTATTTTTATTTAATCATTTGCATATTTGTGAATCAATTGATAGTGAAAGCTATGAATTGGGTACCTACCCGTGGGGTTTTTTTTATGAGTCACTGGTCATGGCATAGAGGATACTCGATCAATCATTTTTAATGAGTATTGGTAACTCATTGTAGAGACTTAACGTCAAGTTGGAATCTCTTCGGAGAGATGAATTCATGGAAAGGGAGCATAGGGCGAAAGTTGGACATATTAAAGGTGGAAAGGCAAACACAAAAGTAAAGTTGTTCCACCTTTTCCAAGACACGAGGCCTACGGATTCCCGTTGCCAAATCCCAACAGACATGATGATCCTTTTTAAAGACCCCTTGATTTTCATGAAACCTCTCTCTAAACGAAATTAAAGCAAAAATCAGGGCTTTCAAAAAAACAAAGCATCAAGATCCAGATAGCCTCGTAATTGAACTCATCCAACACTATTGGCCTACTCTTATATGAGCCTCTGCAAGGCCTTCATTCCGTTGGGTTTGAAGACAAGCAACTTAGGCACATAACAAGTCCAGATAATATAGGGCTATATGTGCAAATATTAAGTGCCTTACTATTTAATAAAAAATCTCACGATCTTGTGTTCCACAAAAGGTGGGAGCACAGTCGACGAAGCAACCGTCGAGAAACCCAATTAAAACAAAAATTAACCCACAAATAAATATAAATCAATGCAAAATAAATTACAGAGTTAAAATTTATTAGAACTCTAAAACAAATGTCTGCATATGCGTAAGTATTGTATAAAGGTTCGGGTGATCCCGATGGATACTGGGTTGCTGCTGGTACTGGCCATACCCAATTCTCTTCACTTCCATCAACAGCTTTGTATGCTCGTGTAAAGGTGGGGGAAGGGACGCCAACGACTGATCACTCTGATATACAACCATCTCTGTGTCTTGTGCAGTTGGATGTGGCAACTAGTATTGTGGAGGTAGTTGAGCATGCTCCACCTGAATATGGTGGACCTGTCTGTACGAGGCAGATGGTTGTGACAATCAGCTCCCCTGATCAACATGTGACCTGGACTGTGACGTAGAAGTCGTCTGTGCCTCTTTGAGGCACATGATCTCTGTCTTGAGGTACTCAAAGTCTGGGCCAACTCATCAATCCTGTTGAGGTTGTCTAGGCCATGGCACATCTTTTTTTCTATAATCATTATGCGATTCAACTTCTGGTTAATGATGTCCATGCCCGCAGCTGATGATTCTGCTAATGCTGCGGCTGTAGAAGATGAAGATGGACTTGCATCAATGTGTGCAACTCTGTGGTGAGATAATGCCTGTGGGGAAGGCTTCCCATGAGTATAGACATCCACACGACGCATTGACTAACCCCTACATCTCAGGTGTCAGACCAAAAAAGAAACTTTGGACTAAGTTGGGTTGCATATATGTATTCACATATGCAGGGCTAGTCATATATGGTGCATGTTGACAACCTATATGGTGCATCATATAGGTAGTTCAACCAATTGGCTAGCCCCTACATAAACACTTGGTGAAATAGATCCCAAATAAGAGTGTCCAAAGTCTATGAGAGTTAATACAAGTTTAAATGAAATAAATTGTAAAATAAAATCTATTCTAAGGCAGTCTCTTGCTCCTCCTATGTTGCTCTCTCCTACTGGTCAGTGTAGAACATCTGGCCTCCACCTCGCTTTGGTGCGTCGGCTCTCCTAAATCACCTCCCTCGCTCCGTGAGCCCTCGTAATAAAGAGAAACAAGAGAATGTGATAGAAAAAATCTTATGAAAAATATAAACAAAATAATAAAGAGGAAAAGAAACAAGAAAAAGAAAACAAGAAATATACAAAAAACTTAATTACCTTGTCGTGCTCCCCAGCAACGACGACATTCTAATGATGTGACCGACTAACTCGGATTAAATTGATTATTTAATGCATCGTTGTCAACCAAATTAACTTATTCGAAAATTGAGAAATTGATTTAACCACTAAAGAAATCAAGTAGATCAGCAAAGTGGTCTAACTATTATTATTACCTCGTATAGCAACCAGGATTGAACAAAAGGAGCTCCGTGATATAATTAGGTAGGTGACTCAATGAATCAAGGATTTTTATTCTCTTTTTAGTGGTTTTTAATTTTTTTCCAATTTTTTTATTTTGAAAATAAGGAAAATGAAGACAAAGAAGAAAATGCAAACACATACCTCTTTTTGTATTTTTCAAATAGGCTAATAATGTAGAGAAAAATAAAGTAAAAATAATTTTGGGTTTTATAGCTAATATTATATTTTATGGATTTTGAAGATTTTTTTAATATTTTTTGAATTTTTTAAAAAATTGAAAACTAGGGAACAAGCAACAAGTGAACAATCAGGAGTATTTTACAAATATAAAATACCATATCAACTCAAAACTTCTAGATATTAATTTAATAAAACTAGAAGAAAATATCTACAAATAGAAACTGAAATCACAATTTTTGGATTTTGAATGGATTTTAGATGATTTTTTATAAATTTTAGTGTTTTGCAATTTTTTAGGGTTTTACAAAATCTTTTCAAGATAAATTTATACAGTAGCTAATATAAGATAAAATATACTTAGAATAAATTTTTTGGAATTTTTAAAGCATTTTTTCAAAATTTTATGATTTTTTTAGAAGAACATGGTGTTTTTAGTGAGGTTTTAAATTTTTAAAAATAATAAATAAAAGAAATTCAGTCAACTAAAATTATCAAGCGAGGAACCTATGAGCAAGAGCTGCTACAATTTTTTGTAGAATTTTTAGGGCCAAATCAATATTTATTGCAATAAATAAAAGATCAAGAATTTAAAACAATGAACAAAGGACCTACTTGTAATTATTTAAGGTCCTAAGGCCAATTAATAACTATGTAATAGAAGCACAGGAGACCTAGTGCAATTAAGCCAGAAAACTTGTGCGATACACGTGATTCAACATTTAGAGGGGAATAAGTGCAAATACTAAAAACATTCTTGATTTCATTAGCCAGATAAAGCTTTGGGAAAAAGTTGCAAATATCCCACAAAAGCATGTACGACCACACGTGAGTTCAACTCAATCGGACTAAAGTGCAAATAATAAAAAGTCCAGGTATGAATGCAAATGCTTTTAACTAATTATTACAATTATTAGACTAAATGGAAATAACATAAAAAAGTGGTTGTAAAAAGGAAATATACCCTTGGAGATACGTGGCGGGCACAGGGCGGCTTTGTGACGTATGGTCCTGATGATCATTATTCGGTGGATCTTACGGCTAGATAGCAGGCAAGCGTGCGTCTCACATGCTCCTGGAAATATGATCTGACAATGCAGAAAAGCATGGATGGACAGTCTGGATCGATTCTGGTAGAGGAGGTCTCTATCTCATGGCAGACGATGATGTTGGAAGAATCGAAAGAATGTAAGGTCGGGCGAGCTTCGATCTCGAATATTGGACAATCCACTACTCTTATCGACTCGTCGAAAGTTCCAACACCATGCTGGAGATGGTCTGCGTCGAAGGGGGTACTCTGATGGGGTGGCAAATGGATGGATGTGTGAGATGGTTCTCTACCCCTAGAGGTGGCCCGCTGCTCAGCTGGGAGATGATCAGTGTTCCATTTGTGCATCTGGACTTGCAAGGAGATCCTATGCTCGAGGAGGAAGCCTCAACAGAGGTTATTGGGAGTTGAAAAAGGAACAAGCGAAGGGGCGATGGTATTCGACGTTCGACATGCACGGAGGAGGGACGACTGAGCCCAATCTCGCTTTAATGAGCAAGATTGTGGCTGATCGAGGTATGTTGGAAGATGAGCGATGATGTGGGGATCAGATCGATGCGAGGAAGTGCGAAGGTGGAGCTCCAGACATGATGGTCGAAGCCCAAAGAGTGAGCAAGTACTATGATGAATAAATCAAATTAGAAATGTGAAGTGTAAAGAAAAGGGTGATACCTGAGGGTACTAGGGTGGTCGGTGAAGAAAGGCAGATATGATTGGCGGGGTCTTTGCCTCTATTGGTGCAAAAGATAGAAGGGGCTTCTCGCGGCAGAGCTCCTGCCACGAAGTGAGCTTCTCCATATGAAGCACCAATCCAAGCACCAAAACGGTCTGCTCAAGTCCTGACATTGCCCTAGAGAGGAAGGTGGAGGGAAATGACTATGAGGAATGAGCTGGTCTGCGACGGAAGGGGACGATGAGATTTTATAGGTGATCCCAGGTCTAGAAAGATCAGAAGAATGTGCGAAACCCTTGGTGGATCTGGCGCGACCAAGGGATTTGTAAGGATTACGAATCATAGATGAAGACTCAGGCACGTGAATCGAGGGTAGAAGTGGTCGGAGTCGGGCAGGAAAAAAGTGAGTAATCGGCTCCGGCAAAGGGAAGTCGGGTCAGACCGATTGGAGGAAGGGGTTGACCCGAGTCAACAGACCATGGTTGACCAATCAGAATTCAAGGATTTAAAAAATAAATATAAAAATAAAAAATGATTTTAAAATAAAAATTGGATAAAATAAAAATTATATTTTATTTTTCAAGCTAATTTTCTTATGATTTTTAATTATTTTAAATAATACACATATATGTTATATACAATATAAGATTATGTAAATGTATAATATACATATATATTATATACATGTATTTTTATTTCATTATTTTTATATAAATATTTTATATATTATATTTTATTTATTTACCAATTAATTTTAAGGAATATAAATCATTTTATTTGATTTTTACAAATTAATTATATGTACTAACTATATAGGTATATGGCACAATATATACATGTTTGGCAATATGTAAAGTGAAAATATGATTTTATTTTTAATTTAATTTATGTTTTATTATTTTTTAATTTTGTATAATTATAAAATATATAAGTGTCAAAAATATAGGGTTTAGGGTTTAAGGCAGATACAAATTATTTATAAAAACAATAAATAAATAGAAAAATACATATTAGTATAGGTGTTGTGCATTTGTCCACATTCTTATTTTGCAATTATTTTTATTTACAAATTTATTTTAAATTTTATTAAGAAAATTTATTAATTTTGAGATTATATTATTTATAAATAAAACAGGTGATAGATATGTATATACAGGAAGAGTAGTGATGAATATACAATGAATAATGACCATATCTCTCCCTACTTTATTCCTTGTCGATCAGACCAATATTTGACCTTCTCTCAGGGTCCGGGTCAGTCTGTATTTATTGCATAAATAGCTCCTTATTTTATTCTTTTATTTTGGTCAAAAAGAATGTTAATTATACAATATTAACAAAATGCATGCACAATGATAATTTATTGTATTTGATACATATTTACATACATTTTGCATAGGGGATTTGGCGAAAATAAAAGAATAAAGCATGTGAATCATGGATTCATCACTCATTCAACCTTGATCTTGCACAAATCAAGTAGTATGATCTATACTTCCTCCACATTGTTAGAGATTTGCCGCCCTATCATTTTGTATGCCCAACAGCTTCAAAATAGGTCGAGAGCATAGCTTTCGATCCACTTAAAGTTTTAGTGAGAGAGTTAGGACCTAGGAGCTTTTTTAGAGCATGAATCGAGGGAAGAATACATATCCCAAGTACTTGAAAGGAAAGAGACTCCAGGCCTCCTTTGACAAGGCTCGGAGCTGATAGAACCACCATGCAAGTGTGGCGAGCTTCCAGGAGCATATTGTGGCCATCGGCTTGAATAGAGAAGGCCGGAGGTGCCAAGAATCATTCATTAAAGGTGGATAGGGAAGAGGTTCTTCCCTATTTTTCCGCCAATAGTCAGAGTTGTCGGATGAAGACAACATCCTAGATGTATTCGAGATTGTCCAGTTAAAGGCAAAGCTATACTCCACTCCAGTTGTTCATCATATGTGGCACGCACGTAGCGCCACCGGAGCCGTCCGATCGTGCAGCACGCACTTCGCACGCAGAGCCAAGGGTATATTGTACAAACACCCCCACACTTTTTATACTTAATATCTAGTCATGCAAATATATTATCCAGTGTAATATTTTTGGGTGAAATTGTAAAAAGGGACTAAACTTTATAGTATTTGCACTTAGGTCCTTTCGCCTTACATGTTACAACATGTGAGCCATTATAAAAATTACATTCATGCCCTTAAATTTTTTGTACATGTTAAGAAATGAATTTATAGTTTATTAAATTTCTATTAGGTCCTTATAAATGTGACATTTTCATTTTGTGTATATCTATCATTTTAATTATTTTATTGCTCCAAAATTGTTAGAAAAATTAATTTAAGTGCATAATATCATGCTTCATCTCGCTTAGATTTTTATTTGGAATTTTATTTAATTTTGCTAATTTTTATAACGCAAAAACATGTATTTTAGATCTTTTTGAAATATAAGACCGACAAAAATATAAAATCACTTTTAAAAGTTCCAAAGTAATTATATTAGCTACATTACATTCTATTATACCATATATCTAAAAATCACTAAAAACACAAATTATAAAACCAAAAAACCACAAAATGCTAAAACCTTATAAAAATTATCAAAATTTCTTAAAAATACAAAAATATATCTTTCTATTTCTGATTTTTCCTTTATATATATACACTAAAATACTCTTGAGTAAATTTTGGGCATATTTATAGTTATCAAACCTAAAACAAACTCAGATAATTAATCTGTACATTGATTTGCTATACCTAAAAATACTTTAAAATACCTAAATTAGTAATATATATATATATCTAAATTACCAAAAAAGAGAAAAAAATCTAAAAATAATTAAAAGATATTATTTTATGAAATATAAATATTTTTTGATTAATGTATAATATAAATAGTTATATTGTCTATTATATACATATAACTATATATTATCTATGATATATGTATTAATATATAATTATATATTTTATCTTAAAAATAAAAAAAGACTTTAAAATTTTATGAAATTAAAAATAAATATAAACTTAAAAATATAAATATAAAAATAAAATAATTTGAAATCCATAAAAAATTAAATACAATTAAAAATCTATATATAAATAAGAAAAAATAATGAAAATAAAAAATAATTATGATTAATGAGAGGTAATTAATAATAATTATAACCTACTTACCATTTTCTCTCTGGTGACATGCCTTGCGACTTGGGATAATTATCTGATAATAACCTGGTCATTGAGACCCGAATCCCAAGTGAAATCAACAAGAAAAATAAGAGAACAACATAGAAAAATAAAGAAAAAATAATGTCACCGATCTCCGCTATTTATTTAACCCAGTATAGCGACTAGGGTCGAACAGAAGGATCACGAAAATGTACCAAGTAGTCCTAATCAACTAATACAAACATATTTTTGTGGTTTATGATTTTGTAAATTTTCATATTTCTTGATAAAAGAAAGAAAACAAGGAACAATGAAGACACAAGCAAGCCTTTTCGATTTTTATTAATGTCAAAATGACACTAAAACATGAAACAAAAATATTTTTAGGTTTTTCAAATATTCAGATGTTTTTGTTGATTTTATGGGTTTTTTTCCAATTTTTATATGATGTTATAAAAATTGAATAAGAGCAAAACAATGAAACAGTGCACAACCAAGATAATATTGCAAGTTAAAAATATCTAAAATGCCCTAATGTCCTGGGGTGAAACTTTATGAGAAAGTAAATAAAATTACTTAACTATAGAAACTAGAATCCTATTTTTTTTAGAATTTTTAATGATTTTTATTTTTGAATCTTTTGTAGTTTTTAGGGTTTCCATAAGGAATAATGCAACAAAAATGGTATTTGAATTAAAACACACAAAGACAAACACACACAAATTTTTGTGGAATTTTTAAGATAATTTTCCTACTTATATGTATTTTATAAAATATATAGAACTGTTTTTAGGTCTTTTGATTTTTATAAAATATCAAATAAAATTAAATCAATTTTCAAAAATTTTCATAAATATTACATGTTACCAGAAGCTAAATGAAATTTTACAGAATTTTTGGATTTAATTTAGTAATTATTCGATTAAAAATGAATCACATAGAGCATAGGGACCTACTTGCAATTATTTGAAAGTTGCAAGGCTAAATAATAATTGACGTAAAACTTTCATGGCTAACTTGTAATTTGTCCACTTAATTCACATACATGCTCAAACAACCACATACAATGGCATAAATTCAAATATCAAAAGGTTCCATTCGAAGCATAACATCCATAAAGTCTAGGGTAGATACTGCAAAAACACCTTAACACCACGTGGGACAGCACGTGAGTTCAACTCAACTGGACTGAAATGCAAATACTAAAAGAGCAAGGGTCCACATGCAAAATATCTCTACTGCTACTTATTTTATAGTACTAAAAGGCAAAACATAAATTAATAGGGGTGAGAAGAAAATATACCCCTTTGGGGCACCTGCGTGGCACGTGAGGGCTCAGGCAGCTCTGATGCTTCCCTGAAAAGGATCTGAGAATCCTGACACAGTCGGGAACGTACGCCTGAGATGGGCGGCCACAGTACGGATCTGACTGTCCTCAGAAAGGCATGGGCATATGGTGTAGATCTAGTCAAGGTATTGATGAAATTTTTATAAACCGGGATTGGATGAACGGTCTTGATCAAAACTGGAGGAGGAGCATCTCATCGACGGCGGAAAAATGTCCGGGAAGAACTCGTCGGGGGCAACCTTCAATCGAACAAGGAGAGAGATTCAACGCTCTGTTGGAGGTGTGGAGGAGCTCAACATAGTCGTGGATGTGCTCAACATCTTGTGATGGTTTCCGAGGAATAAGCCAACGGTCGGATGAACGAGATGGGGTCGCTGTGCCTGTAGCTGCTCCGTTTGAGCAGTCGGGACTCCAAATGATTCTCGTCTCACACACGGGTACCTGCAAAGAGTAGAGGGATTCGTGGCGAAGCTACAGCCCACGTTATTGAAGCTAGAAGCGAACGAAGCGAGGGGGGTGTCGTATATAATACACATATTCTTTATCCATAAATTGTACTTTGTGTGAGTATGTTAATAAATAAAATGACTAAATTCGTAAAAATTTTAAAATTTTTACAAATTTATCCATTATTTTTATTAACATACTCACACAAAGTATGAGTTATGGCTAAAGTATATATGTAATATATACGACACCCCCTATACTTAGCTCGAACGATGTCCTCAGAGTGAATCAAGAGCGAGAAAGAAGAAGAAATAACTCGTGCTTAGTATGGGGAAGTGAAAAGGAAAGCTATACTACAACGACGAATCAAAGAAAAGAATGAAGAGAGCTCGGTGTTTCCCCATATACTTAGGATCAAGTAATCCTAAGTATAGGAGACTAGACATAAAGGGAAATCCGAGTGATATAATGTACATGGTCTACCTCCCCTATACTTAGGGTGAAATCTCCCTGAGTATAGGAAGCAAAACAGAGGTAGAAAGAATCAAAAGAATAATCAAGAGTCTGACACCCCCCATACTTAGGGTAAAGTGCACCCAAAGTATGACATAATCACAAGATGCAGATGGGGTGTTGGACTAAAGAATGAGATGATATGGACATCTGGATCTATACAAGGTGGAAGATAGTGATAATCAGGCACGAGATACAACTGATGCGAGATAGAGATCACATCTCATGCAAAATGAATCGGGACGACGTCAATGACCAACGGTTCATGATCCAGATATGGTTTGAGCCGCTGACCATTAACACGAAAGGTAGACTCAAATGACATCTTAGATATGTCAATACTCCCATTATCATGTACCTTTCGAACCAGGTATGGTCTCTTCCAGTTTAAGCCTGGCATCAAACAACCATACTCTCTGATCTGGCTCAAACTGCTTATGACTGATGTGAGAATCATGCCATATCTTCACTTGCTCCTTATACTGTAGGCTATTTGAAAAGGTTGTATATCTAAGCTCCTCCAGGGCTGCCAATTCTGCCTTCCTTTGATCACCTATACACACTAGATCCAATAATAAATTTGTAACAACCCAAAGTGACTTGTGCCTAATCTCAACAGGTAAATGGCGGGGCTTGCCATAAAAGAGATGAAAGGGAGATGTACCCAAAGGAGTCTTCAAGGAAGTTCGATATGCCCACAAGACCGAGTCCAAAAGTTGTGACCAATCCTTTCGGTATGGGCGGACTACCTTCTGCAATATCGTCTTGATCTCCCTATTCGATACTTCAGCTAGACCATAGGTTTGAGGATGATAAGGAGTGTCAACTCGATGGTCTATGCTGAACTCGCTAGCAAGGGCCTTTACCTTGTCATTGAAAAAATGAGACCCCCCGTCAGATATCAATATTCTCGGCACTCCGAACCATGAAATGATATTCTTCCTCGAAAATTTGCAAACAGTCCTAGCAATTGTGGTTCGGGCGGGAATGGCCTCAACCCAATGACTCACATTATCCACGACCAACAGAATGTACTCGAATCCCAGACTCTTAGGGAATGGACCCATAAAAACGATGCCCCATGAATCAAAAACCTCACAGAAGTGAATGGGCTACATCGACATCATAACATGCTGCCCACAAGTTACCATCCTCTGATAGTCGGTACACCTCTTCACGAATTCATCAGAATCCTTGAAGAGGGTAGGACACCATAGGTCGCATTGGAACACTTTCTAGGTCGTTCTCCTCCCAGAGTGACGTCCTCCTGCCTCAAGCTTGTGGCAGTATGTGAGGACGTTGTGGTGATCCTCCTGAGGAATGCACCGACGCTAGACGCTATCCCCTCCTTCATAATAAAGGATGGGATCCTCCCAATGGTAATACCTGTCCTTCGCAAGGAAGTCTCAAGTAGCTGCTTGGGCTAGTTGGACATGCGAGCCCACGGTGAGCCATTGTGCAATAGATGTTATTGCATATATCATTCCCTGATCTGAAATAAAGAATGAATAATTTGCATAATAGGTCCCCTAGTACAATTAGGGTTATGTACCATGGCCATCTTAATAATCATAGAGCTGTTGATTCAACTATTGAATCATAGAGGCTGGTGCTTGGATGAATATCTAAAGAGTTAGATTGAGGACTCATCAAGCACCGTCAAATGATTGTTAAGAGATGATCTCCAACCTGAGTAGGAGATGGCAATCCTTATCTCTAAAGGCTGATATCTGACCGACCTCTTAATGCAGGTCCTCTGCATAGGAATAGAGATTCGGAGGTGTCAGATTAGTTAGTTCAAAGAGTTGACTTAACGAGATCGAGATAACCAAAGTCCTATATCGTATGCTGTCATGATATAGGCACACATCCTCTGACTTGAGACAGATGTGTTACTATATGTCTGAGTATGTACATTTGGCAGACCAATAGGTTGATGACCTAACCAAGGTCTATGCACCGGCGCGTTGGTGTGCATATAAGGGCATATGAGTAATACGATCTCTCAAAGGGATCATACAAGTTTATTTATTGAACCGGAAGGCATGAGCTCACTCATGAGATATTGGGAAGAATCAAATTCCGTGCGCACGGTCGTCTCGCTTTGGAAGCTTGACTGAATTTGTAGGTTTGATATATACTTTTGGAAAGTATATGATCAAGACCTAGGTATGGTATATGCTTTTGGAAAGTATATGATCGATATCGACTCCCAATGATCGCATGAGAAAATTACTGATAGAACCCTAAAGTAGACAGTATAAAGTTGATCTAATACTTCGGGTTTATTCTCAGTCTTCCAGTATGCAGGATGTACAGGTATTGGGAATACCTGAGGGTGATGTGATCATAAACGATTGTATAACCATGACGCTTCCATTCCTAGGGAGTGATGAAACGGGTTTGGATTTTAGTGACTACTCTCAGTAGAGAAGTAATCTGATCTTGGTCCAAATGTTGGACATTAATCTGAACGTGATTCAGATGCAATGAGAAGATTAGATTTGTGTCTTGATTTAATCAAGCATCTATGGGAGGCCTGCGATCTGGATTTGAGATACGATCTCAATATCCAAGTCACTATACGTGGAATATTACAATCGCCCTGTCCTTATCTCTAAGCATTCGCGGAGAAAGCGCATTATCCTTGAAAGAGTTCATGGATAATTCTTTTGTTGATAAATGTAACCGAGCATTGAGAAAATGGATAATTAAATGTGATTTAATTATCATGATTAATATGAATTCGATTCATAGTATAAAGTGAGTTATCTAAGATAATTGAGTGAGATTTAATTATCAAAGATGTGAATAATATGAATGTGATTCATATTATTTGGGCACACAAGAATAGAGATCCAAGATGAATAAATGTGATTTAATTATCATGGATATGAATAATGTGGATAGCAATATCCATATAAGTCATATATATTATAAATGTGATTTATAATATATGAGAGAGAGCTATTTGTAATTTACATTTGTTAATTAAATGTTGGTGTGAATTGCATTCACATTGGACAATTAATTGAAAATGTAATTCACATTTTGTTTTGGGTTCTGAATATGATTCACAATTTTCCAATAGCAGGATTGTAATATTCACAAAATAATTATCAATTATTTTTGTAGAATAATTTACAACAAATGTTGTTGTAAATCTTGGAGATTTTCATGGAATAATATAATCTCATGAGATCTCATGAGATTACATGAGATTGCCACCAAATCCAATGTTATGGAAGGAGGCAATCTTCATTCCATAATCTTCATCCTTGATTGATTTAATTTGGGATTGATTTATATTGATTTATCAATATAGATTTAATCTAAATTAAATTAATTGGTGTTCGTTTTTACCAACACAAATCTTAGCCATTAAAAGAAACACAATCAATGAGAGCCATTGGATTTGTGTTTCCCATGGATTGAGATCCATGGATCCCAAAATATTATAAAAGGGGAGGCACCCCATTACTCTTCTTTACACACAATAGAACACATCTCTCTCTCTCTTTCTCTCTCTCCCTCTCATGGCTGTCCACCATGGATGCCCTAGAGAGGTTCTCCATCGCTGCCGCGTCGTCGTTATGTTGCCCGATGGTTTGCTCGTGGATCTCCGTCTACTTCAGCGTGCCCTTCTCGTGAAGAAGACGTCGAATCTCGTGTGTCGAGATCAGGAGATCGTCTCTTGGATCATTAACATGGATTGCGAGAAGCACGCAGTTCATCCCCGCGCTCGCAAGCGTCTCCTCCGTCGGATCGGACTTGAGACAGGAGGTCTCTTCGTTTAGAGACTCGATCGCAACCTCGCTTCAAGAGGTAACCCTAATACTTGTTTGTGGTTTAGACGAAATGATCCGAGAAGTGTTCTTGGATCATGTGGTTTCGTCGCATGAAAAATTTTAATTTCCGTTGCATAGAACAACTAGTGCGACTAGTCGTTCTTCATCGTATTCGATACGACGCTCACGCTTCCGTGATGCGCTAGAGGATCTAACCATATCCTTCAGGGCCAACCTTGTGAAATTTTCTTGGCAACAAGATAGTTCAAAATGTCGGTGTACCATGGGAGCGAAGCGATAGAAAGGATCACCTTGTCTGGGATAGTCTCTGAAATATGATCAATCTGCTCGGATTCCTCAAGATGCTCTAATAGGGAGAGATGATCTGCCATCACATTCGTGACTCCAGGTTTATCCTTAATCTCAATATCAAACTCCTAGAGTATAAGGATCCATCCAGTCAGTCTTGCTTTGGCATCCTTCTTTTCCATGAGGTACCTGATGGTGGTATGATCTATAAACATAATCACTTTGGATCCAATAATATAAGATCTGAACTTGTCCTGGGAAAAAACTACGGCTAGCTTATCTTTCTCAGTAACGGTGTAGTTTCGCTACGCATTTTTAATATTTTTCATTTCTTTCAAAGGTTAGGGGAATTATGGACAATTACTTGACCTAATTTTTATTGATTTTTAATGAGATCTAAAAATAATGAAAATGGTTGTAAATAAATACAATAAATAAAGGTTAATTAAATATAATTTATATACAATATAGTACAAGATAAAATGAATGAATTATCAGTGATTTTTATAGGATTGTTTAATTTAGGAGTTTAATATGTCGATTTTAATATGATGAATACGAGATTTATCATACTCCTATACTTAAACTATGCTCTTCCTCGAGCATCTAAAAAGTGAAGGAGTCGGATTAATTCCTGACAGTGCATGTGAATGTTTCAAGTCTCAATTTTTTGAAGACCCTTAATTTAAGTGATCCTAAATTTCTAAGCTCAACCATGCTCTAGTCAAAAGGAATCCAACTTCTCTAATTATCAGACTCTTTGTTTATACATATAATATAAGGATATGAAATTTAGTGTACTGCATTCATAAGAGTCGAGCCGATTCATTACCTAAAGTTCCAGTATAAGAGACTCTCCTCTAGACCTAATCCTCAACACTAGGGAATAAGTCCATTCTTGCTTCAGTCAACCATCTATTTAGTTTGTCAGACTTGAAATGTAGATGGACAGCCAGATGTTGGAGGGTTCTCTCCCTCACATTGGAACAAGGCCTCGAGTGCCTTATTATTCAATACATGTAGATTTTTAGTTTGTTGATCAATGTGTCTGTCAAGAGAATTTGGAGTCGTCTGCACTTGTTTTTATAGGAGTACACTAGACTGTGTCTTTTTTTAGTATATAAAATACCTTCGACAACCAGATGTGTATCACTCTACGATGTAGAGCCCTTTTATGGTGCTAGCCCGACTCCTTGATCCTAATAGCTTTTGGTCCATGTGGACACTTTGAAAATGTTTGGGAGTACTCGCCATTGATGGAAGCTCTTTTTGAAATTAACTTTGAAGGATATTTTCTTTGATATAAATTTCTTTCTTTTCATTTGTTGGCTAGATCCGCTACTTTTATCAAAAGCTGGCACACACTAATCCATAATTAATTTAGATTTTATCATATCCTAGCACGTAGGTAGATATCAAAGATAACATGAGAACTTGTTCATATACTGGCTAGGATTTTGTTGACATTCAGGTTTATTAAAGCCTTCTGTAACTTTATCTCATCCTCAAAAATAAATAAATCAGGTCTAGACTCAAATCATTTGTCCTAGTTCCTCAACTGATAACTCAACTCATCTCATCAATCATGCAGTTGTGAAAGTGAAGTGCTGATCATATCATTTAGAGGGTAGAGATGAAGAGTGTAATATAGCGCCCAAATCTTTCAAACTAGGGAAGTGTGGATTATTAAGTTTAAAATCCTAATGACTATGGCATGTTAACTCAAACTCTCAAGATCACAGAAATCAAGTGTCCTCAAAATCCTCAAGTCTTGAGTGAGTGTGAATGTGTTAGGAATACACCAACTCCTTGGTTAGTTATTTTTGTGATTTTTTGCAATTTTTTTAAAAATATTATTATTATTTGAAAAGGGTAATTTTAATTACAAAAAGTTAATCACACAATTTTAAAGTATTTCTACAAGCATTTTTACAAAACTCAGTTCACATGTTTACTTAAACCAAGCCGAAAATGATTTTCAAAAATTTAAAAATATGCGAGGTATGGCTAAAGTAGATAAACAATAATATACGTATACCTCACTGTATTTAACTTTTTTGCTATGTTCTCATAGAGCAAGTGATATGAAGCCATGGCTCGGTTAAATGTAGAGTGTTATAGCGGAACTGAGGAAGAGGGCCCTCCTATACTTAGGTCAAAAATTTACCTAAGTATAAGAAGACTCAAAGATGGAGGGATGAATGAGTTGGGTCCCCTCTATACTTAGGCGAAAAATAGCCTAAGTAAAGGATCTGGATTAAGGAGGAGAGTCTGTTTAAGGTTAGGAGGAGAATTTATACAGAGATACAAAGAGATGAGGGAGAGGGGTGCATTTTCACAGATGGGGATATAGGAGGAGGAGGTGAGTTCTTACTTATGATTAGAAAGAAGATGAGGGGGGTGTATGTGAATTGCGTACAGATTTAAGATGTGAAAGGGGGTGGGGGTGGAGATTGGATAGATGTACGCATATGTGGGGGTGAGTTCAGTTA
Source organism: Ottelia alismoides (assembly GCA_037367405.1). Classification (NCBI taxonomy): domain Eukaryota; kingdom Viridiplantae; phylum Streptophyta; class Magnoliopsida; order Alismatales; family Hydrocharitaceae; genus Ottelia; species Ottelia alismoides. Next base: position 228,183 of record JAZKJV010005858.1, read on the forward strand.
TATGTGCGAGTGTGTGAAGGGGGGTAGATCACGAAGTAATCTCTATTTTTCTTTTTTTTACATCACGCGAGCCCTCTAATGAGGACCGCTAAAAATGCACATGCAACAATTTTTTTTCTTTTTTTCTTTTTTTGAACATGAAAATGCATGAAAAGATGACTAATCTCCCTTGAATTCTTCAACTTTTCTTTTACGACCTTCTCAGCAAGAGCTCCCAAGTCCATGCCTCCATGGAGATCAAGTGTCCTTGATATTCATCGGTCATGCCACAAAAGAAAAATGTTAGAAAAATAGCAAGAAAAATAATCAACAAAAATGCATGATGAGAAGATCTGTAAATTTTTAAAATATTCACAATAAAAAATATATAAAAATTCAAAGATAAAGATGAGTCGTGTCCTCGGCAACAACACCATTTAATGAATGTAAAATCTGCCTATTTGATAAATAGGAATGCATGCATTTTTGTTTGATTTTAAGATGCAATTAAAATTTGATGCATGTTCAGAATGAATGGATGAATATAGGGATAACATGCCAAAGATGAATTACAAATAGTCTAGAGAAAATGAGCGTAATTTATAATTCATATTCAGAGTCAAATGGAGCAGAAATTACGAGCAAGCTTTTATTAATGGCAGAGACATATAGAGTAAATGATACTATATAACCTTAAAACTTCATCACATGTAAATTAGAGTCAAATCAGAAAAACTAAACATGCCATTATATAGAGAATAAAATTGTCAACAAAATGACACAGAGATCACACAATTTGGATCTACGATGCTCACGTTATGCAAAAAACAATGCGTGGGCATAAATACAATATAATTACAAGAAATAAAAGATAAATAATTACAAATAAGTCCCTAGAGGGGCGTATTTACAATTTTGCAAAACCAATAGAGGTCCATTGTAATTTTTCCATATGCGCGCAGGAACCATAAAGAAATTTTTTAAAACCTCAAGGGTCCCCGTATGATACCCAGGCAAGTACGTGAGGCACCACATGGGGAAATATGCAATTTTCAAACTTTCTAAGGTCATCAGTGAAAATTACCTAGCCCTCATGTACCATGCACGCGAGGGGGCCAAGCTCGGAAGGCGGAGGAGGCTTGGGCCACGTGGCATCTAGTCGTGGTTCAGAGTGAGGCTTGGAGGACATGAGCCAGGAGACTAGGAGTGAGGTTTGGTTGGACCACGTAGCATCATCTGGATAGTCTGATCGTGAGGATCGGACAGTAGCTATACTTCGTCGTCTGCCGAAGGTCGCCGGAGGAGGCGCAAATCTAACAAGTTCCAGCTTGCTCCACCATGCTCCAGACGGTCGCTTGAGTATCGATGAAGCTGGAGGAAGCTCCTGCAAGGGAGCTGGAGGTGAAACAATTAAAGACATGGTGTACCTACATGTGTCAGATATAGCCGAGGGTGTGTGCTAAGTGAAGCGGTAGGTTTAGAGGTGAGTGGAGGCTATGGGGCGACTGGAGGCAGTGGCCAGGAGCTTCTTCTCTGGCAGAACAGGGAAGAAGGTGGGTCGGAGCGAGGGTGGTTCTAGAGAAGGGGAAGAGGTTATCGGAGGTATTGGCAAGGGTGAGGGTGACATGTTGAAGCTTATGGAATGATTTTTGGCCTGTGAGGGTGAGGTTGAGTGTCAGAAAAAAAGGGGAAAATCAAAAAAATTGAGGGGTAGAAGTTACATGATCATAGCAGGTGATTGGCGAAGCGGGTCTTGGGCTGAGCATCTAGAGATGCTCGGGTCGTCGCTCGAATCTGCTCAGCAACACCGATGAGCTTAGCTTCCGCTGGAGATGCAGAGATCACATGGCTGACGCTGTGGATCACACCTAGGGCTAGGGTCATCATCGCCTCAACATCTAGCCACTATACTATCACCATAGTGCATAGGAGGCTGGGCCTAAGCCCTTTGGATTGGTGGATGTGGTGAACAGTGGCGGAGCGGTGGTTTTTGTAGGAAGAGGGGATTGGTTACTGGAAAGGGAGCAAGGGATTTGCAACGGTGATAGTGAAGGATCAAAGGAATGGCTGGGAGTAATGATGGGTGCACGACAAAGGTGGATCGAAAGGTTGTGCGAGGGGACCATTAGGTCAAGGAGAGATGGTCGGAGGTGGTTGCCAGAAATGGAAGGGGCAGCGAGGTTTCAATTCAAATGGCCGAGGACGGTGTTACGATGGTAGGAGATGAAGTTTGGACCGTGGGATCATGTGATACGATGGTCCAGATGGAAGCATGGGCGGATTCCTTAGATCATATAATATGATCTGATCTAACGATGAGGGTGAAGGTGAAGATGGGCGGCAAAGATGGAATCTGAGGGCCTATCCTAAGGTGGGGGGTGAACGGGTGACGTGGAGCGAAGATGTCCGTAGGATAGGAAGGGAATTGGGCGGCTGAGATTGAGGCGAAGGGGGGCGGCTGGGATTTTTATCTGGATTAGATCAGATGGCTGGAAGCGAGCGAGTGATGAACGATCAAGATGGAAGGTGGGTGAATATGATCATACGACACCTGGAGAAGTCACGTGGCACAAGGGAAGCGGGCCACGTGGGTGGTCTAGAGGGTACCATGTGGCCCAATCAGAAAATTTGAAGAATAAAAACAAAGATAAATATAAAAGAAATAGTTGAAGGAAAAATTAGAAAAAAATATCAAAACATGAAAGTTATAGATCTCGATGAGATATACAAGTTTCATGTTGGACAAAAAGTCAAAAGAGGTCATTTAAACAAAAGTGTATTTTGAGGATATTTTTAAATGGATAAAAATACCACTTTTTGGATTGTGATTTTTTCTTTTGCATTTTTCATCTCTTTTAAAAGGTTAGGGGAATTATGGATAATTGCTTAATCTAATTTTTACGGTTTTTTATTGAGAATTAAAAACAATGAAAATGGTTGTAATTAAATACAATAAATATAAGTCAATTAGACACAATTTATATAATATAATACATGATAAAATGAATGAATTATTAGTGATTTTTATTGGATTGTTTAAGCCAGGAATTTAATATGTCGATTTTAAAATGATGAATACGAGATTCATCAATGGAATGGCTCACAAGATGATATTTATATCCATATATATCCATTTTGAAATTAAAAATCTATGCATGGATTTCAAAATTTAAATTGACATATATAATAACGAATCAAATACGATCCAAATCGATATACATACATCATGGCATCCAAACACGATGATAATGAATACAATTGAATACAAATTGTATTATGCCTACACACACATCGTGATAACCAAATGCGGTAATAATTAATAGAAGCATTTACGAATATAATTATATACATATATATCGTTTATCATGTCGTCATTCAGTTATAAATAATTACATGTCATTTATCTGTATTTGATTCAATTTGAGGATGAACCTATATGAATGTGTCATTATTGAATCTGTATTCGATTACATTCCTTCCAATTTCATATATTCATATAGTTTACATTATCCACATAGTTTTAAATATTCTCATTAATTTATTTATCCATGCTTACGTATCTTTATCTGAATGTACTCCATACCATTTAGATTTTTGTGTCCCAACATTATCATACGAATATAATATAGATAGGGGCATGCATAGTTGGGCATATCGTATGAATTTTTATACATGCCACCTTTCACTATAAGTATTTCTCTTTATCCCTATGGTTACCCATGGGTAGCTGATGAACCGCAAAATCGGCCCTTTAATAATGCTAAATTAGCATTTGGAAATGTCGTAGCAGTCGGGCCAATTCGGGCTCATCAAAAAGATCGTCTCATTTAGATATGTGTATGATAAGTCAAAATGAGACGATCATGATTTATTTTTTATTTGGCAAGAAACAAAGGTCGAACTCAGGGACACGAGCCTCTCTCGTATTAATCGGAGTTTCATCTATTAGATTAAGTGTTGAATTGAAGCAAATATAGGTCAAAGCATGCGAGAAGACAACAATGCAATAACAATAAAGTAAACATGCATTTTTTATCAAAATTTATCATGCAAATAAATGCCATGAAAAATGCAATGCAAATATGCCCAAAATCAGAATAAATATGATGAGCAAGTTAATAAGAGTTAAATTCAGATTTATTTGAAGTGTCAGAGCTGATCGACAAAGTGAACAAGGCATGAGTACATAATAAGAGCCACTTAGCAAACATAATATTTCATTAAAATTCAAGTCTCTAAGATGAAAGATTAACCATGCCATTAGAAAGTACATCGAACAAGCTCTCAAACGAAACTGAAATCAACTAAAACAGAGGTACTGTGCTCAAGATATGCAATGTGAAAGACACGGGCATAAATGAAATAAAACATGAAATAAACTTGCAGATAGGTCCCTGTGAGGGACTAAAATGTAATAAAAATAAAGTTCGGGACCTTCCCTGTAAATGACCCACACGCAGAGGGGCATTTTTGTAATTTTGAAAACCCGCGAGGGTTTCAATGCAAATTACCCACAGTGCACATGATCTGCACGTGACGCAGGACCTGAATGCAGTATTGAAGAACGTCGGGGGCATCTCTGCAAATAACCCAGGGTTGCACGTGACAAACACGTGCTTCCCCAGGCTCGGTGGATACGGAGGTTCGGCAGAGGCTCGTAGAGGCTCGGGCGCTCCAGGAGGTTCGGCAATAGGCTCGGGCGTCCAAGACTGGAGGTTCGATGGCTCAGGCTCGGAGACGCTCTGGTATCGACGCATGGCGAACTGGTAGCCATTGGATCGTGAAGATCCAACGGCCTCAGGAAGAAGAACGGATCGTCGACGTGGCTGCATCGTGGCCGTTGGATGAACTCCGGGGCGGAGCATCCAAAGGCTGCTGCTCCTTCTCCTCCATCTTCGCCTGGCGGCGATTTCTGGACTCCGACGATGCCCCTCCTCCTCCGTCGCTCGTCTTCAGCTACGAGAGACCTCCCCGAAGCTCCATTAGTGATAGTCGAGGAAGCTGGGAGCTCGGGGAGGATCCAGGACCTTCTAGCGTCTTGCTTCGGAGCTCCGATGATGGCTACACAGCTCGGTCAACTAGCTCCGGTGAAGTCCCCGGTCATTGAAGCTCTCAAAAACCTGCAGCTTTAGAATCGCATAGCCGAAGCAAATGAGGACGTGTGTGCGTGGATGAAGTGAGGCGAGATGGGAGCTCATATGGGCGAAGGAAGAGGGAGCTCGAAGCTCCTCCGCCGTGGGTGGCGGAGGAGGTGGGCCGACTGTGGCTGAAGGTCTGGAAGAAGGGAAGAGGTGATCGGATATGGCTCGTGGAAGGGGGAAGCGTGGCGGAGCTCGGAGGGTGTTCAATGGAGCGGGAAAGGGGGTAGACCGACCTAGAAAATTACAAGAAATGAAACGAAAAGTACAAAAAGGGATCGGAGGCTTACCTGAGCGATGGCGGGCGATGTGGCCTGTGCTTGAGCTCCGAGAGGAGCACGGGGTCTTCGCAACATGCTGGGTGGACGTCCCAGCGAGTTCGGGCGGGCCTGGGGCGTCGCAGCTCCGCCGTGTGTGGCGGAGGGTCTCTGAGAGGCGCTAATATGCGGCGTGGATCAAATGCGGGGATGATCAGCCGGTTGAGGGAAAGCAGTGGGCATGGAGAGCTGGGAGCCGTTGGATCTCAGGAGGAGATCTGACGGCCCAGATCACAGGCGGATGGGACAAGAGAGGTGGGGTCACGTGGCGCACCCAGAGAGGGCCACGTGGCCCAATCACTTTATGCAGATCTTCAAGTTGAAATATGAAGTTCAAGATGGCCGAATTTGAGAAAACTCAAAACATGAAAGTTGTAGATCTTGATGAGATCTACAAGTTTCATGTTTACCAAAACTGGAGATTAGATCAACTGGAGCCACAAAATATTTTTGAGGGTATTTTTGGGTCTAAAAATACCATGAATTTTTGTTTTGTCATTTTTTGTGATTTTTAATTTATTTGAGACTCTGTTAATTACAGGATATTAATTGGATTTTATTGACACATTTTTAAGCTAGGGGGTTAATAATGAGAAATAAAAATGATGAAATTGAGTTTCATCAGTAGCCAACATCAATTCAAATTAACCGAGTACCCGTTACAATTGGGTACACATTGGAATGGGGTGAGTCGACCCGTGATGTAATAGTAATAGGACAGAACGGATCACTATCAAACGGGATGGATACCCACCCCATGAACACCCCTACTATTGTCCTCTAAACTAACTTCATAAGCGATGCAACTAGAGGAATCATTGAACTAATGCCTCTTCAAAAGATTGAAGGCATACGCACCGTCCCCACACGCACCAAGATATTCAAAGGTTACCTCATAGATGCCATGAATCAATCTACTCAGAAGATCAGAGTCATCATCCCACTTATGGATCACCCATTTAGTAGTACTCAGTTTATCCCCTTCTACAAGCTGTACAAGGGGAGTATTGCCACGTGTCAGGTTGTGAAATGGATGAGGGAAAAACCAACTATTGGTGTGGGTTATTGGCGTTAAAATAGAAGATATAGGCTGACCCTAACCTTAAGGATATATAGATAATATCTTCGTATATACATATCCCATAATAGGATATGTTAACAACTATTGTTTTGGGGTTCAGAAGATGGCTTGGTTGACAAAACTAATACAGAGACGTCATATCTAAAAAAGAGAGGGATATGTTTTACGTTCTTGTGGGTTTTCGAATTAGCCAGCTATTTTCCTGCATTAATGTCTTTATGTTGAGAATTTTTGGCTTCAAAATAATGGTCAACTTTTATTCCTTTCAAGATGGACGAAGACAAGGTGATGGGATGCATAGCCATCCACAGTGGGGGGCACTCTTGATCATTTATTTGGGTCTGCTGCTAGTTGGTGGTAGTATAGATAGCTTGACCAGCTACCTATAGTGGAGAGCTTCGAGGGGAGCTTCTAGGCGGTCCGTTTGGTGCTACTATTCTCATTTTTCTTATCGAAAGTGCCTTCTTCCAACTAGTATGGGTTCTCACACCATCTAGGGATGGGTGAGAAATGCCTTAGTGGTATAGAAGAATGTGATGCTTGCGGACTCATTCTACTACCCTCTCTCCTCTCTCTCAAACGTTCCCACTCTCTCCCTCTTTCTCTCTCTCTCTCTCTCTCTCTCTCTCCATTCACTCTCTCTCCTCTCTCCTCGAGGATCTCTCTCTCCCTCTCTCTTTTTCATTTCTCTTCTCTCTCTTTCCCAAACGAGGCACCCATCTCTCTTTCCCTCTCTCCTCTTTTTTCTCTCTCCCCCGATATATTTGTTAAATTGAAAATGATAAATATAATATTTTTCCTTTACATTTGTTATATTTTTACTGTCTCCTCTAAAAATATTTTTCTGTATATATATTATAAAAGTTTTAAATCTCATATAAAGTTACAAGTTTTATTCAAGTTTAGTAATTTATTCAAATTCAATATTTAAATCAATATAGGTAAAAATCTATGTAGATATTTTATTATTATACTAAAACTAAATTATATTTATATGTAATGTTAAATTTGTGAAATACAATACAATTAAAAAATAATTTAAAACAAACTTAACTTTGTAGATATAAATCTTATAATAAAGTAATAAAAAATATAATTTGAAAGTAATTTATAAATTGATGCTTAAGTTATTATGTAATACAAATAATTTAATAAATAATAAAAATTAACTTATGATTATGAGAATGATAGAATTATATTTATATAAATAGTTTACTAATAAAAAAATTTAAAAATAATATAAAATTATATAATAATATTTTTTTTGAAATTTACTGTATACATAACCTATTTTTCCTCATCTTTTTAAAATTAGGGAGACATAAAAATATTAGATTTTATTTTAATATGTCCATCAATTGAATGGATTTAAAATCTTTTCACATTATTTTTTATACATTTTATATGTTTAAAGACTACCATAGCATATTTTGGCAATCATAGATTGATTAATTGCGGTATAAATAATAATTTTATTAAAATTAATATCCATGATATAAAATATACAAAGAAAAAATAGTGAATATTTTTATCATAATGATTTCAATAAAAGTATAAATTCAAATAACAATTTTACCCATTAAGCTTTTAGTACAATCTATTTAAAATTCTTAATCAAATATATAAATACGTTAACATAATAGTTTGTAAATATACAAGTAATGTGAATTTGTTCTTATAAATTTGTAAGAATATATTACATAAACACAATTAAACTAAAAGCTTTATTTAATTTTTAGTAAAAACTCAAAATTTGTAGAAATATATTATCATATTAAGAAAATATACGTCAATTTTTAAAACTTTGTAATTTATTCAAATTCAAATTTTATAATCATGGTAGGTAAAATCTAATTTAGATATTTTATAATTGTACTAAAATAAATACACCGCTTTCTATCTCTCTTTTTTTACCTACTCTCCCCTCTTTCTCTCTCAACTATTTCAAAGTTACAAATTTTCCAAACTTAGTAATTTATTCAAATTCAAATTTTGGAATCATTGTGGGTAAAAATCTATGTATATAGTTTATTATTGCAACTAAAATTAAATAATACTTATATGTGATGTTAAAATTGTGAAATACAATACTAATTGAAAATAATATAAAAAAACTTAATTGTGAAATACAATACTAATTAAAAATAATTAAAAGAAATAAACTTGCATATATAAATTATATAATAAAGAAAAAAAATATTATTTGAAAATAATTTGAAATTGATGCTTAAGTTATTATGTAATAAAATTAATTCAATAAATTAATAAAAATTTTAAAAAATAATTTAAAATCATGTAAAAGTAATTTTTTAAAATGTAATACATGCATAACTTATTTTTTCTCATCTTTTTGATATTAGAGTGAAATATAAATATTAGATTTCATTTTAATTATATGGGATATTTATCCAGCAAACCCTAAAATCTTTCGAAATTACCTCTACGACCTTTGAAACATCGTAATTCCTCCCACGACCCCGTAATCTTGCTCCGTCTTACCCAACAGACCCTCCTGTCAATTCTAACTACATTTGAGTCAGTTACTTGGGTTAGTCGTGAGTTAATCTAACCAATTAACCATTGAACGGAGGGGAGGGGGTGTTGCAGATCGGGGTGGGGGGCATCCGTCGGCTAAAGAGGAGCAGGGAGCTCCGTCAGCGGCAGGGGGGTCCGGAGCACCATCGGAGGGGCGTCGGGGGGGTTGCAGCGGCAGGGGGTGGGGGCGGGAGCACCATCGGGGGTCGGGGGTGGGCAGGGCGGTGCCCGGGAGCACCATGGGGGCGGGAGCACCATCGGGGGTCGGGGGGGCAGGGCGGTGCACAGGAGGCGGGGAGCAGCATCGGGCGGCGCGGGGGGTTGCAGCGGCAGGGGGTGGGGGGCAGGAGCACCATCGGGGGTTGGGGGGCGGGGCGGTGCCCGGGAGGCAGGAAGCAACATCGGGCGGAAGACCTCAGCGATTCCCCAGTCTTGAGATTAATTGCCTTATTTTTGTTGTTCCATATCTTCTTCACGGCTACGACGTCCCCCTCGCGATTCCCCAGCGATGGGTAATTCCCCAGCGATGCGCGGTAAGGGTTAGCAAAATAATTGAATGGATTTGAAATCTTTTGACATTATTCCTTATACATTTTATATGTTTATGGATTATTAAGGTATATTTTGATAATCATAGATCGGTTAAATACTTTATAAATAATAATTTAGATAAAACTAATATCGAATCTATAGAATATATCAAGAAAAAATGGATGATTTTTTTATCATAATAATTACAATAAAAGTATAAATACAAATAGCAATTAAATCCATTAATTTTTTAGTAAAATCTATTTAAAATTCTTAATCAAATATATAAATAGGTTATCGTAATAGTTTATAAATATACAAGTTATATGAATTTTCTTAAAAAACTATTACTTTTAATTACTTTCTTTCTGTTGTTTTATTATTTTTCTCTCAGACAATTCCTATGTAAATTGTTAGCTTCACTTTTTGACTTGATGCATATTCACACTTTCTTGCACCCATTATTTGCTTCCCAAAATTTTTGCTTAAATTATACATGCAAGATTTTAAAAATCAACATCTATAACATGCACTCTTATTACATTATTTACCATTAAACTTTGTAGTATTTATTAAAACTTCTTTTGCCATCTGATCCCGCCGCGAAGCGCGGGTATGCTCCCTAATTTTTCTATCTACAACAAAGAAATCACACCACTTATGAAGATGATGTAGCCAGTTATAGGTGAAGCTTGTATATCTTGAATTTGCATATGTTTTTGTGGCTTCTTCTCTATGAATTTGGCCTACATTCTACTTACTTATGTTATATCCAATGGTCTTTTTGACAAGAAGACGACATAAACAAGTCTAATGTAGGTATGTAAACAAAATAAAGATGTTACCATATTCTTATATATACCATAACACTAAAATTGGCCTATAGCGATGAATACTTTGAATATTTGTTGTCATATCTTCTGATGTTAAATATATAATTAGAGATGTACACGGATCGGTTAAAAATGGTAATCAGATTTAATTTGGTTTTATCATTCGAATGGGTCGGATTGGACTAAATTTTTTAGATTTTATCAGATCATTACTAAAACCTGATCGGATCCAATCTGTTAGTCCATTAATGTGTATGTTTGTACATTTACACATGTTCACAATTTTTCATAAGACCATAATCAAAGCCATTCGTCTCATTTTTTCCATATCAATAGTGGATACAAATTTGTTTGCCAATATTCATTTTTTAAAAAAAAACTAAATGCTAAACTTTTAGAGAATAAAATAGGGTTAACTTATAAAGTAGCAAACTCTATTGGATCATCCCATCTCAGTTACCTCGCTCTTTCATACCACTTTAGCCCTCAGTATTCCATTCATAGTTTCCTCTCCCTCTTAGTCCATTGACAAAGAAGCCCTCCCCGACCTCTCCCCCCACTCTCCCCCCTTCCCCATATAATGTTGCCCCCCCCCCCCCCTCCATCAATGTTGCATGTTTCCCACAATGTTGTCCCCCTCTTGCATAAGAGTGTTGTCACCCGTCTAGTCTTCATTAAACGAAAATATATTTGAGATTTGGTATTCTTGATCCTTGTGCTTATTACCTTTTACTTATTTTAGCGTGCAATCTAATCCCAAGTATGAAACTGGATTAGCTATTTTATCTACGAATTAATGTTCATATTTACCACATCCATCCAAGAATTAATAAGTATTACTGAATTTCTTTCCTTTTAATTTTATATAAAAAATTGGTTCGTATATTTCAATATACGCGTATCTCAACTATAGGTATAATATGGTAAATAAATTTCATTTCACATATATTTTAAATGAGAGGCATGTTGCTCAATTGATGGGCTATATTTAAGCCGGCTTTGCTTGAATACTCAACTGAGTATGAATGCTTTATTATTATCATTTATTACTGATATACTATAGGGCCATGAAGGGCGTTATTGGTCGTGGTTTGATTTTGGCATAATTTAACAATCTAAATTAATCATGGACTTCACCAATATCCAATCATTTAGATCACACTTTTTGTTTATGTAACTTTTCTTTAGATGTTTATCATGTAACTTTTATTGTTCTTATTTGCATTATTTGTTAAAAATCATCTGCTAAAAAGTACTGATGCAACATGTATAAAACGAAACTCAAATTTCAAATTTAATTTAAGTATTTACATTGATTGTATAGTCTTCAACTTCTTATATGAATTCACGGAGTTCTTCAACTTTAGTTTGATTATGTGGTCTTCGAATATTCTTTTCTTTACATCTATCCATATTATTGATTTTCGAACCATAATTGAAATGTTTAAGACCATTATACTATTGTGTTATAAAATACAAACATGAGAGAGTAAATAATTAAGTGAGAATATGTGACCTCGTTTATGGCATGGATCGTCTATTGTAATAATAGACTATGCTATAGTAGCAGAGCCATTCGATCATGATCGAACGATGCACAAGGGGTTCCAGGTGTTGGTGAATTCTTTCCTGTGTACTGCTCAATCATGATCGAACGGCCCTGCTGCTACAGCAGACGATCCAAGCCCCTCGGTTTACCCCTGTCCCACAGTCTTGTCGACTTTGTCGTCCCTCTGAATTCCAAGGAAGGACCATCGCCAAATAGAACAAAGTCCATGAGGACATGAATAGGTAGTCCTCCAGAATGTGGGCATGACTCACACTCCTTGGCGGAACATCGAGTCAAATAATATCTTCGTCCGAGCGACACAACATAAATATGTCCTCCTCCAAATCCTAAGCTGCACCACCCACTTCACATGGAGCATCGTGTTTATCTCCTCAAGTCAGTAGGACAGATACCCCTTCCGAACCTCTATCTGCATTAGCCATTTCAGAAGGACCACCATGTTTTTCAGAAGCTCCAAGTTTTCATTCTTCTCCGATTTAGTGGCTTAGCCCTGGTATCGAGTTCCACTATCGTTTTTTACTAGTAGGAGGATTCCAACATGATCTTTTAAAGTGAGAGCCACTGCTTCTACCACCAGAACATTAAAAGAGTTCTACCAGTTCCACTATCTTCCCCACAAAGTTTCTCACAAATTAAAGGACCGCGACAATATTATCGAGGGAAGATGGAGATTTCTGCATGTATTATTCGTATTCAACATTTCAAACTCCTTCCGTTTGACTATATATAGCAAATGTCTATGACTGCCAAAAGAATCGGACCATTTCTTTTACAAAGTTAACGATACAAATAAGTTAATCAACTCTATCATTTGTCAATGTCGTCATTTTTATCGACACCGTGAGTAGGCAGTTCGCCAAATCTTCTATGATCTTCTTAGTTAATCATCATTTGCCACGGAATGCGTAAAATGTTTTAAGGTATTTGAATGGCAAGCATGTCGGTTCAGAGAGGTGCAGGATCGGGTCAGCTCCACAGAACGAGTGGTACTTCTTCAGCCACAAGGACAGGAAGTATCCAACGGGTTCGCGGACGAACCGTGCTACGAACGCCGGATTCTGGAAGGCGACCGGGAGGGATAAGTGCATAAGAAACAGCTACAAGAAGATCGGCATGAGGAAGACGCTGGTGTTCTACAGAGGAAGAGCTCCTCATGGCCAGAAGACTGACTGGATCATGCACGAGTACCGTCTCGAGGAAGGCGATCCCGAAGCTCAGGGCGCTGCCGCTGCCAATGTAAGCGATCTATAATTGGCTATATCTGTCAAGGAAATATAATTCACTATATGGCCAGAAAACCGAAAATAATTAGCAAATATAATTCACTATGTGTTTAGGCTCTTAAGATTATGTACATGTGCTTTGCTCTGTCCAGGAAGATGGATGGGTAGTCTGCCGGGTGTTTAAAAAGAAGCATTTCTTCAAGATTGGAGGAGGCGGCATGGGAGGCGAAGCTAGCAATGCAAGCCAAGGCATGGAAGGCCACATGCCGTTCATCGGCATCGCAGATCCATCTCGAACTCATTATCTACAGCAGGATCAACAAGACTACATCGACCACTCCTCCAATCTCTACGGATCGGATCTAGCGCTTCACTACATGCACCCGCAACACTATTCCCCACAAGTTCAAGTTCAAAACCTCCTTCCCGATCACCGCACTCCCCCTCCGCCACCGAGCTACGACTTCTCTGTGCTGCCCGGGGAGCCATCTGCAATGGCAAGGCAATACCAGGTCTGCGAACCAGGAATGGACGTTGGAGGAGGAAGCAGCAGCTCGTGCGAGCCGATGCCACATGTCGTCGGGGGGAGAGACCCCAACGATTGGACGATGCTGGTGGCCACGTCTAGGCTAGGACAGGATACGCCGCAGATGACGGCGGGCGCGGCCATGAACCCTAGAGGGGAGATGGACTTGTGGGGTTATGGTAAATAGAAAGAAGTCCCTCCAAGTAATTAATTATCCAGATTTGGTTGAACTAAGGGATATGATTCATGTGTATACAATTGTTGATTATTGTGGCGAGTAACAGACCAATAGCCTGATATTTTGTTAGAATGCTTATTTTTGTATTAAATGTAAATTCTGATTGGAGTTGAGGGATTGGTTATGATTACATGTGATTTTATTTGCATGCCTCGTCTCCATTCAGGGATTGGTTAGGTTTACAAGATAATATTTTTAACCTGTGTACATGGACACAACTATGGGGAAGATAAGAGGAAAGATAGTTTCCAAATCCATGAGAGTGATAGCCACGACACATGTCCTTTTGGACCTCAAATTTCTTCATTTTAGTTTGAAGATCGACGTTGCGAAATCTAGATTTAAAGCATCAATGCCTTGAAGTGTTTCCGTGAAGTAAAAAAGGCATCAGCACAAATGAGTATGTTTTCCGACCGTAATTTACATTTGATTTTTCAAATAAACTACTTGGCTAAATAAATTTCCAATTTTGTTGACCAGAAGTCGGCAGAGAGGATAAGAATCGTAAGAATGTTAAAAGAAGTTTGAGACGACTCTTGTAATGTTTGTGGTTTGTAGATCACATACAATTGAACTATTGAAGGGATATGTTATAAAAGATATGCACCATTGATTTGGCATCATTTTGGGATAGAAAGCCCCGAAGACTAGATAACAAATTAAAAGGCGGTTTTTACACCATGATTCTGGTAACACATTCCAATTAAACCACAATCATTGATACCTTTATATTTACGTAACAATGTAACGTTACTAACTCTTACACCACAAACCTTTGTGTTAACTGAAGGATATGTAATAATCTTCAAGCATATCAAGGAAGCGTGAAGATCGTATCGTATAGATCAAGAGCGACTAGTCGCACTAGTTGCACGATGTTGCGGAATTTAAATTTTTCATATTATGAAACCACATGATTTAAGAATACTTCTTGGATCGTTTCATCTAAATCACATAATAGGTAAAGGAATACCTTTTGTAACGTGTTTGCGACTGAGACTCTAAAAGAATAGACCTCCTATCTCAAGTTCGATCCGAAGAGGAGATGCTTGCATACATTTACATGTACGGCGGAACCAAGATCCCAAACTGTTAAAAAGAAGAGAGAAAACACATTAATCCATATTAATTGTTTAGCTTTCAGCACCATTTCTTCAGTCGTAGTCTCTATTCCATCTATTCCTTCATCAAACAAGTGGTGAACCCATCGATCATCTATTCCTTCCTGGGTAAATTATGATTAAAAAGGGGAAAAATGATGTGGAAAATAGGTAGTAACAATCTGACTCGAGTGATAATGCCTAGATTCTCCATCTTGCGGACGTCGTCTTCTACCTCGAAATTGCGCACCTTCTGAAATTCCTCCTTAAGCAGCCGTTCGCATTGCATGTACAGATCCTGCAAGAGATATTCATATGAGCATGTAAGTGATATATTCATTTTTCCCATAGTATATGATGCCTGTTGAATCATACAATAAACACACAAGATGAGATGAAGCATGTTCATCTACAGTTGCATTTCCCTGCAGTATGAGTACGAAGTATGCGAGTGTCACTTCTTTCACCTGAAGAGCAATACGTACATAATATTGTCTTAGACAAAAGCTTGTTTTAAATGCAAACTAAGCTTTGTTACGTGGAATTATGTCTTTCTTTTCCTTACCTCTTGTTGAATAACGTCATCACACAAGTGCAGAAGTGTGCCTTTCCCTCTGTCCATCTGCATATCATACACTGATTTCATGATTAAGTTCTGATATGTGTTCACGTCTTCTTGAAAACTGCATTGGCATTTTAACAAGTCCTGGTTTACTAGGAAATGGAGAATTGTGTCGCATATATCGTGAATGGTTAGCCAGATGTCAAAGTGGAATACATAGCAAGAATCGAATAATATTGGAAAATTATAATAATGACAATGTATATATTATATATGGGCACTTTTTTCCATTATATATAGGCACTTACGTAAATTAGATCTTTGCACAGTAGCCGAGTAGACCGGACAAAATCGCAATTATAACCCAAACGTCAGCTTTAGGAATTTCAAGTGAACTAATCAGAGCAACCTGATCACAATATATTGCAACAGATTCAACACAATTAATATGTTTGCTCAGAAAATAATGCAGATTGCTAGTAGAGATCACTTGCCAGTACAATGATAGTAAACAACTGAACCCAATCTTTGGGAGTGAGACTGGATTCTTCTTTTCATGCTGCAAGAGATGATTATAATTATTGCAAAACATATATGCATGAGTCAACGATCTAACAACTTTATTTGATTATGGACCAACAAAAAATAAGCTCACCCACACTAGTTCCATATTTGCCATGGGAATGTTTTTGAAGTGTTTAACTTGTATACCTCGATCTTTCGTTTCCTTTGTGCCTGCATGCCTGCATATCAACCGGTGTGTTGTGGGAGTTTTTGTTTCTCATGAAACTTGAATGACATAATATAGGATATAGTGATGAATTTTCATGGATTCATTTTTCAAAAAAATAAAAAATGAGAAAATGGAGCAGGTGGAGCCAAGTTAGCTCCCCAGGGGAAGCCTCATTTTCCCCAATTCTATTACCATATCTACTTATATAACTTCACAAACTATCGATGTACTATATCATATGCATAATGGTTGTCACAAGGAAATTTTCGTCACTTGAAAAGATTGTGTTATATGTGGATATTGAAATCAAAAGAATATTGTCTAACTATGATGGCAATGTACTACAACGAAATTGGCATAGGACAACCAGTTATTCGATAGTCATTGGCATATCTTTTGTAGTTAAATTTATACCAACGAATATTACATGTTTTCTTGCTTCTTTAAATCGTAACAAACATTGTATTCCATTGCTATATTCCTCGATAAAACGAGTCATATAATAGTGATTAATCATTAATTTTTTATAATCGTTATTAAATTTATAAATGATTAATAGAAATTTTAACGAATCGCTTAAAGAAAAAATATTATTATACAAATATTTAACAAAATTATGATTGTTGAATATATTATTGCTGAGTAAGCAGATCTGAATATGGAGAGGATCCGACGACTTAGAATTAGGGTCTTGACAGATTGCTATCAGAGCCATGTTGCTCCAGTAATTTATTCAGTAATTGACAACTATTAGCGGTATTCATAAACTAAAGTGGTCTTAAGATCCTTTGATCTTAATAAGTGATTGCAGTATCCTTCACAAGTCGCTGTCCTTTATGTACATCATACTAAAACGTATATAACCTAACCTTTGGTCTTAATTCATCCTAGGATCATGGCAGACCAGGACGTATCTAGGGAATTAGCGACTATGATGACAATGCTCCAAGAAATGTGACAAAGACAACAGATATTGGAGGAGAGGCTTAATGCACATGCTGAGAGACCCGAGGCATCCAAAAATGTGGACGCTGGAGTTGAGGGTTTTGTTCATCTTTCTGAGGAAGAATATAATTACAATCCTTCTATTGAATCTGCTCCTACTTCAGCTGAAGGAGCAATGGAGAAGGCCCTTCTTATACTTAAAAAACTACTTGACAATTTCAGAAAAAGAAAGATTCCTCGATTCAAAGGTATAGAGACACCTGCTAAGGCAGAACTGTGGCTTGATGATGTCAACAGGATGTTGAGAATAATACATATAACAATAGATACTTGGGTTCACTTCATTGATTACTCACTAGCAGAGTACGCAAGACGATGATGGAGAGCAATTTCCAAGAAATTAATATATCACATTCCATTGGATATCTTTGAAGAAAGGTTTCGTGCTCACTTCTTTACCCTTAATAGGAAGAACTGAAGATGATGGAGTCACCTTCTTTGACCCAAGGTTCCAAGAATGTACGAGATTATCATATTCATTTCACCAAACTACTACATTATTCCTCATATTTAGAAGCATCACCGCTGAAGTGTCTTACCAAATTTGTTAGTGACCTTCAAGGAGATATTAAAATGAAACTTGCAGGTTTTAGAGCCACCACTATAAATGAAGTCATGGACATCGCCTCTTGTATTGAGATGGAAAGGGATGAAAACCGTCAAAGAAGAAGCTTCCACTTTACTGGTGGACCATTCAAACGTATGGCGAATTATAATCGTAGAGACTATCGCTATCATCTAGTTGGTTTCAGTATAAGCGCACCACAGAAATTGGGTCAGGAATTATCAGGAAGAGGGGGTTTCTCTAGACCTTCACTATATCCTTGTGACTCAGCAGTAGGAGCTAATACCTCTGTGGCTGGGTCTTCATCTCAAACAGGAACATCATGTGTTATTACTGTCATCAAGAAGGTCACATCAAGAAAGACGGTCCAAAGATCAGAGGCTCAGGGTTTAAACCAACCCAATTAACAATGTAACTTCAATCTCGAGCAATGGAGCAACATGCAGAGTAACATGGTGTAGAGGTCAGGGTTCACAAGGACCATCTCCTACACAGAACCACAAAGCATTGCAAGTTATAGCTTTCTTATTCCTAATGGCCATCTCAATGCAATCACTAAAGAACAAGCCTACAATTCAAGTATGGGCGTACGATGTATCATTACTATTCATGGCTTTTCAATACATGCCTTATTTGATTTTGGTGCTTCACATTCATTTATTGTTCAACGATTAGTACTAATTTTGGGTAAGATATCAGTAGAGGTACAACAATCCTATCTGATCAAGGGACCAGGAGGATAAGTATTTATAATCCGAGAAATCCTAGATAATTGTGCAGTACTGATAGCAGGACATCAACTACATGTTTCCCTACTACTTATTGAAATGGATGACTTTGATCTCATCTTGGGGACGGACTGGCTAGAAAGGCATCATGCATGCCTTGACTGTTTCCATAAGAGAGTAACTTTTCACATTCCTAACTCGATAGAGTTCCACTTTATTGGAAAGACGTCTAGTGACGATGTCAAATACATCTATACTATGAAGGCACAACAGTTTTTAGAGCAAGGATCTAGGTTATTTAGCTTATGTATCTGTTATTTCAAGATCAGACGGAATGATAGAAGATGTACCTATAGTGTGCGAGTTTCTTGATGTCTTTCCATATGAATTATCTAGATTACCAACTGAATGAGAGATTGAATTTGAAATCTCTCTCACATCTGATACTCATCCTATCTCTGGTACCAGCTGAGTTACGAGAGTTAAAGGTATAGTTATAAGACTTGTTAGATAAAGGATTCATTCATCCTAGTAATTGTTGAATGCGAAAGTCGGGAGGTCGTGTCGATTCACAAGGCGAATCAACAGTCGTTGAGTTGACCTCACGCGAAATCCAAAATTCAAACAACAATTCAACCACAACAAAGATCAAACAATGAAAAGAGATGTGTTGTTAAAATTTATTATAACTCTACAACAAGATGTGTATAGGTGCAAGTATGTGTAGAGGTCGACTACAGGGACAGACAGGTAGAACGGGGCAATAATGCACAAAATGTGGATGTGATGATTTGTCTATAAATGCTATTTTTTGTGGGTTTTTAATTTTGTATTTTTTTATTTAATTTTTGATTTTATATTTTTATATTTTGATTTTTAATTTACTAATTTTGTATTTTCTTTTTATGTTTTATATTTTTTGTATTTCCTTTTTCTTTTAATAAAGATATAAGATATGTAAGCAATATATATACACTAGAGGTAAGAGAGAGATAAAAATAGAGAAAAATACTCAAAATACATGAAATAAGTGTTTTTGTGATTTCTATATTTTTCTAATGTTTTTAAATTTTGCTATATTTTTCCTATTTTTTGGTATTTTTAAATAGCAAAAATACTAAAAATAATTAGAAAAATAAAAGGCTGAAACTAAAATGGAGATAAAAATATCAAACAACAATCGAAATTCTCCAAATTAATTTTAATTAAAGAGAATAATATAGAAAAGCTTAGGAAATAGAAGTTATATTTTTAGGATTTTTAAATATTTTTATGGAGGTTTTGGGGGTTTTAGTATTTTTGGAGTTCTGTTTGTATTTTATAATGATTTTTGGTCTGAAGTTAAAAGACACACAAACACAAAAAATATTTTTTTTGGAATTTTTCAAAAACATTTTATAATTTTTATGTATTTTCTGATGCAAACAGTGAAGAACATGCGTGTTTTTGAATTTTTATAAATAATAAAATGCAGCTAAAATGTGAAATAAAAATACAACGTGGAAGCACAATGCAACAGGAATGTATGGCTAATTTTTGGTGATTTTTCGAATTTTATAGATGCATGAAATAATAAAGGAGACAAAAAGAAATTGCATTTTAGCAGGGGTATTTTTTTAATTAACAAGAAGTACGAGGGACAAAGTGCAATTTTCCCAGAAATTATATTATTGAATAAAATATTTAAAGGATTGAGTAAAAATCACCAAAAATCCAGGGCAAATACTGTAAAATTGCCCAGACGCACATGACACGCACGTACGCCTAGCGAGGACCTAGACATGATTTTCCAAATTTCGGGGGCCCAAATGCAATACTACCAAAAATATAATGCTTAAATTGAAAGTTTTGGTGCTAAATAGAAATAACAGAAGACGAGGGGGGTCTCTGCAAAATGGAAACGCCTCACATGCGCAAATCACGTGAGGTGACGTGGCCGGGGACTCCTTTGTAAATAATGAAACTACAGGTGCCTATATGAAATTTATACAAAATAAATAAAATGAAGTCGAAAGTTTAAGTCTTTAATAGACAAATACAAAAAATGGCCGGGAAAGGATGCAAAATACCCACGACCTTGGCGGATCGGACGACAGATATAATTCCACTAAGACACGTGTCAGCAACAGATGTGACGATGACGGTTCGCGATCCGACGGTCTGGATTAGATCTGCTAGAGACGATCGACGGCTGAGGGCGAGTAGATCAGACAGCTGCTGGATGCCTGGAGGAACTGGCCCGATCGAACGGTTGAAAGCGGGTGACGAAGAACAGGGACGAAGCCCCGCCGCAACGAACTTCTCCCGGCGATCCCTGCCCCATCCGACACGCTATGAAGCTGCAAAATGGCCCAGGTTGCTCTTGTAGGGCCCCGAATCGACTGGAAGTCTCAAAATAGCCGGAGGACCTTCAGCGTTCACCCGTGAGATCGGAGGAGCAGGAGCCCTCTAGGTATCACCAGCGAACGGGCAAAATGGCCCCAGTCGCATGTGAAGTCCAAATACCTGTAAAATAGGTTAAGAGGGTCGCAGGAAAACTGTCGCGACCCTCCAGTAGGAAAAATAGTGTGGGAAGGTAGAAACAAAGCACGCCGGAGCAAGATCCACCGAGGTGGTGGCGAGGATGATTAGGTGGCTGAAAGGGTAAACTGGATATGGGAATACGATGCTAGTGATACGGAGAAGGAGCACGGACAAGAAAAATAGAGAATAACACGAACCACAAGACAAGAATCGGCGAGATGAACTCGATGGCCGGAGCCGGGAGATGGGTGGTGGAGACCACTCTGTAGCCGCCCGGCCATGCCTCTAGGTAGCTGGAGGGTCTCTTGTCACGAGCTCCAGTCCTGAGCTCTCCAAAGAGAGGGAGAAAAACGGTCAAAGAGGGTTCACAAGTGGAAGGAGGTGACGGGTGCCCTTTTGAATGAGATGGTAGACGGGGCTCGAAGATCGAGATGTAGTATAGATTCCAGCGATGCCCCGCCCAAGAAAATCATAGGGGGTGTATGCTGGTTTATCGAGGAGCAAAAGTCATGAAGAGGTCGACCTGATATGGTGAAAGATACACTCTCTAAAATTTGGAGAAAACACCAAAAAACGTAGTCTGATACAGAGCCTGACCTCGGTCAAAGAGTTGACTGAGGTCAACCAACAGAAGGTTCTGGTTGGTCCACGTGGGCCAACTAGAAAATTCTTGGCAAAAATGTTTTATTAATTCGCTTAAAAATAATAAATGATTTATTTAATTTTTGGTTATAAAATAAAAATTACTTTTTATTTTATGAATTATTTTATGATGATTTTTATTTATTTTTCTGAGGTATAGAAATACAAGTTGCCTTTTATGGCCTATATAGGTATACATATCTATATATTTTAGTATTTTATTTTTATCTTGTATATTTAGTTTTATTATTATATTTTATTATTTTATAAATTAATAGATTATTTTTATGGATATATATATATATATTATTTTTCTGATGTGTTTTGTACACTTGATAAAATAGAAGTATTAATTATATAGGTATATTTATAGGTATTTCATCTACGTATTGTATACATGTATTTTATTTTTGTATTTTCTTTAGTGTTTTATTCTGAATTTAATGTACACATATATTACAAATAATATTTACAAAATTATAAAAATATAAAATTATATAAATAAAGAATAATAAATAAAATGAATATTTTAATCTGTACAAGTAAAATCATAGCTCCGCAAAATGCGAAACCACCTTATTAAATAGCTTATTTAAAATTATATACAATTAAAGTGAGTTTGATACATTTCGAGTTTTTATTTGAGAGATACAAGTCTGGGAAGTTGGGATTTTGGAATCTTATTCAGATCATAATTTTTATCTGTACATTATTTTTGTATGAAATCAATTTTGTATTTTTTTATTTAATTATCTACAACTTCCATGTACAAAGTTTATTTATCTGATGTATAAAAAGTGTAACTAAAAATAGGTCCCAAACTGAATAAAGAATGAATTAAATAAAAGGAATTTTTATTGCATTTTGGCCCTTATCTCCCCCTACTTTATTCCTTGTCGACCTAATCTTCGAGATGCATAGGTCTCGAGGTTTCGGATCATAAAATATTTTCAATATTTTATTCTTTTTCTTTTCTTTTCTTTATTCTATAATTATAGATTTTAAAACGCATTTTATACAATATTTACACAATGATGCATGAATGCTAAAATGACTAAATTAATGCTATTTACACGCGTTTACTAGGATTTTTAAGGCCAAAATGATAGAATAAAGATGATGAAATGTAGATTCATCATCCCCCTATACTTTCCTTTGCTAGTCCCTAGCAAACACTTATGCAATAAGTGCAGAAAAGAAGAACAAAGAAAAAGAAAAAGAAGAAAATTGGATTAAGTTAATTATCAAACTTGTCTTCACAAAATCAAAGTATGGAGCTTAAGTCGGGCCTTTGGAATTTTAGTGTGGGTGGAACCATAATGAGAATCGGATTTGAAATCCAATAGCCTTCGAGAATCCCAAAACTCTGCTCAATTCTCCTCAATAGCAAGGTCAGAAATATTTCAACTCATATGCAAACCCTTATGACTATGAATCTGACTCGTACAGTGTAAGGGATAGTGGCTCTTCCCAACTGAAATGACAAAGAGAATGACTTCTCCAATATGACAACCCAATGATTCCCCAATCCAACAACTCATTCCTCGAGGAGAGGAGGGGATGAAGAGAAGAATGGATGGTAGCAAGTGTAGCTACCTATCCTAAGATGCAAGACCAGTGTAGCCAAGTCATCCAGCTGCAGGCTCACATGTTTTGACTTTGAAGCTCAAGCATGCTTATTTGACTATACACATATGTACACTCCGGTATGCATTTTTATTTTTGTGCAGGCCTGTCAACTTTTTTGGAGTTTTTGCTTTTTGCATTTTTTTGAATACTATATACATCAGCATTTACATAGGGAGTTTTTCCTCTTGAGCCAGTAGATTATCCCTCTTTTGAAGCTTTATTGCAACCCATAATCTCCTGTCCTCAAAACTCATCATCACAGGATGGGTTGGGGTGCACTTCCCTCCCTAGAGGAGGACATGTGTTTCCACCTGTGTGCATCTCATACCAGCAAATCCAACCCCCTCACCACTCCATCTGAGTTGAGCCAAGTGAAAGGTGCATGTGTCCAAGTTAGGTCATTATCAACAAGAGTCATGCGTGTGCTCCGAAATAATCTACTTAGGCAGTCAAGAATCCATTGAACCAAGTCCTGTAGTCCTCAAAGAATTAAGTCAACTAGACCTGAAGTACCTCAATTCCAACTCCTATACGGTTCCTGTTAATTAGATAGATTTTAAATCCAACCAAGCTCCAATCTTCGAATTTTACTTAGACTCGTTCAACAATCAATCTCAATTCAAAAAATGTGAATGCTATGCAAATGCTATGCAGAAAATATTTTTGCGATGCATTTTTCAAAGATTTTGAACTTTTTATGGGTTTTTGAAAAGATGGTGCATATGCATTTTTTGGGTTTTTCAAAAAGATTTTTCAAATGTTTTTGGATTTTAGTGTTGCAAATGTTTTTGGGATTTTTGAAAACAAAAGGTTTTGGCTAAAAACTAGGTACAAATATTTACACGGGGATGCATCTTATATTTTCAAGAAGTAGATTTTAAGAATTTACAAGGGTAAATGGTCGATTTTATATGTATATACATAGATAATTTTAGATGAGATGTATGTATTCCTCAAACTTATTCGTCAAAGGTTTTGTTTTCAAACAATTTTGAAAACTATAGTCCAAACTAATTTTGAAAAATATTTTTACAAACATGTACACACATTTGAAAATCATTTTGCAACGCTTTTCCAAACAGTATATACAGATTTTTCAAATATTTTTGCAACCATTTTTCAAACCATTTGCAAATCATTTTTTAAACATTTTATTTCACACAAAGAAAATAATTTTACAATCAAAATGTTTTTACAAAGGTTAAAAACATGCAACAAAATGTTTTTCAAAAGATTTTTCACAAAGGTTTTCAAACTATTTTTCAAACATTTTGCAAAAAAAAATTTCACCTGATTTATTAATGAACACGAGGCAGGGAGGGTCATGGATGGGAATGAACAGATCGTACTCAAATTGTCTCCTCTTATACTTAGGGTAAGATATCCCTAAAGTATAGACAAGAAGAGGAGACAGTGGAGGGGATCAAAGAATAGAAATACTCAAGGTGCACACCCCCTATACTTAGAGCAAAGTACGTCCTAAGTATAGAAAACTGACAAAAAGGGGTGACACCTTTTGGTAGATAAAGAAGATAGAAGAGGAAAGAAGAAAACATGAAAAGAGATCCGAAGATAGAAGAAGATAGAAACGGATGTACGCATCACTCCCCTATACTTAGGGTAAAAGAAGACCTATGTATAGGCAACAACAAGAGTGATGAAACGAAACGACGAATGAACACTCGGCTTGTCCACCCCCCTATACTTAGGACAAAGTACGTCCTAAGCAAGGCAAATACGAGAATGGGTGGACGAGAAATATGGTAGAGGGACAGAGGTGAACAAAACGATTGTACAACAAGATGGATATAGAAAGGATCAAGAAGGTCGAAAGCAAACCTTTTTGCCAGACCGCTAAGGAATAGATCGAGTATGGTGCAGGTCGACATCAGGGTCCTCAGATGGACAAACCGATCAGGGTCGACGGGGTGTAAGTCCGCAGTAGCCGTAGGGTGTGAAGACACAGACGAGTGAGTGGAAGAAGTGTGGTCAGGTTTGGCCTTGGGAGTCTCGCTGATATCAAAGTGGAATGGGACGAACTCATCATCATCGGAAGAAGTGTAATCAGTGTCGTCCTGCGAGGTCTCATCCAGGTCAAACCCAAAAGGAACGAACTCATCAGTGGAAGTAGTCGAACTCTGTTCGTCCTCAATAATCTCAACCGGATCATCTTTTTCATTGAAAGGCCCGAATTCTCAAATAAAAGCAACCAAATCAAATTCGTCCTTTATCTCATCAGTATCCAAGTGAACATGAATGGACCCATCAGGAAATAGTCAAATCATGTCCATCCTGTCTAGTCTCTGAATCTGCCCTCCACTCAATGGTATCATCGTGTAAATCCCACAGATGTCATCAACACAACGCCAATCACAGGAAGCAGAAACTCCAAGGTCTATGCTTTCTGAGCCTTCCTCTTTGGAGAGGAATTCTCGGGACTTATCATCGGTCATAAGGAAAGTCTCTCTGATATCCTCATATAGATCATAGTCCTTCGGGTTAGCCAAGATAGGAGAAGGTGCATTAGGTGCAGGTCTCTGGTCAATAGTCTGTGTCGTAATCAACACTTCGCTTTCGTCAACAGGACGGAAGCGAATCTCTCCTAATCCATAATCAATAACAACCCTTGCAGAGGCGAGGAATGGTCGTCCCAAGATGATTGGAGAGTGCTCCCCTGTGGAGGTCTCCATTGGCAATATGACAAAATCAACATTGTAGCTCGTGTCCTTAATCTATATGACGGTGTTTTCAAGGATACCCTTCGGCCTCTTGATAGGTCAATCAGCAAACTGAACCATCATCCTTGTTTTATTGAGAGTCCCTAAGTGAAGATACCGTACCAGCGAGAAGGGTAATATGCTAATCGAAGCACCGCCGTCGAGGAGAGTGTGATCACATATGTGGTCAGAGATGGTGAAACTAATGAAAGGTGTGGTAGTGTTCTTTTTCCTAGTAATGGGACGGTGTGTGATGGCGTGGGCAGTGACCATGGTCAAAATATGATGCTCAGATCTACTCCTCTGCTTTCTCTTCTTAGAAAGAGGAGAAGATAAATTGGTCATTGCCTGCTGATGTAGGGCACGGATGATCTCATGAACAGTAGCCACCACTTCGGGTTCAGTCAATAATTTTGAAAATTTTTGGACCTCCTCCATACAAGGGAGGAAGTCGAAATCAACATCTACACAAGGCA
The DNA here is from genome assembly GCA_037367405.1 of Ottelia alismoides. Lineage (NCBI taxonomy): Eukaryota > Viridiplantae > Streptophyta > Magnoliopsida > Alismatales > Hydrocharitaceae > Ottelia > Ottelia alismoides. The sequence continues at coordinate 254,834 of JAZKJV010005858.1, forward strand.
TGCCAAGAGCAGTCTGTACAGCGGCATCCTCGGGGTCAAAGGTGGGACATGGTTTAAAAGGTTGTGCGATCAAAGGGTCTGGCAAGTGGGCACTCTCCTCACAGTCTGAATCAACCAAAGATCTCCTGAACTCTTTTTGGATTTTTAAAATTTTCTCATTTTTTTTGTATTTTGGGCGATTGCAAGCTCTCATGGAAATCCTCGAGTGAAACCATATCATCAAATGGTGGAGTATCATGGTCGCTCTTATTTAGGCTAGGGAGGTTGTCAATCCTCTGTCTCATATGATCCATCATTTGGGTCAAGTGCTCAAGGGTGGACTCCATGAAAGGTGACTCCAACAGATCAGTCTAGGGTGGATGTGAAGGTGGAAAATGTGGAGGTGGATGTGGATAAAAATCCGAGGTCTGAATCTGTGGCTGAGGAGGATATGTACAAAAGTCAGGAGAAAAGTCCTCCTGGAAAAAGGGAGGTGAACCGGCTGGAGTGAACGAGGAATCCACAAAGTCTGGATAGAAAATGTTCCAGTCAGCCATCTCGAAACAAAGGTAAATGATCAGGAGAGCACGAATGCCAAGTCAAGAGAGTGAGAAACAAGGCGCAAATGCGTAGAGACGATCTAGAAAGCACACAAACAATCACAAGTAAACTCACAATAAACAAACCCTCAATTCACCTACTCAACTCGGTAGATACCGTAAAAGAGCGTTCTTTTAATCTTGTCTATTTTAGAGTTAGGTGAGAAGTCCAAAAGTTGCACAAACACTTAGGGGACTGAAATGGGATTTTGGCACTAATCCTTAGTCTGTGCACGAGCAAGTAAAACGAAGACAATGAGGTGATTACTCGCCCCAATACAAAATTTTTCTTTTTGATCTTTTTTAGGGTCAAGTAATGTTAGCAGACCCAATTTTATTGGTTATCACTTTTTTTTGGATTTTTAGTGAGAAATACACGAGCCTATCGAGGAGTCAATTTTACTTAGCACATAGGTTATCAAAATTAGAGGGAGAGTCAGAAAAGCAATGCAAGCGGCAAAAACGATGATGAATACTAAAGCGTAAATGCTCACCTTGCCTCCAGCAGTCTACATGCAAAGATGCTCAGTAGAATTGAAACCTATCTATATGCAAATGCAAGCCGATGAAATCGCCCTAAGTTTTAGAAATTGCTATTAGCGTGAAGAACCGATGCTAACGACTTAGAATAGAACCTAAGTGTCCGGTCTTGGAGTTTCCTGGGTGCCCACCACAGTGGATCCTGCACGCGTTGTATGGAGAACTCTCGCGGCACAGTGGTTCCGAGACTAAGTGAGAAGCAATTCAAAATTTGACTAAGTCCAAACAAATCTATGGGCACAAACAGATATATTAGATGTTTAGCCCTAATCTATCGCAAGCAATCCTAAAACTAAGGTCTTAATCACATAGTAAAGAAAATAGAACCGAAAAACAAAATAAAAAGAAGCGATGAAAATCGTGAAAAGCCGCGGTGAGCCCCCAAGTGAACAAACACTTGGAAATTGGGCCCGAAAGTCCAAAGTTAAGGGTACATGTATTATTACAAAAATAGAGGGTCTCTCACCCACTTCAAATTACAAAAATAAATAAATAAATAAAGCTCAAAATGCAACTGTCCTCTCAAGTCCTCCCTGCCTCCTTTGATGCTAGGTCAGAAATCTCATGTCGCCTTCACGTGGGTGCGCAAGCGCCTAGGGTGGAGAACCTCCCTCGATCTGCAGTTCCTCACACAAAGTCAACAAGAGAGGGTGATTAGACAAGTGAAACAATTATATCAAATAAATGAGCAAATAAATAAGGCAAAAATAGGCAAATAATCACAATCAAGCAAAAAACCGATCTATGCGTTGTTGCTCCCCGGCAATGGTGCCATTTATTGAACGCGAAAGTTGGGAGGTCGTATCGATTCACATGGCGAATCAACAGTCGCTAAATTGACCTCATGCGAAATCCGAAATTCAAACAACAATTAACCCACAACAAAGATCAAACAATGAAAAGCGGTGTGGAGTTAAAGTTTATTATAACTCTACAACAGTATGTGTATAGGTGCAAGTTTGTGTAGAGGTCGAACACAGGGAGCAGACAGGTAGAACGGGGCAATAATGCACAAAATGTGAATGTGATGATTTGTCTATAAATGCTATTTTTGTGGGTTTTTAATTTTATATTTTTTTTATAAAATTTTTGATTTTATATTTTTATATTTTGATTTTTAATTTACTGATTTTGTCTTTTATTTTTATGTTTTATATTTTTGTATTTTCTTTTTCCTTTAATAAAGATATAAGATATGTAAGGAATATATATACACTAGAGGTAAGAGAGAGATAAAAATAGAGAAAAATACTCAAAATATAGGAAATAAAGTGTTTTTATGATTTTTATATTTTTCTAATGTTTTTTGTATTTTTTTAGATTTTTTATAATTTTTGGTATTTTTCAATAGGAAAAATACTAAAAACAATGAGCAAAATAAAAGGATGAAACTAAAATGGAGATAAAAATATCAAATAATAACCAAAATTCTCCAAATTAATTTTAATTTAAAGAGATTAAGATAGAAAATCTCAAGAAACATAAGTTATATTTTTAGGATTTTTTAGGATTTTTTTAAATTTTTTTATGAAGGTTTTTGGGATTTTAGTATTTTTAGGAGGTTTCTTTTGTATTTTTTAGTGATTTTTGGTCTGAAGGTAAAAGACACATCCACACAAAATATATTTTTTTAAATTTTTCAAAATGTTTTATAATTTTTATGTATTTTCTAATGCAAACAGTGAAGAAAATACGTGTTTTTGAATTTTTATAAAAAATAAAATGCATCTAAAATGTGAAATAAAAATATAGCATCGAAGCACAATGCAACAGGAATGTATGGCTAATTTTTGGTGATTTTTCGAGTTTTATAGATGCATGAAATAATAAGGGAAACAATAAGAAATTGCATTCTAGCAGGGGTATTTTTATAATTAACAAGAAGTGAGGGAGCTAAGGTGCAATTTTCCCAGAAATTATGTTACTAAATAAAATATTTAAAGGACTGAGTAAAAATCACCAAAAATCCAGGGCAAATTCTGTAAAATTGCCTGAACGCACATGACACGCGCGTGTGCTTGGCGAGGACCTGTACGTGATTTTTCAAATTCCGGGGCCCTAAATGCAATACTACCAAAAATATAATGCTTAAATTGAAAGTTCTGGCACTGAATAGAAATAACTGAAGACGAGGGGGGGGGTCTCTGCGAAATGGCCACGCCTCACGTGTGTAAGTCACGTGAGGTGACGTGGCCGGGGACTCCATTGCAAATAATGAAACTACAGGTGCCTATATGCAATTTATATAAAATAAATAAAATGCAAAGGAAAGTTTAAGTCTTTAATAAACAAATACAAAAAATGGTCGGGGAAAGGATGCAAAATACTCACGACCTTGGTGGATCGGATGGCGGATATAATTCCACTAAGACACGTGTCAGTCGTAGATATGACGATGACGGTTCGCGATCCGGCGGTCTGGATTAGATCTGCTGGAGATAATCAATGGCTGAGGGCAAGCAGATCAGACGGATGCTGGATGCCTGAAGGAACTAGCTCGATCGAACGGTTGAAACGGGCGACGAAGAACAGGGACAAAGCCCCGCCGCAACGAACTTCTCCCGGCGATCCCCTCCCCTTCCGATGCGCTATGAAGCTGCAAAATGGCCCAGGTTGCCCCTGTAAGTCCCCGAATCGACTAGAAGTCTCAAAATGGTCGGAGGACCTCCGACGTTCACCCGCGAGATCGAAGGAGCAGGAGCCCTCCAGGTATCGCCAGCGAACGGGCAAAATGTTCGTAGTCGCACGTGAAGGTCCAAATACCTGCAAAAAAGGTCAAGAGGGTCGCGGGAAATCTGTCGCGACCCTCCAGTAGGCACAATAGTGTGAGAAGGTGGAAACAAAGCTCGCCGGAGCAAGCTCCGGCGAGGTGACGGCGAGGATGATTAATTGGCTGAAAGGGTAAACTGGATAAGGGAATACGATCCTAGTGATACGAAGAAGGAGCACGGATAAGAAAACAGAGGATGAAACGAACCTCAAGCCAAGTATCGGCGAGTTGGTCCATGTGGACCAACCAGATGGGTTCTTTGGTTGACCTCGGTCAACTCTCTGACCGAGGTTTGCAGCCTGTCAGAGATGTGCTTTTGGCCATTTTCTCCCATTTTTTCTAGGTCGTTTCTTACACTATCTTGAGATACTTTCTTCATGACTTTTCATGTCCGCTTATCTATGATACACACCCATAGTTTTGTTTGATCTTCGAGTCGTTGAAGCACCCACTGTCCCTCGATCTTTGGAGCCTGTCACCCATCCTGTACATAAACCCCTCCAACTTTGCCTTGACCTTTTGCACCCCATTTTGACCAGTTCCTTGCCCCCTTCCTTGTGCTCCGGACTGGTGGTGGGGACAGCACCACCTCCAGCCATCTAGGGTGGCATTTGACGTGTTGATTGGGTGTCTCTGATGACCCGAAAACCCGAGCGACTAAGAATAAAGCATGTTACTGGTCGTTGCGACCTCAACCACTTGGATCGGGAATCGATCAAGAAAATCAAGAAAGACCACCAAGGAGAAAATCAAACAATCAAGCAAACAAATAACGGTCTCGCTATTTTATTTTACCTGGTATAGCCATCAGGGTCGAACACAAGTAGCACGGTATGGTAAACCTACGAAGTAGTCGAAGATCCAAAAACAAATATTTTTGGTGGATTTTAAGTTTTTCAACTTTTTTTGAAATTTTTAATATGATGAAAAGGTATATAAACACTCAACAAAACCCCAATCCAACATTTATTTCACACATCAAAAATACTCAGAAAATTCGAATGAAAATATTTTTGGATTTTGGCAATAAATAGAATGTTTTTGGTATTTTCTTGGATTTTTCTATTTTTTAGTTAATTTTATAAAAATGAAACAAGGCTGAAAGTACAAAACAATGTGCAGCAAGAATCTAAAGGCACTTTAAAAATACCTAAAGTGCCTATAAAATTCGAGCAACAATTTTATTATAAACTAAAACAAAACTCTAACTACAGAAACTGGAAATGCATTTTTTGAATTTTTAGGAATTTGTAATGATTTTTCTAAGTTTTTCAATGGTTTTCAGTTTTTATGGTTATTATAAATCCCAATGCAATAAAAATTGGACAGAAGTGAAAAGACAACAAAACAAACAATCAGTAATTCTTTTTAGATTTTTTAGAGGATTTTTAATATTTTTAGTTGATTTTTAAAACTAGACAGAAGAAATGTTAAGGTTTTTGAATTTTTAAAAATATCAAAAGGAAGCAAAAATGGACCACAATTTCACGGAAATTTTGACATCATGGCAGGGGCCATGTACCCAAATTTCACGAATTTTGGGTAAAGTTTGCTATTTATTCAAGCCAATCAAAGAGGCACAGCACACAATGACCTAAATGCAATTATGGAAAAGTTATCAGCCAAACAATAACAAGTAGAAAGAGTACAGGGCTAGATATGTAAAAAGTCCAGATCGCACGAGGGCGGCACGTGAAACAGACAAGCATGGATAGAAGTGTAATTCCTATTTATAAAACTTCATTTGATAACAGCAATAAATTCCAGGCAGGAACATGTAAATAACCCACAAGGCATGTGCTAGACCAAGTGAACTACATTCAGAGGGGCCAAATTGCAAATAAAAGAAACACGAGGTCCTAAGTGTAAACTATCAAAAATAAGAACGACTACATGAACTATTTACAGGACTATGAAATAAATGCAAAAAGAAAAGAGGGCCTAAGTGTAAATTAACCTTCTTATTACAGATCCAAAGGCTGAACAGGTCCACTTATGATCGGACGGCTAGGCGTGGGCGATACTGGTTCAACGATGGACGGCTGACAGTTGATCCTCAGATGGATCGGACGATCGAGGGATCCCCGTGGATGAATGGTCACGATCAAAATTGGAGGATGCATCGATCTGACGAAGGAGAAGCTCCCTGGAAGAACGGCCAAGAACTCGCCTCCGGCGAGCTTTGACCGGCTACTACGCATGGCTGAGGTGTCCTCCGAGGTTGCTAGGATGGGGAAAAGGAAGCTGATGACGATCCACAGCTGCTAATATGCTCCGATGAGGCCGGGACATCTGGAATGCCCCGGCGACGCGAGGGACCTGGAGCAGCTGTGCTCTGAAATCCAAACCTCCAGATGAGGTTCTTGGAAGCTCTACCTGCATAGGAAGACCACAAGGTCGAGGGAAAATGCCTCGACTAGACAAAGCACGAAAAGGGTGGCTGGCGCATCGTGATGTGACCCTCTGGTGAAGCGACGGAGGAGGAGGGTCCAAACCCCGTTCCTGGGCGAATCGGGTTGGTTGGATGGGTGTAGAAGATGAGACGAAATCTCGTGGAGGTGATTGGATCGTCGTTACAACGAAAGGAGGGTCCGACAACGGTGAACGGAGCTGAACAACTAAAGTTGACCCAAAACCTAAAGACTCAAATCTAATGTGGCTAAGACTGAAATGAAGCTACATGATGGGAGAAGTCATCTGTGCTGGAGGTCGGGGACCTCCGGGGGTCATTGCCTCAATGGGTCAACGGGCCAAGAGGTTGAGCTCACCTCGCAGTAGAGCACGGCAGAATATGCGCCGGATCTAGGGCTACGATGCTCGAAACCTCGTTGCAACACTCTCTATCACAAGTTGTTACTCATACGAAGAGAAGGAGGTCATCAGAGACGAGGGGGCGGCCAAAGATGACGAAGAAGATGCGGCTCCTCAAGATTTCATACTTTGCTGGGTCCGCAAAAAGTGGAGCTTGGGCGTGTGGATCAAGGCACGAATCCCTAGAGGATTCGTTAGGCGTGGATCATCGGATTGTCCCTCGATAATCGGGGCTGCAGAGTGATGAAGATGTTGGTTGGATCAATTCAGGAAAATTTTAAGAAAGTCGGGCAAAGAATCGAATCCGGGCGAAGACCGATCCAGGGGGACAGTTGATCAGGGTCAACAGTCCCACTTGGACCAATCAGAAATCAACAGGGTCAAAATTATTTGTAAAATAATTTAAAATAGAAAATGATTTTATTTTAAATTATGTTCAAAATGAAAAATGTTCCTTATTTTCCAAAATATTTTTTTGTGATTTTTATTTATTTTTTTTGAAAAATAAATTAAGGTATATACATTATGTTACATTATATACAAGTATAAAATATTTATTTAATTTTATTTTAATTTTTATTTTGTTTGTATTTGTACAAATACCCCAGCTTTATATTTTATTTATTTAAAACATAAAATTTGGAGTATAAAATAATTTTTATTTAATTTTTATGAGTTATTTACAAATGTATAATAAATATAAATATGATACATATATACATGTAATATGCACAAGGTTGTAGAGAGAAATTATTTTTATTTTATTTTTTTCTATTTTTGTTTTATTTTTAGGAATATATACAAGGTAATATGAACACATTTTATTTTGATTTTTGTGAAAATAAATTATCTATATACATGGAGGGGACATGTACAAGGTAGAGTGTCTCTATCTCTCTCTACTTATTTTATTTAACGATCATGCCCATATTGGGCCTTCTCTTGGGATTAGGTCACTCATTATTTATTCTAAATATTTCCTTCTTTTTTTATTCTTTATCCTTTTATTTTAGGACAAATACATGCTAATTATTAGTATTTAGCAAATGCATGCTTATTGGTAACTTATTATATTTACAACTATATACATGGTGTTTTGCCAAGATATTTAGCAAAAATAAAAGTATAAAGAGTGATGAATGGGGATTCATCAGTCTCCACCTATCTCCAGCGAGCCATCGCCGTGGAGATTTTTCTTCCCGGTCACTGGTGAGGTACCCATTTTATATCAGTTCTTTTGTGCGCTTATAACTTAGAAATAGCAGTAGTTTCATTTCCAGTATGCACCTTCTTGCGCAACCCGTAGATTTCACTTAAACAAAACCTCGCAGGAGCCCGCTCCGACCACCATTGATCATCCATCACCCAACCACTTTTCACCCTAGAATCCACCTAATAATAGCCCAGATTCCTCCGCCTTCGTCTCTCTGCACTTTTGCATATCTTCGCAGGATCTGGAAGGCCCCATCTGAGGGGCGCTTTGCCAAAAGGAGACCTCCAGGTCCACCTCCGCCGCTAGCCATTGTCGAATCTCTTTGGAGCAATTTGAAGCATTAAATCGATAGGGAGGGGCCCTGGAAGGTTGTTGGTATCATCGGAATGGAGAAGGCAGCGTCGAGCGTGAAGATTTTGGAGTTTCAAGTTCATCTAGGCCGTGTTCGTTGGTCGTTCTTCCTTCGTGCCTCATCGCCGTTGTATTTTCCCCTGTTCTTCGTGGAATATAGTCACCGTCGGATCGTGTCCGTGCCAGTTGTCAGATCATCCAATAAACATCTAATCAGAGTTGTCCGCGCGAACCGTCATCGGGCCCTGTCGTCTTGACACGTGTCAAGTGAAGTATCATCTGCAGTCCGATCAACTTAACGAGGGTATTTTGCAACTAATGCCCTGCCTTTTTTTGTAATTAATTAATAGTATTAAATCTTTCCTCTATATTTTAAATATTTTGTAAATTTTGCAAAGCCACCGTACTTTCCGTATTTACAATTCAGTCACGGTCTACTTCACCTCACGTGTCTGGCGCACGTGAGGCGTAGAAATTTTGCGTGGGACCCCAGGCCTTTTTGTATTTCAAAACAGTCCAGCAATTATTTTGTCATGTTATATTTTTTTGGATATTTTGCAAATCACCCCCAGGTTTCTGAATATTGCGATTAGGTCCCTTTCAACGCGTGTCTGTTACGTGCGTCTTTGGCCATTTTGCAGGGGCACGACTGGGATTTTGATCATTTGTGATTGGTCCTTTAACTTTTTTATTGCGTTATAAAATTATGGGAAATTTACACTTTGTACCTCAGACTTCTGGTTATTACAAAATTGCCCTTACTAGTAGTGTAGTTTCTCCTTATTGATTGCATTTATTTCATGCATCTATAAAATTCGAAAAATTCTCCAAAATTAGAGTTAAGCTCCTGTTGCATTGATCTATCACGGATATTTTTACTTTGCATTTTTGTTGCATTTTATTATTTATAAAAAAATTCAAGAACATGCATTTTCTTCACTGTTTGCATTAGAAAGTACATAAAAATTATAAAAAGTTTTCGAAAAATTCCAAAAAAATTACATTTTGTTTGTTTGTGCATCTTTTACCTTCAGACCAAAAATAACTAAAAAATATAAAAGAAAACCCATAAAAATAGAAAAACTCTAAAAACCTTCAGAAAATTTTATAAAATCCATAAAAAAATCTAAAAATTTTGCTTTATGTTCTTGAATTTTCTTTATTGTATTGTATTTATTTTAAAGTTAATTTGGATAATTTTTGTTATTGTTTCATATTTTTCATCTCCATTTCTATTTCGACCATTAATTTTATTCATTGTTTTGAGTATTATTGACTTTAAAAATACCAAAAAATTAGGAAAATATATAATAATTACAAAAACATTAGAAAACATTAAAAACACAAAAAAAATTTATTTCCTGTATTTTGAAATTTTTATCTCTTTTTAGCTCTCTCATCTCTCTTGCATGTATATACTTTATATTACTTTATATCTTTTTTATAGAAAAATATAAAATTACAAAATATAAAAAGAAAATTAAAAATCAGAAAATTAAAAATCAAAATATAAAAATATAAAATCAAAAATTAAATAAAAAATATATAAAATTAAAACCCACAATAATAGCACACTTATAGACACTTGATCACAGTCATTTTTTAGCTTGATTGCCCCAATCTACCTGTTTGCTTCCTGTGTTCGACACTCTACGCATACTTGCACCTATACCCATCTTTGTTGTAGAGTTATAATAAATTTTAACTCTGCATCGTTTTTTTTATTATTGATCATTGTTGTGGGTTAATTGTTGTTTGAGTAGGGATTTCTTACGGGTCGCCACCACGACTGCATCTCCGCCTTGTGTGAGACATACTTTAGACCCGTGAAAAATCTCTTTCAACAAATAGCACCATTGCCGGGGAGCAATAACTCTTAGATTGGGATTATTTGTTGATTGTGATTATTTGCCTATATTTGTCATTCATTTATTTTCTTTATTTTTTGATATTGATTGTTGAGCTTTCTAACCTCCTCTCTTGTTGATTTCGTGCGAGGTACCGCGGATCGAGGGAGGCACTCTAATCTAGGCACCCGTGCACCCACGTGAAGCCAGCTTCATCTACCTGGCACCGAAGGAGACTTAGAGATTTTTGAAGACTGAGCTCCATTTATTCTATTGCATATGTTTGTGTAATTTAAGTGAGAGAGAGAGACCATTGATTTGTAACTTAAACATGACTCTCAAGACTCTGCTTCACCACACTTCACAAGGTCTAATGTCAGAGGGATTGTTCCCATAGGGGCCTCGTCGATTTTGCCGCGGTTTTTATCTCCTCTTTTTGTCCGTTGTTTTCCAATTTTGTTTTCTCTATTTTGTGTGATTGAGCCCATAGTTTTAGGATTGCTTGCGATAGATTAAGGCCAAACATCTAATATATTTGCATGTTCCTATAGATTCGTTTGGACTTAGTAAAATTTTAAACTGCTTCTCACTTAGTCTCAGAACCATCGCATCACGAGTGTTCTCCATACAGCGCTTGCAGGATCCATTGTGGTGGACACTGAGGAGACTCCAAGACCGGACTCTTAGGTTCTATTCTAAGTCATTAGCATCGGCTCTTTACGCTAATAGCAATTTATGAAACTTAGGGCGATTTCATTGGCTTTGCATTTGCATGTAGATAGGTTTCAATTCTGTTGAGCATCTTTGCGTGTAGAGTGTTGGAGGAAAGGTGAGCATTTACGCTTTAGCATTCATCATTGTTTTGCCGCTTGCATTGCTTTTTCGCCTCTCCCTCTGATTTTGCCAACCTAGAAGCTTAAAGGAATTGACTCCTCGTTAGGCGCATGCATTCTCATTAAAAATCCAAAAAAGTGATAATCAATAAAATTGGGACTGCTAACATTACTTGGCCTTAAAAAAGACCAAAAAGAAAAAACTTGTATTGGGGCGAGTAATCCCCTCATTGTCTTCGTTTTTCTTGCTCGTGCACACACTAAGTATTAGTGCCAAAATCCCATTTCCTCCCCCTAAGTGTTTGTGCAACTTTTGACTTCTCACCTAACTCTACTACAAACAAGATAAAAAGATCGTATTTTTACGATCTCTACCGAGTTGAGTAGGTGAATTGAGGGTTTATATTGTGTGAGTTTTGTTTGTTATTGTTTGTGTGTATTCTAGATCATCTCTGTGCATTTGCGCCTTCTTCTCACCTATCTTGACTTGACCGTCGTGTTCTCCCGATCATTTTCCTCTTGTTTCGAGATGGCTGTGTGTAGCGTATTTTATCCGAAATCTGCAGATCCCTCATTCACTCCCACCGATTCACCTCCTTTTTTTTTCAGGAGGACTTTTCTCCTGACTTTTATACATATCCGACCAACCCACTATTTCAGGATTTGGACTTTGACCTACACTAATCATTTTCACCACCATCTCCTATACATTTCGACAACCCGCTCTTTCTTGAGTATCCTTATCCGGAATGTGATTCTTGCCCACACCCACCGCCCACATTCGATACACCCGATCCTGAGATTTTGGAGTCATCTTTCATGATATCCACACTTGAGACCTTGAATCAGATGATGGAGCATATGAACTCGAGTATGAGCGATATAGTTAGCGTAAATAAGGTCCAGTATGACACTCCATTCTTTGAGGATTCGGATTCATTTGAAGACTATCATGAGATCTTGCAATCGCCCAAAACACAAAAACATGAGAAAAATTAAAAATCCAAAAAGAATTTGGGAGACCTTTGGTTGAGTCAGACTGTGAGGAGAGCACCCACTTGCTAGACCCTTTGACCACACATTCATTCGCACTATGTACCACCTTTGACCCCGAGGATGCCACTGTACAGACTGCTCTTGGCATGCCTCATGTATATGCTGATTTCGACTTCCTCCCTTGTATGGTGGAGGTCCAAAAATTCAAAAAAAATGTTGATTGAACCCGAAGTGGTGGCCACTATTCATGAGATCATCTGTGCCCCACTTCAGCAGCCCATGACTGAGTTATCTACTCCTCTTCCCAAGAAGAGAAACAGAGGAGCAGATCTGAGTGCTATATCTTGACCACGTCCACTGCCCACACCATCACACATCATCCCATTCCTAAGAAGAAGAACACTGCCACACCTTTCAATAGCTGCACCATCTCTGACATCACATGTGATCACACTCTCCTCGACGTAGCATATTACCCTTCTTGATGGCTTAGTCTCTTCACTTAGCTCTCAAGAAAACCAGGATGATAGTTCAATTTGCTGATGGATCTATCAAGAGGCCGAAGGGTATCCTTGAAAACGCCGTCATTTGTATTCAGGGCATGAGCTACACTGTTGATTTTGTCGTATTTTCCATGGAGACCTCTACATGGGAGCACTCTCCAATCATCCTGGGATGACCATTCCTCTCCTCTGCGAGGGTCGTTATTGATTATGGATAAGGAGAGATTTGCTTTTGTCCTGTTGACAAGAGCGAAGTGTTGATCACCGCACCCAGAATTGGCCAGAGACCTGCACCTGATGCACCTTCACCTATCTTGGCTGACCCCGAGGACCATGACCTTGATGAGACTATTAGATAATTTTGTTACTTATTGGATTCCACCGAGTCCCAAGAATTCCTCTCCAAGGAGGAAGACATGGAAAGCATGGACCTCTAAGTTCCTTCTTTTGGGACTTGGCGTTGTGTTGATGATATCCGCGGGATTTACATGATTGATACCATTGAGAGGAGAGAAGATCCTGAGACTCGACAGGACGGATATGACTCGACTACTTTCACCGATGAGTCCGCTCCTGTTCACTTAGACACTGATGAGACAAAGGTCGAATTTGATTTGGTTGCTTTTATTTGGGAATTCAGGCCTTTTGATGAAAAAGATGATCCAGTTGAGATTATTGAGGATGAACAAATTTCGACTACTTCCACTGATGAGTTCATTCCTTTTGGTTTTGACCTGGACGAGACTTCACAGGACGACACTGATTACACTTCTTCAGATGATGATGAGTTCGTCCCTTTCCACTTCAATATCAGCGAGACCCCCAAGGCCGGACCTAGTCGTACTTCTTCACTGATCCGTCTGTGCCTCTTCACTCTAGGGCCACTGAGGACCTACACCTTGTCGACCCTGATCGGTTTGTGTCATTTGAGGACCCTGATGTTGACCTGCACCACACTAGATCCACTCCTCAGCGGTCCCACAAGAAGGTTTGCTTTCGACCTTCTTGACCATTTGTATATCCACTCTGTTGTATATTCGCTTTTATGTACCTTCGTCTCTCTCTTGTTTCGCTCAATCACCCATTCTCATGTTTGCCATGCTTAGGACGTACTTTGTCTTAAGTATGAGGGGGGTCGATGAGTCGAGTGTTCATTCGTTGTTCTGTTTCATTACCCATGTTGTTGCCTATACTTAGGGCTTCTTTTACCCTAAGTATAGGGGGAGTGATGCGTACATCCTTATCCATCTCCAGATCTCTTTTCTTCTTTTTCTTTACTATCTTCTTTATCTACCGAAAAAAGTGTCGCCCCTTTTTGTCAGTCTTCTTTACTTAGGATGTACTTTGTCCTAAGTATAGGGGGTGTGCACCCTGAGATCTTCTATTATTTGATACTCTCCATTGTCTCCTCTTCTTGTCTGTACTTAGGGATATCTTACCCTAAGTATAGGGGGAGGCAGTCTGAGTACGATATGTTCATTCCCACTCTTGACCCTCCCTGCTTTATGTACTCTGCTATACTCAGGAATATTTGATCCTAAGTATAGGGGGATAGTCAACTTCTCATTCGTTCATTCCTTCATTTGTTATTCTTTAGACTTTTCTATACTCAGTACGAGTTATGTCTTCACTTTTTCTCTCTGATCTATGAGGACATAGCTCAAGCTAAGTATAGCGGGATCGTATACACTCCGTACATACTTTAGCAATAACTCGTACGTTCATTTTTTTTACTAATAACTATGGCTAATTACACTTATAAAATTCATTTAAAACCTTTAATAAAAAGATGTAATTATTCCTCAACTTCCTTTTGTATATACTGATTAATAAATCAAATGAAAATATTTTTGCAAAATGTTTGAAAAATAGTTTGAATAGGATTTTGAAAATTTTTTTGAAAACTATTTGGAAAACATTTTGTTACATGTTTTCAACCTTTGTAAATTATTTTGTATTGTAAAATTTATTTTCTTTGTTGAATAAAAATGTTTGAAAAATGATTCGAAAAATGGTTTGAAAAATGATTGCAAAAATATATGAAAAAAATCTATACATACATTTTGGAAAACCTTTGCACAATGATTTTCAAATGTGTGTAGATGTTTGTAAAAATATGTTTGTACAAATTATTTTGGATTATAGTTTTCAAAATTGTTTGAAAACCCTTTTTCAAATAAGTTTGAGTAATATATACATCTCACCTAAAATTCTTTACTAATACATATAAAATTGACCACTTACCTTTGTAAATTCTTAAAAACTTAATTCTTGTAAATATAAGAGGAAACCCCATGTAAATATTTGTACCTATTTTTTAGAAAAAATCTTTTGTTTTTAAAAATCCCAAAAACATTTGCAAAAGTAAAACACCAAAAACATTTGAAAAATCTTTTTGAAAAATCTATAAAAATGCATATGCATCATCTTTGAAAAATCCATAAAAAGTTCAAAACTTTTGAAAATTGCATCACAAAAATATTTTCTGCATTTTGCATAGCATGAGCATTTTTCTGATTGAGTTTGGTATTTGAACAAGTCTAAGTAAAATCCAAAGATTGGAGCTTGGTTGGACCTTCAAATCTACCTAATTAATAGGAACATTATAGGAGCTGGAATTGAGGTACTTCAGGTCTAGTTGACTTAATTCTTTAAGGATTACGAGACTTGGTTCAATGGATTCTTGAATGCCTAAGTAGAGTATTTCGGAGCACACACACGACTCTTGTCGACAATGACCTAATTTGGACACCTGCACCTTTCAGATGGCTCAACTCAGTTGGAGTGGTGAGGGGGTTGGATTTATCAGTATGAGACGTACAAAGGTGGAAACACTTGTCCTCCTCTAGGGAGGGAAGTGCACCCCAACCCATCCGGTGATGATGAGTTTTGAGGACAGGAGAGTGTGGGTTGCAATAAAGCTTCAAAAGAGGGATAGTCTACTGGCTCAAGACGAAAAACTCCTTATGTAAATGTTGTTGTGAATAGTATTTCAAAAAAAAAGCCAAAAACTTCAAAAAAGTGGATGTGCGAAAATAAAAAATGCCTGTCGGAGTATATATATTTGTACAGCCAATATGCAAGCTTGAGCTTCAAAGTCAAATCATGTGAGCCTGCAGCTGGATGACTTGACTACACTGGTCTTGCATCCTAGGATAGGTAGCTACACTAGCTACCATCATTCTTCTCTTCAACCCCTCCTCTTGAGTTGGTTGCCACTTGAACTTAGAAGGGAATATACCGCTCCTCGAGGAATGAGTTATTAGATTGGGCAATCATTGGGTTGTCATACTGGAGAAGTCAGTCTCTTTGTCATTTCAGTTGGGGAGAGCCACCATCACTTACATTGTACGAGTCAGATTCATAGTCATAAGGGTTTGCGTATGAGTTGAAGTATTCTGATATGGCTATTGAGGAGACTTGAGCAGGATTTTGGGATTCTCAAAGGATGTTGGATTTCAAATCCGGTTCTCATTAAGGTTCCGCTCGCGCTTAAATTTCAAAGGTCCGACTTGAGCTCCAAACTTTGATTTTGTGAAGACAAGTTCGATAATTAAACTAAATCCAATTTTCTTCTTTTTCATTTCTTTGTTTTCATTTTTCTGCACTTATAGCATAAGTGTTTGCTAGGGACTAGCAAAGGAAAGTATAAGGGGATGATGAATCTACATTTCATCATCTTTATTCTATCATTTTGTCCTTAAAAATCCTTGTAAATGCGTGTAAATAGGCTTAATTTAGGCATTTTCGCATTCATGCATCATTGTGTAAATAGTATATAAAAAGCGGTTTTTAAAGCCAAAATTATAGAATAAAGAAAATAAAAGAAAAAAAATAAAATATTACAAATATTTTATAACCCGAAACCCCGATACCTAGGCATCTCAATGACTAGGTCGTCATGCAATAAAGTAGGGGGAGATAAGGGCCAAAATACAATAAAAATTCCTTTTATTTAATTCATTCTTTATTAATTTTGGGATCTATTTTTGGTTCCACTTTTTATACTTCAAATAAAGAAACTTTGTATGTGAAATTTGTAGATAAATAAACAAATAAAAATACAAAATTGATTTCATACAAAAATAATGTACAGATAAAAAGTTATGATTTGAATAAGTTTCCAAAATCCCAACTTACCAAACATGTATCTCTCAAATAAAAACTCGAAATGTATCAAAATCACCTTTAATTTATATAACTTTAAATAAGCTATTTAATGAAGGTAGTTTTGTATTTTTCGGAGCTACGGTCTGAAAGCTGAGTTTTGGACCCCTATTGTATACTTGTACAAATTAAAATATTCATTTTATTTATTATTCATTATTTTTATACTTTTATATTTTTATAATTTTGGAAATATTATTCATAATATAGGTGTGTATTAAAACATGAATAAAAATATAAATAAAACACAAAAAAAATACTTGTGTAAAGCATATAGGTATAATACATATATCTTTACCTATGTAGATTATATATCTATTTATTTACTGGTACATAATACGTAAGAAAAATAAAATAAAAATATATTTAAGTTCATAAATTTAAGTTATAAATTTATAAAATAATAAATCAAAATAATAAAATTAAATATACAAAAAACAAAATATTAAAATATATAGATGAATATACCTATATATAGCCCTTAAAAGGGAACTCGTAATTTTGAACCTCAAAAAAATAAATAAAAATCATAATAATATAATTCATAAAATAATAAATATTTTTCATTTAATAACCTAAAATTAAGAAAATCATTTATTATTTTTACTCTATTTTACAAATCATTTTTGCGAGGAATTTTCTGGTTGGTCCATGTGGACCAACCAGATGGGTTCTTTGGTTGACCTCGATCAACTCTCTGACCGAGGTTTGCGGCCTGTCAAAGCTACGCTTTTGGCCATTTTCTCCCATTTTCTAGGCCATTTCTTACACTATCGCGAGATACTTTCTTCATGATTTTTCATGCCCGCTTATCCGTAATACACACCCGTAGGTTTTTTTCGATCTTCGGGTCGTTGAACACCCGTTGTCCCTCGATCTTTGGTGCATGTCACCCATCCTGTTTATAAACCCCTCCGACTTTGCCTTGACCTTTTGAACCCCATTTTGACCCGTTCCTTGCCCCCTTCCTTGTGCTCCGGACTGGTGGTGGTGACAGCACCACCTCCAGCCATCGCGGGCTGCGTTTAACGTGTTGATTATGTGTCTCCACCTATCTCCGGCGAGCCATCACCGTGGAAGTTTCGATTCCTGATCACCGGTTAGGTACCCATTTATATCAATTCTTTTGTGCGCTTATAACTTAGAAATAGCAGTAGTTTCATTTCCAGTATGCACCTTATTGCGCAATCGTAGATTTCAGTTAAACCAAACCTCGTCGGAGCCCCGCTCCAGCCACCACTGACCACACATCGCCCAACCACTTTTCACCCTCGAACCCACCTAATAACAGACCAGATTCATCTGCCTTCGTCTCTCTGCACTATTCATATATTTGCAGGATCTGGAAGGCCCCATCTGAGGGGCGCTTTGCCAAAAGGAGACCTCCAGATCCACCTCCTCCGCTAGCCATTGTCGGAGCTCTTTGTAGCATTTTGAAGCATCAAATCGATAGGGAGGGGCCCTGGGAGGTTCTTGGTATCATCGGAAGGGAGAAGGCGGCGTCGAGTGTGAAGATTTTGGAGTTTCAAGTTCATCCAGGCCGTGTTCGTCGGTCGTTCTTCCTTTGCACCTCATTGCCATTGGATCTTCCCCTGTTCTTCGCGGAATACAGTCGCCGTCGGATCATGATCGTGCCAGCCGTCAGATCATCCAAGAAACATCTAATTAGAGTTGTCCGCGCGAACCGTCATCGGGCCCTGTCGTCTTGACACTTGTCAACTGAAGTATCATCTACCGTCCGATTGACTTAGCGAGGGTATTTTGCAACTATTGCCCTACCTTTTTTGTAATTATTTAATAGTATTAAATCTTTCCTCTGTTGTTTTAAATGTTTTGCACTTTAGTCCCCCTACTTTTTGTATTTACACTTTAGTCCTAGTCCACGTCACCTCACGTGCTTGGCGCACGTGAGGCTTGGAAATTTTGCGTGGGACCCCGAGCTTTTTTGTATTTTGAAATAGTCCAGTAATTATTTTGTCACGTTATATTATTTTTGGATATTTTACAAATCACCCCCAGGTTTCTGAATATTGCGATTAGGTCCCTTTCAGTACGTGTCCATTACGAGCGTCTTTGGCCATATTGTAGGGGCATCATGTTGGACATGTGAGCCCACGGCGAGCCATTATGCAATAAATGTTATTGCAAATATCATTCCCTGATCTGAAATGAAGAATAAATAATTTGCATAATAGGTCCCTCTGTACAATTAGGGTTATGTACCATGGCTGTCTTAATGATCGTACAGCTGTTGATTCAATTATTGAATCATAGAGGCTGGTGTTTGGATGAATATCTAAAGGGTTAGAATGAGGACTCATCGAGCACCGTCAAATGATTATTAAGATGTGATCTCCAGCCTGAGTAGGAGATGGCAATCCTTTCTCACATAGGCTGATATCTGACCGACCTCTTGATGCAGGTCCTCTGCATAGGAATAGAGATTCGGAGGTGTCAGATTAGTTAGGTCAATGGGTTGACTTAACGAGATCGAGATAACCTAAGTCCTATGTTGAATGCTGTCACAGCATAGGCACGCATCCTCTGACCGGAGACAGATGTATTGCTATATGTCTGAGTATGTACATTTGACAGACCAATAGGTTGATGACCTAACCAAGGTCTATACACCGGCGCGTTGGTGTGCATATAAGGGCATATGAGTAATACGATCTCTCAAAGGGATCATACAGGTTCACTACTGAACCGGAAGACATGAGCTCACTCATGAGATATTGGGAAGAATCAAATTCCGTGCACGGTCGTCTTGCTTTGGAAGCTTGACTGAATTTGTAGGTTTGATATATACTTTTGGAAAGTATATGATCAAGACCTAGGTATGATATATGCTTTTGGAAAGTGTATGATCGATACCAAATCCCAATGATCAAATGAGAAACTTAGTGATCAAACCCTGAAGAAGACAGTGAAAAATAGATCTTGATCTTCGGGTTGACCATGGGTCTTCCAGTATGCAGGATGTACAGGTATTGGGAATACCTGAAGGGTGATGTGATCATAAACGATTGTATATCCATGACGCTTCCATTCCGAGGGAGTGATGAAACAGGTCTGGATTTTAGTGACTCCTTTCAGTAGAGAAGCAATCCGATCTTAGTCCAAGTGTTGGACATTGGTCTGAATGGGATTCAGATTCAATGAGAAGATTGGATTTGCGGTCTTGATTTAATCAAGCATCTGTGGGAGGTTCGTAAGATTTGGATTTGAGATAAGATCTCAATATCCAAGTCACTATACATGGAATAATACAATCGCCCTATCCTTATCTCCAAGTATCTGCGGAGAAAGCACATTATTCTTGAAAGGGTTCGAGAATAATTCTTTTGATGAAATATCCAAGCAAGGACTTGATGATTAAATGTGATTTAATTATCAAACTTAAATATGAATATGATTCATATTGTGAAAATGATTATCTAAGATAATTAAATGAGATTTAATTATCAAAGATTAAGAGAATGTGGATAACACTATCCATGATATATGTGTGTTATAAATATGATTTATAATATACATATAATAAGAGAGAGAATTTATGTAAATAGCATTTGTTAATTAATAATGTGGATTGGATTCACATTTGTTAATTAATTGGAAATGCAATTTACTAACTAGTTTGGGTTGTGAATATGATTCACATATATTCAATGGCATGATTGAAATATTCACAAATTAATTTAGAATTATTTTTGTGAATATTTTTTGTGATTAATTAAGGAATAATTAAATAAATAAAATGGAGCAATAACCACCTTCATAGGTGGCGTCACCCATGAATGGTTCATGGGTGACGCCCCCCCTTTTAGGAGGGTGGTTAGCTCCATTAAATTTATCATATTATCTCTTAGTTAATTAATGTTTAAATTGATGTTGTTGTTTTTTAACCAACAACAAATCATGGCCATTGATTTATCATGGACCAAGCATATCCCTTGGATCCATGTGTCCCATGGATTGAGATCCATTGGATCCTAAACTAGTATATAAGGAGAGCTAGGGTAGCCTCTCCATGGTACATCATTAAGAGTTGTGCAAGGTTACAACTCTCTCTCTCTCTTTCTCATTCTCGCCCTCTCTCTTTCTCTTCTCCATCAAGTGGCCGTCCACTTTATGTTGAGAAAGGAGAGACTCTCGGCTTTCGCCTTCGACGACTCGTGGATCTCCTTCTTCTTTGGAGTTTTCTTACTCTAAAGGAAGACGACGGATTTCGTTTGACGAAATCGGGGGAGCCATCGCTTGGATCTTCATCGAGGATTGCGGGAAGGAACGTGACTCATCATCGCGCCCGCAAGTGCGTTCTTCGTGGATCAGACTTAAGATAGGAGGATCTCTACTTTGGGATCTCGCGATCTCAACCACGCTTCAAGAGGTATTCCTTGTACTTTGTGGTTTGATGAAACGATCCGAGAAGTGTTCTCGTGATCATATGGTTTCATCTTTAAAGTTAAAATTTTTAATTTCCGCTGCATCTAGCATCTAGTACGACTAGTTGCTCCGATTGCATACGATGCGATCAACACGCTTCCGTGATGCGCTTGAGGATTCACAATATCCTTCAAGTGGTATCAGAGCCATAGGTTGAATATGGTTTTGGATATGATCCATAGACCTTAGACGATTTGGTTCTTGAAAGGGTTGCGAAATTTTTACTGCATTTCAATTTTTCGCACCTCTGTAAAATTGAATTTTTCGGCTCTGTTTAAAATGTTTAAACACGAAATTTTCAATTGGATTTTGTTCCCCATTAAACAAGGAAACCATAGGACTTGAGTTTACTAAATTTGGACTTTATTTGCTCAAGATATGGCTTTTTGAATATGACTATATTCACTGTTGCGGGAACTGCGGATTTGAACGTGATTAATGAGATAATTACGGTTTTAATCCGCCTTGAAATGCATGAATTATCACTTGGGTTCTTTAATAAATCAAATAGGCAATCTTTGGAAAATGAGTTTGCATTTTTTGAATTTAAATTGATCAAGATAAGTTAATTTTAGTGATTGGGGGTCACTGCTGGAAATTAACAATTTCTTGATCTTGAACCTTGTGATATGTCATTCAATTATCATGATGAAAATTAATTGTTAATTTTCTGGAATAATTAGTGATAAATATTTGTGAAATATTTAAAGAAATAATTATTTCATTGAATGACACTTGCCTAAACCACAATGATGAGATATTAGATCTTGATCATTGGTTCATCAACAAACATTGCCTTCATGAAAACTATAGTTTATCCTACAATTGTTGTAGGACAACTTTTACATGAAAACCCTTTTGCTTGAATAGGATTGGGGATTTGTCTAGCAAATCTCCTTATAATCAAAAATGTTTTGATTTATATTATATGGTATAACTTCGGTTGAAAAACCGATGAACATCTCAAAGTACATGATGGTCTATCTGGTATTATCCTTTCCCGAGGCGGATGTGGTGCCTAGTCGGAGAGCATTGGGGTCGCGGGTTGCAACGTATGTGGTCCGTCCCACTCTCGTCGGTACTAGCCATGACAGCGGGTAGGGACTGTATAATACCGGAGACAGACAATGTGTATTTTTCTAATTATTAAAATTCGAATAATACGTACTTTGAGTATATACCTACTATTCAAGTAAAAGACATGTTTGTTGATTGATGATTGGATTGATGATTAATTTAATGTTATTAAATTAATTATATCCAATAAACACTCTATTTTGAATAGATGTGTATTTTCCTTGGAAGAATTAATTATGTGAATATGATTCACAATAATTAATTACAATTTGAATATGAGGTGGAGGATCACATAAGTGACATCCATGGTCTCCCGTCAAGGCAAAGGATTTCGTCGCCAGTTGTTGTGTATAGGAGACGCCTGTCCGAAGTGACAGATCCTGTACATGATTTAATTGGATCGGGTTCTTTGCTTCTCGAAAGAGTAAGGCCGTATACGTAGTGACCCCAATATCGGGTCCTCATATTATTGGGGCGATATTGGATTGCGTATAGCGAGTATTAAGCCTGTTGACGGTTGGTTCAATTAATGACGGGTCAACATCATCTTAGGGGTGGTGGGCCCGGGTGTTGAAGACCGAATTGGGAAATGCAAGTTGGACTTGCAAGGCGGAATGTGTTCCCGCTTCTTTTTATCCGAGTTGTAGGTTCTCATATTATTGGGATGCAACAAAGATAGGAAAGGAGATGCCAGATCTTGCTAGAGATATAATGGTAAGAATATCTCTTACATTGAAAGTGTTAAGGGAATGAACTTTCAGTGTTGACAAGGCAAGACAACTTTGATATAAAAATTCCTAAATCAAAGTAAAACATGTATATATAATATATATACCCTTATGCAAATTTCTTATTTCAGATAATCCTTCATTAAACCCACTCAATGTTATACTCAATGATAACCAGTAAAAATATCTTGGATTGGACTCATGATCCAGATATTGTACTTGCAATTGGACACATAATGTATGTGGTTGCAGTGTGCAAGTCCCCTCAACATAATGAGGAAGGGCAATTAAATAAGACAATAAGACATCACCTTAGGGTTTGTATGTCTCTATAGTCTTGATCTTTCATCGAGTGTACTTTGGAAGTGACATGTCGATGGTGATCGTAATTGTCGAATAATCCTTATATAATAAAAGAAGATATTTTGGCATACATATGTGCTCTAGACATTTAATCATGAATGACATGGTTCTCTGCATTATGCAGAATGGTAGCTCGAAAGAGATGATGTATTCAAAATGTTTGAATACCTACCTGAACCTAAGTCTCTAAGAGTTAAGATGTATGAAGATATGATGAGTGTCATCATTCTATTATCTATACTCTA
The DNA here is from genome assembly GCA_037367405.1 of Ottelia alismoides. Lineage (NCBI taxonomy): Eukaryota > Viridiplantae > Streptophyta > Magnoliopsida > Alismatales > Hydrocharitaceae > Ottelia > Ottelia alismoides. The sequence goes on from JAZKJV010005858.1 coordinate 278,302, forward strand.
GTCATTCATGAAGCTTTATGATATTCATATTGTATGAATTAATGAAGCATGTATAAATGTTGAAATGCTCTTGTATTGAAATCCTTAGAATTCAACATAAGAGATCCTTAGTCTTAAGCAATGGTTGTTTATAGATTAAGAGAGTGCAGTGGAAGCATGGGTCAGACCCGAGTAAGAAGGAAAGTCAAAGAGTTGACCTACTTCTGTGACTTCCATATCACATCCAAAGAGTTGGATGAATGCCAATGCTGCAATAAGTTGATGTATTGATAGTATGACTATCAAGTCTATCTAAAATCCTTAGTGAAGGACTCAGATAGAGCATCAGAATAATCTACATATAATCATTGACTCTGACTTTATTATTTCATAAGATAAAGTCTGACAATTGTATCCCGATCTTCTAATGACATTTGCAATTGGTTGCATATATATTAGAAGATTAGAAATTTGATCTTAAGGTTTAATAGTCATCTACATGGATATTGATGTAATTGTTGCAGCAATCTCTGTTGGATAGATGGACTTCATATTCTTAGTGGGAGAGCCCTTAGTCTTAGAGAATGTCTCTGTGACCTAGATATTAGAATACCTTTGTTTGTTTCTAAATGTTGGAAATAAACATGAATTCTGAGATAGAACTATCATAAAGAGTTATGATGGAAATATTTCAGATAGTAGTCTAACATCTAGTGGACTCCACAAAATTAGAAAATTAATGAATGGTTCATTAAGATTTCTAATACTGAAAATAAAACCTTATGATCAATAGGAGGATGAAGATCATTTGACAATGATCTGGCATCAAGTCTTGGACATATGTCTGCTGATGTGATCAATAGACTAGTAAGAGATGAAACTTTAGAATGTCTAAAATTTCAAATCTTACATACTTGTGAATATTGTATTCAAAGTAAAATGTCCAATACACCCTTCTCTGGGAATGGTGTTAGATGGCGAGGTATTCAAGGTCTCATACATATTGATGTATGTAGATCATCTATATCATAGTAAACATTATGGATATATGATATCTATTGATGATTATGTATGATATGAGATTTCTTCTCTTCACCTGAGAAACCTTTGAAATGTTCAAAGATTTCACAATTTTGGTTTAGAATCAAAATTTGAAGAAATATGAAATGAATTTGATCTAACTTAGGTAGCTTGTACCTATTAGATAAAATTCAAAGAATACCTTATGGAGATACGAATATCATTTCTATCTCACTCCTCCTGATAAACCTGAATTCAATAGAGTTGCAGGGAGATACAATTGGATCATGTGTGACATGATTTGATCAATGATGAATTTTAGCATAATTATCCTCTTAGTTTCCTGGTATATGTGTAGTAGAGACTACAATATATATCCTTAATAAGGTTCCATGGATGTAAGCTGGAATCTAGCACTTGAGAGTGCTACTTCATTAGGAAAATAAAGTGTGGTATTAAATAAAAATTATATAAAATTAAAAACCCAAAAAATAGCACACTTATAGACACTTGATTACAGTCATTTTTGAGCTTGATTGCCCCGATCCAAGGCCTTAAATGTCAGTTTCGGTCACGATTTCGGTACCGACCAAAACAGAATTTCGATGGAATTTCGGTGGAATTTCGACCGAAATTTCGATTATTTCGGTCATTTTTTGTACTAGGACCCCCATATTTTGGTCATTTCGGTCTAATTTCAATTTCGACTGGATATCGATATTCGACAGAAATTCGATCGAGTTTCGCTGAAATTTGAGGCCATGCCCCGATCTACCTGTTTGCTTCCTATGTTCGATACTCTACGCATACATGTACCTATACACATCTTTGTTGTAGAGTTATAATAAATTTTAGCTCTGCACTGCTTTTTCATTATTTGATCCTTATTGTGGGTTAATTGTTATTTGAATAGGGATTTCTTGTAGGTCGCCACAGCGACTGCATCTCCGCCTTGTGTGAGACGTGCATTGGACCCATGAAAAATCACTTTCAACACCTTCTCAGACTAGAGATCCTCTCTTACTAATCCTTTGATGGTACTTGATGAGTCCTTAATCTAAGTCTTTATATATTCATCCAATCACTAGTCTTTATGGTTCAACAATTGAATCAACAATTGTATAATCATCAAGATGGCCATGGTACATAACCCTAATTGTACTAAGGAACCTATTATACAAATTAATCATTCTTCATTTCAGATCAGGGAATGATATTCACAATGATATTCACAATAACATTTATTGCATAATTGTTCATCATGATATGGCATGTCCAACATTCTGCAAAAGGCAAATGTTCAATTCATGATCCTTTCTATTCTACGACACATGCTCGTAGCATATCCTCTAAAGTTTGAATCATACATTATAGTTGACCATCTGTTTGCAGATGATATGTTGTGCTCTAGCATAGATGTGTGTCTAAGGCTTTCATGAATTCTCCCAATAGTGTGAGGTGAATCTTTAATCTCGATTGAAAACTACCTCCTTTGGAATATTATGGAGACAGATCACATGTATAATATATAACTCTGCAAGTTGTTCTGGAGTGGAGGATAAGCTTATTATAATAAAGTGTGTTACTTTGGTCAGACAATCTATTATAATCCATATACTATTTTTACCACCAATCGTCTGAGGTAATCCAATAACGAAGTCCATGGAAATGCTTTCCCATTTCCATTCAGGTATAGGGAGAGTCTGCAAAAATCCTGGTGATTTTTTGTGTGAAGCCTTTACCTATTGACAAGTGAAACATGAATTCACAAACTCAGTAACATCCTTCTTCATTCTCGGCCACCAAAAGTTTGAACGAAGACCCTTATACATCTTCGTAATTCCTGAATGAATAGATAATCTTGACCAATGAGCTTCATGTGATATATCTTTTCTCAATTAGGATGTGTTAGTACATAAACTATGTGATGGTCATATAGATCTTGTATTTGGAATCCCTCTATCTCATTCTTCTCAAGTTGTTGTCTCAAGTCTTTAAGGACCGGATCATCCTCCTATCCTTTTTTTATTCTATCCCATATCTATGGTTTCTATCGGTGAGGAATAGTTTGTTAGCAATGTGAGCCCCGGGCGAACCATTTCTACAATAAATGTTATTGTAATGAATAAATTATCAATAAAAGTTATTGTTTATTTTTCACTCCCCTTTCTGAGATTAATGAATGAATGCACTATAGGGTCCCTCTGTACAATAAGGGTTATGTACCATGGCCAACTTGATGATCATACAGCTGTTGATTCATTGGATGGATCATAGAGGCTGATGCTTGGATGAATATCTAAGGAGTTAGATAGAGGACTCATCAAGCATCATCAAATGATCATTAAGTGATGATCTCCAGTCTGAGTGGGAGATGGCAATCCTATCTCATATGACTGATATCTGACTGACCTCTTGATGCAGGTCCTCTGCATGGGAATAATGATTCAGAGGTGTCAGGTTAGTTAAGTCAATAGGGTTGACTTGACGAGATCGAGATAACCAAAGACCTACGTTGAATACTGTCACGACTTAGGCATGCATCCTCTGACTAGAGACAGATGTATTGCTATATGTCTGAGTATGTACATTTGGCAGACCAATAGGTTGATGACCTAATCAAGGTCTATATACCGGCGAGCTGGTGTGCATGTAAGGACATATGAGTAATACGATCTCTCAAAGGGATCATACAGGTTCACTTGTGAACCGGGAGACATGAGCTCACTCATGAGGTATTGGGACTGAACAAATTCCATGCATGGTCGTCATGCTTTGGAAGCATGACATGAATTTGAAGGTAAGATATATGCTTTGTGAAAGCATATGATCTATACCAAATCCCGATGACCAAGATTGAGAAACTTAATGATCTAACCCTGAAGATGACAGTGTAAAAGTGATCTTTATCTTCAGGATGATCATGAGTCTTCCAGTATGTAGGATGTGCAGGTATTAGGAATACCTGAAGGGTGATTTGATCATATACGATTGTATAACCATGACGCTTCCATTCCGAGGGAGTGATGAAACAGGATTGGATTTTAGTGACTCCTCTCATTAGAGAAGTGACCTAATCTTAGTCCATGAACTGGACATTGATCTGAATAAGATTCAGATGCAATGAGAAGATTAAGTCTACGGTCTTGATTTGATCAAGCATCAGTGGGAGGTCCATAGGATCTGGAGTTGAGATATGATCTCAACATCCAAGTCACTATACGTGGAACAATACAATCGCCCTGTCCTTATCTCCAAGTATCTGAGGAGAAATAGCATTGTTCTTAAATGGTTTAAGAACAATTCCATAAGATCTAAGCAAAGAGAATTTGATAATTAAAAGTGTTTTAATTATCATGATGTATGAGAAATTATCCAATATGATTAAATGTGATTTAATTAGTTTGGATAAGAATAATGTGGATAGAGATATCCAATTATTCATGATATATTATAAATGTGATTTATAATGTATTAGAGAGAGTTACTTATAATTTATATGTGTTGATTAATTATGATGTGCATTGGATACACATTGTGTAATTAATTAACAATATGAATTACATGTTGTTTTGGGTTGTGAATATGATTCACAATTTTTCCATGGCAAGATTGCAATATTCTCAAAGATAATTGTGAATTATTTTTTGAGAAATAAAACCCAAATTATTTTGTTGCAAATAAATAAGAGAGAGATTACATGGAGATTACAATCTCCATGCAATCCATGGTGGACGGCACACCACTCCTAATTGGAGTGGGTGTGCGCCTACATGGAAGGCACATGGAGATGAAATCTCCATGTGTCTTCTCTCCTTATTTGTTGGGTTAATTTAGGAGCAAATTATATTTGATTTTATCAAATATATTTTGACCTAAATTTGTTGCTTTTGACAACAACAATCTCAGCCATTGGATGAACATAAATCAATCTCATCCATTGATTTTATGTGTCCCATGGATTGAGATCCATGGATCCCAAAACCCTATAAATAGAGAGGCATTCTTGGCTCTCTCTTTACACATGCTATTGTAGCACAAAACTCTCTCTCTCTCTCATATACACGACAGCCCTCTCTCCCTCTCTTCTTGGTGGCCGTCCACCTTGGTGGAGAGAAACGTCGTCGCCCGCGCCATCGTGCTGCCGCTTCGACTCTCTGTGGTTCTTTGTCTTCTTGGAGTGCTTCACTCACGAAGGAGACGTTTGATCTCGTGCGACGAGATCAGGAGCAACCGCGCTTGGATCATCTTGGATTGCGAGGACACCGCGACTCATCTCCGCGCTCGCAAGCCGTTACTCCGACGATCGGACTTGAGACAGGAGGTCTCTTTTCGTAGAGACTCGATCAACCACGCTTCAAGAGGTATTGCATTATACTTGATGTGGTTATAGATGAAACGATTTGAGAATGGTTCTCGGATCATGTGGTTTCATCGGTTTAAAAATTTTAAAATTCCGCTGCTCCGAACAACTAGTACGACTAGTCGTTCTTCGTCGTATTCGATACGACGATCACGCTTCCGTGATGCGCTTGAGGATTTCTCCATATCCTTCAAGTGGTATCAGAGCCTTAGGTCGACGGTTTCGAATATGATTCGAAAAACCGAGGACGACTTGGGTTCGTTTAGGTCGCGAAAGTTTTCATCGCATTTGATTTCGCAGATCTGTTTAGTAAATAAATTCGGCACTGTTTAAATTGTTTAAACACGAATTTAACTTGGATTTTGTTCCCCATTAAATAAGGAAACCATAGGAACTGAGTTTGCGTAAATCGGATTTCGTATGCTCTAGTTATGGTTATTTTAATGGACATGTATGCACTGTTGCGGAAACAATAGATTTTAACATGATTAAAGAGTTAATTACTGTTATCATCTGCCTCGAAATGCGTGCAAATCCACTTAAGTTCTGTTTTAAATCAAGTTAGCAATCTATGAAAATTGAGTTTGCTTAATTTGGATTTAAATTGATTGAGATATGCCAATTTTAGTGAATAGGGGTCTATACTGAAATTGCATTCCTAATCTAGAACCAAGTGATTGTCAATTAGTGAAATTAATTGTTAATTTCGTGAAATAATCTTGAATAATATTTGTGAAATATTGAGACATGATTATTTGCCTAATTGACATGGCCCCAACCAATTAATTGATTAAGATGTGATCTAAATCATAAATTGGAAACAACAATCTTCAAACTTGATGCTTGAATAGGATTTGGGAATTTGTCTAGCAAATTTCCTTATAATCAAAAATGTTTTGATTATTACTATATGGTACAATTTCGGTTGAAAAACCGATGATCATCTCAAGTACAAATTAATCAATTTGGCATTATCCTTTCCCGAGGCGGATATGGTGCCTAGTCAGAGAGCATTGGGGTTGCGGGTTGCAACGTATGTGGTCCGTCCCACTCTCGTCGGTACTGGCCATGACAGCGGGTAGGGCCGGGATAATGTCCGAGGGATTAAGATGTATTTTTCTAATTATTAAAATTCGAATTAATACGTATTTTGAGATATTGCCATATATGTATTCAAGTAAAATAATCAAGTTTGATTGTTTGAATTGGATTGATAATTAATTTAATATGATTAAATTGATTATGTCCAATTGAAATACTCTGATATGATTAGAGTTATTAATTCCCTTGGAAGAATTAATTATGTGAATGTGATTCACGATAATTAATTAAAATTTGAATATGAAGATGGAGGATCACATAAGTGACATCCATGGTCTCCCGTCAAGGCGAAGAGTTTCGTCGCCAGGGATTGCATATGGGAGACGCCTGTCCGAAGTGACAGCTCCCGTGTGCAAGCGCATCTGGATCGGGCTCTTTGCTTCTCGAAAGAGTAAGGCCGTATGCGTAGTGACCCCAATATCGGATCCTCATATTATTGGGGCGATATTGGATTGCGCATAGCGAGTACTATTCCTGTTGACGGTTGGTTCAATTAACAACGGGTCAACATCGCCTTAGGGGTGGTGGGCTCGGGTGTTAAAGACCGAATTGGGAAATTGCAAGTTGGACTTGCAAAATGGAATGAGTTCCTGCTTTTCTTTATTGGAGTCACAGATTCTCATATTATTGGGATGTGACAATGATAAAGAGGAGATCCCAATTCTTGCTAGAGATATAGCGGTAAGTATATCTCTTACTTTGAAAGTGATTAAGGGAATGAACTTTCAAAGTCGACAATGCAAGAATAATTTGATTTAAAATACCTTAATCAAATATCATAAATTTGAATATATATTTCTATATTCTAATATAGTGCATTCTTAATTTCAGAAAATGAAGTCTTTGAACCCACTTAGTAGGCTTCTTGAGGTCAACCAATTGACCGGCCCGAATTACTCGAATTGGATCCGAAATTTGGAGCTTGTTCTCTCTGCTGAGCGCATTAGTTATGTGCTATCCGAGGACAAGCTTGAGAACCCTAAGTCCAAGGAAGAAAAAGCATTTAATGACAAGTATGATGAAGATCATGTCTTGGCTAGGTGCTATATCCTAGGTTCTCTCTCCAATGTGCTGCAAAAGCAACATGTGGAGATGAATACCTGTCAGGAAATAATGCAGAATCTTAAAGATATGTTTGGTGACATTAACCGCACTCAGCGGTACAATGTTATGAAAGACCTCATTCGTTGTAGAATGCAGGAAGGGACTTCGGTCCGTGAACATGTACTCAAAATGTTTGGGTACTTGTCGGAGCTGGAGACTCTTGGGGCAACGATGGATGCAGACATGCAAGCTGACTTCATTCTGCTGTCATTGCCCAAGTCTTTTAATAACTTTGTAGTGTCATTCCACATGAACAAGTTGGAATTGACAAATGCTGCTCTCCTTGCTTCATTAAAGTCCGCAGAGGACGTAATGAAGAAGGATGGTCCCAGTGGCAGTGCAATGGTTGCACAGGTCAAAGGGAAGCGCGGTCGGAAGCATGGTTCTCGGAAGGGCCCGGCCCAGAAGGGAAAGAAGAAGGGACAAAGTGTCGCCTCTTCTTCCAATGCATCCACTCTCATGGCGTCGAAGAAAACCGACGTCTGTCATCACTGCAAGAAGCCGGGGCACTGGAAGCGTAACTGCCCAGATTACCTGAAGTCCTCAGACAAAGGTAAAGCCCCAGCAGGTATGAAATCTACTTTCATCAATGAAACTAGCTTTCTCGTAGGACGAGAAGGAAGTTGGGTTGTAGATTCTGGTGCTTCTGTTCATGTATGCAATTTGTTGCATTTGTTTCAGGAAACTAGGAATCTTGAGGAAGGGGAGATAGTCATCCAGATGGGATCTGATGCAAGTGTTGCAGCAGTAGCCGTCGGGACTTGTAGACTATCATTATCTAGTGGGAGAGTCCTTATACTTAAAGAATGTCTTTATGTACCCGAAGTCAGAAGGAACTTGATATCTGTATCTAAGCTTGTTAGAAGCGGATATTCTTTCCTTTTCTGTAATAAATTAGTCATAAGTCGTTATGATAAATATATTGCGGATGGTATTTTGACTTCTGGTGGACTCTATGAATTGTGCATTGATAAATGTATTATGAATGTGACAACCACTAATAAAAACCCTAAAAGATCCAGAGAGGATAAAGATATCTCAAATGAGATATGGCATCAAAGGCTTGGTCATTTGTCTGTTGATAGGATCAATAGATTGATAAAGGATGGACCTCTAGATTTTCTACAGGTTCAACCTCTGCCCACTTGCAAACATTGCATACAAGGCAAAATGACTAGGACGCCTTTCCGTAACAAGGTTACGAGATGCGAAGGTATTATTGACCTAATACATACCGATGTATGTGGTCCCTTCAGTACCGCGACTCGAAATGGATACCGATATTATTTGACGTTTATCGATGACCATTCGCGATACGGGTTTATCTTCCTATTACGTCATAAGTCTGAAACCTTTGAAAAGTTCAAAGAATTCAAGGCTTTGGTTGAGAACCAAACCGATAGTAAGATTAAACGGATTCGATCTGATCGAGGTGGCGAGTACCTATCAGATGAATTCAAGGAATACCTCAAGGAGAATGGAATTGTTTCCAATCTCACTCCTCCTGGAACTCCCCAACTAAATGGTGTTGCTGAAAGACGCAACAGGACCATCATGGACATGGTCCGATCAATGATGAATAAAGCAAATTTACCTCTTAGTTTCTGGGGATATGCAGTAGAGACTGCAATATATATCCTGAATAAGATTCCTAGCAAATCCGTGCCTAAGACTCCTCATGAGCTATGGTATGGAACCAAACCTAGTGTTAATCACTTGAGGGTTTGGGGTTGCTTGGTCTATGCGAAGAACGTAGACGCAAGTAAGCTAGAATCTCGCTCTTGTGAGTGCTACTTCATTGGGTATGTTAAAGATGGTATTGGATACCAACTTTATGACCCTGAGACCCAAAAGGTTTTTGTTTCTAGAGATGTGAAGTTTCTGGAGAATGATTTCCATAAAGGTCAAGACAACGATGAAGTAGAGGAATTCTTTGAATCCCCTGAGGATTCTGAACTTCCTAGACCAGAAACAGAAGAGATAAATAAAGATGAAACACCCATACCTCTTCGAAGGAGTTCGAGGGTGGTTGCACCACTTGAAAGGTATGGATTCCATGTGTCAGGTGAAACTGACATTGATCCTACTTCATTTGATGAAGCACTCGCGGATCAAGACATGGATAGATGGATGCTAGCAATGAAGTCAGAAATTGACTCCATGCATAAGAATGGTGTATGGACCCTAGAGGATCCACCTAAAGGGGTAAAACCCATTGGGTGTAAATGGATCTTCAAAAGAAAGAGGGGACCTGATGGGAAAGTAGAGACTTTCAAGGCACGGCTCGTAGCCAAGGGCTACACACAGAGAGAAGGCATCGACTACGATGAGACATTCTCTCCTGTGGCTATGCTTAAATCCATCCGGACATTGCTAGCTATAGCTGCATATCTTGACTACGACATCTGGCAGATGGACGTCAAGACGGCTTTCCTCAATGGATACCTCGAGGAGGATATCTACATGGAGCAGCCCCAGGGCTTCATGACTGAGGATGGTAAAATATGCAAGCTGAAGAAATCCATCTATGGGCTCAAGCAAGCTTCTCGTAGTTGGAACATCAGATTTGACGAAACCATAAAGAGTTATGATTTTGTGCAAAATCCTGATGAACCTTGTGTATACAAGAAGCTTAGTGGGAGCGCCGTTGTGTTCATCGTGCTTTATGTAGATGACATCCTTATCATTGGGAATGATACAGGGATGATGACCAGTGTAAAGATTTGGCTATCCCATACCTTTGAGATGAAAGATCTTGGAGAAGCCTCTTATATCTTAGGCCTGAAGCTGTTCAGAAACCGAGAAAAGAGGATTTTGGGATTGTCACAACATGGATACATTAAGAAGATTCTTGAACGATTCCGTATGGATAGTTCAAAGAAAGGATTCCTACCCTTAAGACATGGTATCCACCTGTCAAAAGGAATGGCTCCTCAAAGTGTTGAGGAAAAGAAGGCCATGGCTGGATGTCCTTATGCATCAGCCGTAGGAAGCTTAATGTATGCCATGATGTGCACTAGGCCAGATATCTGCCATGCAGTGGGAGTGGTAAGTCGTTACCAATCCTGCTATGTAGAACAACACTGGAATGCAGTAAAGAACATATTCAAATATCTAAGACGGACGCAAGATTACATCTTGGTCTATGGAGATGGTGATCTCCAAGTCTTGGGATATACAGATTCTGACTTCCAATCGGATGTAGATAATCGAAAGTCGACATCGGGGTTCGTGTTCTTGTTGAATGGTGGTGCTGTGAGCTGGAGAAGCAAGAAGCAGGACACTACTGTAGATTCAACAACGGAAGCCGAATACATTGCCGCATCGGATGCTGCGAAGGAGGCGGTGTGGTTGCGCAAGTTCGTGCTGGAGCTTGGCGTAGTTTCCTCTGATACTCCCATCCCGTTACTCTGCGATAACACGGGAGCCATTGCCCAGGCAAAGGAACCTAGATGGCATCAAAAAGAGCAAGCACGTGGAAAGGAAATACCACATCATTCGGGAGATACAAAAGCGTGGTGACATCATCATCACCAAGGTGGCCTCTGCCGACAACGTTGCTGATCCTCTTACCAAACCTCTGACACAGAAGGTTTTTGACCAGCATGTAATGAGTATGGGTTTAAAGATTGTACCTGAATGGTTCTGAGGGCTAGTGGGAGATTGTTAGCAATGTGAGCCCCGGGCGAACCATTTCTACAATAAATGTTATTGTAATGAATAAATTATCAATAAAAGTTATTGTTTATTTTTCACTCCCCTTTCTGAGATTAATGAATGAATGCACTATAGGGTCCCTCTGTACAATAAGGGTTATGTACCATGGCCAACTTGATGATCATACAGCTGTTGATTCATTGGATGGATCATAGAGGCTGATGCTTGGATGAATATCTAAGGAGTTAGATAGAGGACTCATCAAGCATCATCAAATGATCATTAAGTGATGATCTCCAGTCTGAGTGGGAGATGGCAATCCTATCTCATATGACTGATATCTGACTGACCTCTTGATGCAGGTCCTCTGCATGGGAATAATGATTCAGAGGTGTCAGGTTAGTTAAGTCAATAGGGTTGACTTGACGAGATCGAGATAACCAAAGACCTATGTTGAATACTATCACGACTTAGGCATGCATCCTCTGACTAGAGACAGATGTATTGCTATATGTCTGAGTATGTACGTTTGGCAGACCAATAGGTTGATGACCTAATCAAGGTCTATATACCGGCGAGCTGGTGTGCATGTAAGGACATATGAGTAATACGATCTCTCAAAGGGATCATACAGGTTCACTTGTGAACCGGGAGACATGAGCTCACTCATGAGGTATTGGGACTGAACAAATTCCGTGCATGGTCGTCATGCTTTGGAAGCATGACATGAATTTGAAGGTAAGATATATGCTTTGTGAAAGCATATGATCTATACCAAATCCCGATGACCAAGATTGAGAAACTTAATGATCTAACCCTGAAGATGACAGTGTAAAAGTGATCTTTATCTTCAGGATGATCATGAGTCTTCCAGTATGTAGGATGTGCAGGTATTAGGAATACCTGAAGGGTGATTTGATCATATACGATTGTATAACCATGACGCTTCCATTCCGAGGGAGTGATGAAACAGGATTGGATTTTAGTGACTCCTCTCATTAGAGAAGTGACCTAATCTTAGTCCATGAACTGGACATTGATCTGAATAAGATTCAGATGCAATGAGAAGATTAAGTCTACGGTCTTGATTTGATCAAGCATCAGTGGGAGGTCCATAGGATCTGGAGTTGAGATATGATCTCAACATCCAAGTCATTATACGTGAACAATACAATCGCCCTGTCCTTATCTCCAAGTATCTGAGGAGAAATAGCATTGTTCTTAAATGGTTTAAGAACAATTCCATAAGATCTAAGCAAAGAGAATTTGATAATTAAAAGTGTTTTAATTATCATGATGTATGAGAAATTATCCAATATGATTAAATGTGATTTAATTAGTTTGGATAAGAATAATGTGGATAGAGATATCCAATTATTCATGATATATTATAAATGTGATTTATAATGTATTAGAGAGAGTTACTTATAATTTATATGTGTTGATTAATTATGATGTGCATTGGATACACATTGTGTAATTAATTAACAATATGAATTACATGTTGTTTTGGGTTGTGAATATGATTCACAATTTTTCCATGGCAAGATTGCAATATTCTCAAAGATAATTGTGAATTATTTTTTGAGAAATAAAACCCAAATTATTTTGTTGCAAATAAATAAGAGAGAGATTACATGGAGATTACAATCTCCATGCAATCCATGGTGGACGGCACACCACTCCTAATTGGAGTGGGTGTGCGCCTACATGGAAGGCACATGGAGATGAAATCTCCATGTGTCTTCTCTCCTTATTTGTTGGGTTAATTTAGGAGCAAATTATATTTGATTTTATCAAATATATTTTGACCTAAATTTGTTGCTTTTGACAACAACAATCTCAGCCATTGGATGAACATAAATCAATCTCATCCATTGATTTTATGTGTCCCATGGATTGAGATCCATGGATCCCAAAACCCTATAAATAGAGAGGCATTCTTGGCTCTCTCTTTACACATGCTATTGTAGCACAAAACTCTCTCTCTCTCTCTCTCATATACACGACAGCCCTCTCTCCCTCTCTTCTTGGTGGCCGTCCACCTTGGTGGAGAGAAACGTCGTCGCCCGCGCCATCGTGCTGCCGCTTCGACTCTCTGCGGTTCTTTGTCTTCTTGGAGTGATTCACTCACGAAGGAGACGTTTGATCTCGTGCGACGAGATCAGGAGCAACCGCGCTTGGATCATCTTGGATTGTGAGGACACCGCGACTCATCTCCGCGCTCGCAAGCCGTTACTCCGACGATCGGACTTGAGACAGGAGGTCTCTTTTCGTAGAGACTCGATCAACCACGCTTCAAGAGGTATTGCATTATACTTGATGTGGTTATAGATGAAACGATTTGAGAATGGTTCTCGGATCATGTGGTTTCATCGGTTTAAAAATTTTAAAATTCCGCTGCTCCGAACAACTAGTACGACTAGTCGTTCTTCGTCGTATTCGATACGACGATCACGCTTCCGTGATGCGCTTGAGGATTTCTCCATATCCTTCATAGTTATAGTATCAACACTACTATCAAATGGTTTCCATTCACTCAACGTTGGTAGTAAACTCCATAAGTGGATAGCACTCACCAATCCAGATGAATAAGTTCTTCTGCTAAGGGCATCTACTGCGAATCTAGAACGAACGACAAAAGGGAAGTGATCGAAGGTACTTGAGAGTGCATGAACTGAGGGCAGAGTGAGGCAAATGTGATGGCGAGGTTGTGGCCTTGATTCTTCTATGGAAGGCAGAAGAGGCTGATTGCGATGGCCTACTTCAGTAACGAGCGAGCTGCGACCAAATAGCCACCGAACCCGGCTCCAAAGGGGTCTCCGACAGTCTGCACTATACTGTAGGTGTCTAGGGAGGAAGGTAGAAGTGAGGCATGAGCAGGAGAGTGAGAGCGGCAGAGAAGAGATTTTATAGGGATGCCTTACTGTATAGAAAGATTGAGGGAATACAGGAAACCTTGGGGAGATTCGAACCATATTAGGGATCCGTGAGAATCTTGGATCGACGAGGAATCTCGGGTCTAAATTTCAAGGTGGATGGAAGTCGAAGTCGGGTGCGATAATTGGGAGAAATGGAGTCCGACGACAAGGATCCAAGTCCGGGCCTAGAGAAGGGACTATTGACCGTGGTCAACAGTCTGAGTAGGACAATCAGATTGCGGGGATTTATATAATTAAATAAAAAATAACAAATGCATTCGAAATAATAAATAAATGAAATTAAAAAATGTTTGTAATTTTTCAAAATATTTTTCTATGATTTTTTATTATTTTTTTATAAAATATATATGTGTGGTATATATGATATAGTGTAATATGTATAAGTGGAATATACCTATATATTATATATATGTATTTTTATTTTATTATTTTTACAAAAATACATTTTATTTTATAATATTTTTATTTATAACATAATCTAAAGAGCATAAAAGAATTTTTATTTTATTTTTCAAATTAAATAAAGGCATTAAGTAAATAGGTATTAGGTACAGTATTTACAAGTATGGCTAATGTACAATAAAGTTTTGATTTTCTTTTTTTATTTTATGGTTTATAATTCTTATTAATTCTTATTTTATTTTTATTTTCATTTTGGAGATATGTACATGGTTTAAAAATATTGTATGTATAAAAATAATTTAAAATAAATAGATATAAGTATTTATAAATATAGGCAGCATACGACCCTCTCTCCCCCTACTTTATTCCTTGTCGATCAGGCCAATTATTGTCCTTCTCTCAGAGTTTGGGTCTGTCTGTACTTATTACATAATTCCGTCCTTGTAGTCACAATGGGTCCTACAAGTTTTGTATGGTGCCTCTCTGATGAATCTCAATTTCATCATCTTTATTCAATCATTTTTTTCCTTAAAAATCCTAGTAAATGCTAGTAAATACCATTAATTCATGCATTTTTATCATTCATGCATTGTTGTGTAAATTTTGTATGAAATACGGTTTTTAAAGCTAAAATTATAGAATAAAGAAAAGAAAAAAATAATAAAATATTGCAAATATTTTATGACTTGAAACTCGAGACCTATGCATCTCGATGACTAGGTCGATCAGGAATAAGGTAGGGGGAGATAAGGGCCAAAATACAATAAAAATCCCATTTATTTAATTCCTTTCCATTCATTTTTGGGACCTATTTTTAGTTCCACTTTTTCTCTTTATTCTTTTATTTTGTAAAATATGTGCTAATTATGGATATTAACAAAGATATGTATAATTGTGATTCATTATATTTACACATATTTGTAGATATTTTTGCTAAAATATGGAGCTAAAATAAGAGAATAGAGAATGAGAATCATAGATTCATCATCCCCTATACTTTACCTTTACTGGTCCCTTAGAAGACACTTATTTGAAAAAGAAGTGAAAACAGAAGGAAAAGAAAAAGAAAGCATCAACTTATCTTCATTAAATTGGAGTATGGAGCTCAATCATACATTCGGATTGTTAATTTGGCAGAAACTTATTGGGAAATGGGTTTAAGACTCAACAATCTTCAAGTTCCACAGTTTTATAGTCAGGTATCCTCAACATCCAGGTCAGAACAAGTCTACATACGCAAACTCTAATGAGTATGAATCTTTCCTTGTATTGTGTAAGTGATATGTAGCTCCCCACCTCAAAAATGGCAAAGAAACAACCTCCCTCAACAAGGTAACTCTAATTCCCCAGTCTAGCAAATCTTTCCTCAAGGAGCGAGGTATTTCCTTTTAATTTCAAGTACAACCAGCTCAAGAAGAGGGGGAAAGAAGAGAATGGATCGTGACCAGTGTAGTCATGTATCCCTTGGAGCTTAACCAATGTAGCTAGGTCTCCAGCAGCAAGCCTCCTTGAGATGGTGGAATACATAAGTTTTTCTTATTCACTATATACACTCTGGCATGCATTTTATTTTCAATCAGGCATGCCCCCTTTTTTGGAGTTTTTGCAATTTTGCACTTTTTTGACATATATCCATCATATCTACAAGGTGTAACATGTTCATACAGATTTTTTCTACTTGAGCCAGATTCTTCAATTTTATTCAGACTAGTTAAAATGTCAACCATGATGCAGAAAAATGCTCATGCAAGTATTTACAAAAACTCTTTTTAGTGGAAAATTTTCAAACTATGCAAATTTTTATGGAATTTTTAATTTTCAAAATTTTTAAGTATTTTTGGAAAAGAAGTAAAACAAAAGATTTCACTAAAATATGTACATATTTATAAAGAGTTTTATATTGAAGGTTTTATGTACAAGTGGATTTTAATCAGGCTTTATTAAGGATACTTATGTAAAAAGAATTTAAGGGGTAGATTATTGTTTTAGTGTACATATATATATATATATATACAAGTAGTTTTCATACCCCATGCTTATTTCCTTATGTGGAAAAATAATTTTGCAAATATTTTTCTAAGTATTTTTCAGAACTAGTTTTACAAACTGCTTTTGCAAACATTTTATTTCCACATAATTTTCAAGAATTTCGTACATCATACCTAATTTTTTATAGAAAATAATTTTACAGATCTCTTCGTAAACAACACATTCTTATAAACTTTTTTACAAAAATAATGTTTGTAAAGATTTTTACAAATATTTTGAGATAATGATGGGGAACATCTCCGTCTCACTCGTAAGGAATCTGTACTTCTTACTCTATGGCAAGGTCTTCTGTTCTAGACATGTGGGAGCTGGCAGATCTGGTATCTGAAAGGTCTGAGGGAAAGCTACCAAATCTGCATGCAAGAAATCTCATTGGATTAATGAATCTGATGAAGAAGGCCATGCTAGTGTGTCTATCATCGGTGCTGGCTCAATCTCCGTCCTAGATGTAGGCTCTGTGGACATCAAACACGGTAAATAATCATCAAAATATTGCCAATTAAAATCAATGTCAGTGTTTGAGGGATCAGAATCTGAATCACATGAATCATACTCTACTTCACTACCCAAATCACAATCATCAGCCTCTAAGGTGTCTTGTGCCATGAGTGCGCTCTCCGAACTCTCATCATCTGTCATCCATGACTCTATAGTCTCTGAAGGTGTGACAATATCTCATGAAATTAGATCTGTCCAAACGACTTTATCATATGTAATCACAAAATCAAACTCCTGGTGAACGTCTAGCTCAGAATCTGTCATCTGCTCGGATTTCTACTTGGAGCAAGTCAAATATTTAGCTCTGATTTCCTCAATCGTCTCTATTTGTATACTCTCTCTTTTGACGCGAAAGTACACATTCCTGCTATCTTGATCAAATACTGCCTTGGCGGTAGCCAAGAACGGTCGTCCTAAAAGGATTGAGGTATCGATCACACATTTAGGGATCTCCATGTCCAACATAATGAAGTCCACGGGGAATTTCAGGCCCTGAGTTGTGATGATAACATCCTTTAATAACCCCTTCGGCCTCTTGACAGATCTATCTGCAAACTGAAGAACTAGCCTACTCTGTCAGAGAGGGCCGAACTCAAATCGGTCAAGTAAGGCAACCGGGAGAAAGTTAACCGAGGATCTGTTGTCTAATAGAGTTCTATCAAACTATTGCTCATGAATATTGCATCTGACATACGGAGCTCCTGCATTTGGTCTCTTGGTTAGCAATCAATTCTGGATGGCGAAACAAGTGTCACAAATGAGCACATGGATTTCTTCATTGTGGTTTCTCCTCTTCATCATTTAGATGGTGGTCTTCTCTCTAAGGTTCTTTTGAAAAAGAGGGATGTGCTCGAGTACTCCTGAAGAGTCAGCTGGATCTAGAATTTGTCTCTCATATGCTCGTTGAACTCTCTTTGGTGCCTCTTTTAGGATTTTTTAGTTTTTGTCCCTTCCCTAAGCAGAGTGCTTGAGGGAAGGGGATAGAGGGACCCTCTCTAGGAAACTGAGGATTTGGAGTAGGTTTCTAAGTATGCAAAATGCTGGAATACATACAAGTATCATCAACCACCATAGATGGATCCAAAAGAGATAAAAAAACCTTTCCTTTATTCATATTTTTTATTTTTGAAGTTTTCTCATTTTCTTGTGTTTTCCCAAAAACATCCTCAGGTACAGGGGAGGACAAAACAACTGTAGGACTCTTGGTAGCCTCAGTACCATTGACAACATACGAAACTACAATATCAACACCACACTCTATCTTGGCATCTGATGAATTGAGCGATATCAGCACCACCGTCTGCTATTAAGGATATGACAGCGTCAACACCATAATCTGGAATATCATCCTTGGTGGTGTTAGTACCACCGTCATCATCATGGTTAGCGACATCAGCATCGCTTCTGACTCTGTCTAGCATCCTAGAATCTGCATTGGGATGTCGCCTAGACTAGTCGCCACATGCTGGATTCCTTTTGCTACTAAGTGTCACAAAATTAGCATCAAATAAATAAGGAATGTCATCCATAATATCACTAGGAGAGGCGGTCTCTGTAGATTGTACTTAGTCGGACTTTCTCTTTTGATTGTTCGGGTTAGGTTCAATCTGCGCAGGTACGACGACCTTACCCTTGATTGTTTCCCTCATTTCCTACCGAAACTCGTCCATCTCTTCCTGGAAGGTAGCTTAATGTTCAGAAAGCATACGAGCGAGATCATCAATGGTTGGGTTCTCAAACGAGTGTGAATGAGAACCGAATGGGTTTCCCCGCTAAAGATGAGGTTGTTTCTATTGCTGGCAGTGAGGAGGAGGAGGCTGGCGATACTACTAATGAGACTGCTAGTGCCTCCACTATTGACTTTGATATGTGAGTCGAGGACCATGTTGTGGCTGTTGTTGGGAATATTGGGGCTATTGTTGTTGGGCGCCCTACCCTGCCTGTGCTGGAGGTTGCTACTAGGATGAAGAACCTCTAGTGGACCATCAGAAGCATGGGTGGTCACGACGGATCATGGGCTATTATTGGTACTAGGAGTACCAAATCCTATTGACTTCCATCAATGGATCTTGTTGATCGTGGAATGGCAGGGAAAGGGATGCCAAGGGCTGAACCGTATGGTAGACCACAAACTGAGTATCTGAGGAAGGTTGTGGCAATTGGTACTGCGGGAGTGGCTGAATCGATTCTGCATGAATGTGGTGAACTTGATGGTATGAGGTGGAGGGCTGAGAATAACTGCTCCTTAGATCAGCTCGTGACCTGGGATGTTGCTAAGAAGATGTCTGTGCCTCTTGGAGACACGTGATCTGAGTCTTCAGGTCACCAAGAGTTTGGGCCAGCTCATTAATCTTATTAATCTTGTCAAGGTTCTGGCATGCCTTCTTCTCAATGATCTCTATCCAATCCAACTTATGGTTGATGATACCCATTTGCAGCTAAAGACTCTTCTAATATTGTCGTCGTAGAAGAGGTAGAAGGATCGACCTCTATGCATTATATCCTCTGATATGAAGTTGCCTGCGGGATAGGCTTCCCTTGAGTGTAGACCCTAGTATGGGATATCACAGTGTAGTTTTTGGCCATCTCCTCAAAAATGGACCAGACTTGGTCTTCATCCTTAATGAAGTAGGAACCTCCACACGAGGCATTCAGAAGCCCCTACAACTTAGGTGTCATCCCATAGAAGAAACTCTGGACGAGGTTCGGATTGCTGATCTCATGATGGGGATACTTGTTGATGAGCTCTCATAATCGATCCCATGCTTCATGAAATTTCTCCTTAGGGATCATGGTAAAGTTATTGATCATGGCTCATGATGCATTGGTCCAGACGAGTGGATAGTATTTATTCAAGTACTCGGTCCGGAGTTGCTCCCAAGTAGTGACCACCTTCCCCAAGTGTTTCAACCAGTAGGTTGCTCGATCAACCAAAGAGAAAGGGAAGGTGATCAATTTAATGGTGTCCTCATCCACAAATCGTGGATGGTGGTGGGGTTCTTCAGTGGCGTGCCCATGGAACATGGGCAGTATCTAGAACATCTGAGGGCGGAGTTCGATGTTACCTAGGATGGTTGGAAGCTAGATCCATCAGTGGGTGAGGGTTGCAACATGGTTGTGCAACTGCCTCACGGTGCGGGCTGGCCTCTGAGGATCTTGCGACCTGTCCTGGTGTACGTTGTCTACTCGGTCCTCCTGTTGTGGAATCTCTCCACCACCGGCTGGTCGTTTTGGCTCTTATCGCAAAACTCATATCTGCGTGAGATCTCTCCTCACCTCTACCATCAATATAACTTGGTCCTTGATCTGTCTCTGCAAGGTCTTTAAGGAAGCTAGCACTGTATTATTGATGGCTGCCTAATCTAATATGAACGATGATGTATGAGGCTTCTCATCTATTCTGTCATCATTGTCCATCTCTTCGGTCTCTGTAAAGGCAAAAGACCCTAGCTCAGATGTTGTCAAATGAATGTATACCTATCTATTTGTACCTCAAGAATGGAAGAATGATGATCAAGGGAGAACAATGTGGAAGTGAACTATGGTTCATAGAGTGGTTTTGAGCTCTCTGATGCCGTCGTAGATGAACGGGGAGGAGTGTTGGAAAGCGATGCTGCTAGAGGAAGCCTAAGGGACCTCCTTCCTATCATCTTGATATGTGGATTTATGAAGATTGGATCTGTACTGCAAGCAGGATTAGAAAACAAACCCCCAGTTTAGCTACACAACACAAATGTGGTGATCGTGAAAGTTCGATAGTTTATCTTATCAAATTTTATTAGGTGATAATCCAATCTTACAGAGCGAGTCAGCGAGCAGTTAGAATCCTGATTCTCCCCGGAGACTGGCCCAGATTCTTACAATTAGTTGCGCCTATTTCTAGCCAATATGGGTGTAAGTACAGACCATCTCCAGCTACCCAATTTACTTGAGGATGGAGCCTTACACATTGTTCTCTAAACCACCCACCCTGCTAAGGAAGTCCGAACCGTTTACCGACTACCCGAAAAATCCTAAATAGAGAATAGCTAATTGTTTTTGTTAGAAGCGGTAATCTGAAGAAAGTTCAAGCATGGTTCTATCCTAGTGTGTGGGTCTCTCAACTTAGTAGTAAAGTCATATAAGGATGGGGTTAATCTCCCCAAAACAAAATTTTTGAGTGAAGTTTGGTTTAATTCAAGTTTGCTTTAGCAGTCCTGATTTTATCAGTTGCTCTTTTTTATATATTTTTCTGAATAAAGGCAACATCTAACGAATTTTCTAATTTCATTTTTATTTAAGTCCAAGAAAACAGGTGGAGGAAGACGGAAAAGCTGATGCGCGATGAAATCAATGATGCATGTAGAGTAGGAAATGCGAACCTTGCTCCAACAGTCTACATGCAAAGTGATCTGCATATAATTTAAAGATAAAAATTAAACTAATCTAAATGATGCACGACGATATCACCCTAAGAGGGTAGCTTATATTAACATTAAGAAGTGGTGCTAACTAATCAGAAAAGAGACCTGAGTCTGATCTTGGAAGTCGCTTGGTGCCCGTCACAATGGGTCCTGCTAGCGTTGTATGCAACTTCTCACGACACGTGGTTTCCAATCTAATTAAGTTAGTTTTTTATTTTACTAAGTCCGAACGTGATCTATAGGAACAGATATTCTATTGAGGTGTTTGGACCTTAGTTCCTACCGAGCTCAACCAGAATAAAACCTAAATCAAGGGCTAAAACCTCAAGAAACAACTAAAAATAGAAGACGAAAAATCCAGTGAGGGACCATGAGTGCACAGGAACTCGACGAAATATACCCTAAAGAATGTTCAATTCCAAGAATGTCCACAAGTCTAATTTATTACAAAAGTATATGTAGACATTAAAATAAGGGAATTCTATCTAATATAATTGTCCCTCCTACTACTCTACTCCTCTTCAGGTACGGGTCCCTCCCAAGCAGACAGAGTCATCTTCCACATGATGCCTCACACGAAAAGAAAAACAAAAGATGGCAAACACAGTTATAAAAGGGAGAAGGAAAAATAATCAAAAAGAAAATCAAACTACTTAGTTGTGCTCTCCGGCAACGGCATCATCCTGATGGTCAGACGATCGACTAGGATTAAGTTATTAATTAAGTAGATATCATTGTGACCCTAATCAATCAAGAGATTAATGAGAAAATAAACCACCTCACAAATCAAACAGAGGAAATGAGCGGTTTTGTTACTTTTATTAACCTGTCATAACGACCAGGGTCGAATTTAAGGAGCACAATTATACACTAAGTAATCGATTTCAAGATATTTTTATTGTTTGTAGCGGTTTTTAACTTCTGCAAATTTTTAATTTTTCAGAGTGAAGGAAATAAGCACAAGGAACAAAAATGAACACACACAATATTTTTATTTTTTAAAGGGGCCAAAATGATCACAATAAAAATATTTTTAGCATTTACATATTTTATAATATTTTTGGTAGTTTTTGGGTATTTTCATTTGTTTTTGTGATTTCCTAAAAATTAAACAATGACATAATAGGAAAACAATGGACAACTAGGATTGTTTTGCAAATTAAAAATAAGTAAAAAGGTCAAAAATTCTAGAGAATATTTTTAGGATAAACTAGAGAAAACATATACAAAAAGGGATGGAAATAAATATTTTCAGAGTTTTTATGATTTTATATGATTTTTTATAAGTTTTTAAGCGTTTTACAAATTCTTAGGTTTTTACAAGATATTTTTCAACAAAATTTATACAGGGGCTAAAGGATAACGAAAAGCAACTACAGTAATTTTATAGATTTTTTAGATGGTTTTTTGAAATTTTATGTATTATCCAAAATGAATAGAGACTTTTTAGGATATTTTTGAACTTTTAATAATAGAAAATACACGAAAATTAACAAGCAAAAATTACCATAAAGAATGCATGCAATCAAGAACCACAAATACATTTCAGGATATTTTTGGAGTTAATTTAGTATTTATTGCACTAAATATAAAACAAGTAAGTAATTTAGGTTTACATGAACCAATCTACAATACTTTTAACTCCTTGGGCCTAGAAGATAACAAGTATGACAAGTTCGAGGGCCACTATGCAATTAACGCAGCAAGCATATGCGCATCATGTGAATCCAGACAAACAGGTATAAGTGTAATTTCTCAAAATATTTAAAGCATACAGTAAGAGAAAAGAAGTTCAGGACATGAACTACAAATTTCCCACAAAAGCACGTGTGGATGCGCGTGAACTCAACTCGACTGGACTAATATGCAAATATAAAACTATAGGGTCTTACTAATGTTTTTAACTACAAATTATTTTTATTGGACTCAAACAAGATAAAAAGATATGTAAGGAAAGAAGTGCAAAATACCCTTGCAGGAGGGGGGCGACGCGTGGCTCGATCTGACGGTTCTGACCTCGGTTGCATTATATGACCCCGATGATCGCTAGGAGGTGGAGCTGACGGCTCAAATCGCAGGTGAGCATGCATGTCAGATCCACATGGAAAGCTGATACGATGCGTATAAAAAGAGGATGGGTGTGTAGCTCATATCGAATCTGGCTGAGAGTCTTCGGATCTTAGAACGTGAGGGGTGCTGGAAGAACTAGTGACTGGGGAACTTCGATCGATGATATGTGGCAATCTTCCCTGGTCGGATTGATTCTCCCAAAGATCCAACAACTTCACAATGGTGGTCCACTTCGACAGGCTGGCTTTGATGAGGTGATGGACGGTTGGTTAGGAACAGTGGTACTCTACCACTTGGAGCTACTCTGCTTGAGCACCAAGAGCTTGAAATGGGTTGCCTCACTCGTTCCTGCACCTGCAAAGGAGAGAGAGACTCAGGGGCTTTGCTCCGATCATGTTATTACAGATAAACATATAGAGAAGCGGTGGGGGAATGCAAGTGGCGTCTAAGGGAATGGGGGAAAGACGCCGAGCCTAATCTCACTCCAATGAGCATGATTCAAGATCGTTAAGTCATGAGGGAAGGTGGACAATGTTTTAGGGATGTGAACTATGTGGACAAATGGAAGGTGAGAGTCTCTAACTGGCTACTTGGAGTAAAGATGGAGGTTGGTGACCGATGGATGGAATCTAGAATGAACGGTGAAAGGGAAGTGATCTAAGGTACTTGAGAATGCGCGAACTTAGGATGGAATGAGGTGAAGGTGATGGCAAGGTTGTGGCCTTTGTTCTAATGCGGAAGGAAAAAGAGGTTGATCGTGGTGGCGTACTCCGGCTACGAGCGAGATGCAGCCAAATAGCCACCAAACTTGGCTTAAAAGAGGTCTCAAGCTGTCTGTCACTCTACTGGAGGTGTCTAGGTAGGAAGGTAGTGGCGAGGCATGAGTGGGCGAGTAAGGGTGGGGGAGAAGAGATTTTATAGGGATGCCTTAGGCTCTAGAAGGATCGAGGGAATGCGAGAAGTATCGAGGGAATGCGCAAAAACCTAGGGAGATTCAGACCAAATTAGGGATCTGCGAGAATCTCGGATCGAAGAGCTCAGGTCTGAATCTCAATGTGGATGGGGGTCAGAGCCAGGCACAATAATTGGAAGAAATGAAGTCCAACGAAGAGGGTCTGAGTCCGAGCCTGGAGAAGGGATGGTTGATCGTCGTCAACAATCTGAGGCGGGCCAATCAAATAGTAGGTATTTACATAATTAAATAAAAATAACAAATGGATTCAAAATAAAAAATGAATAATTTTTTTTTAATTTTTGAAACTATTTTTTCTATGATTTTTAGTTCTCTTTGTAAAATATATTTGGGTGGTTTATACAATATACTGATATGTGTATAGGTATAATATACATATATATTATATACATGTATTTTATTTTTTAGAAAAATACATTTTATTTCACAATTTATTTATTTATAACATTATTTAAAAAGTATAAAATAAATTTGTATTTATTTTACAAATTAAATAAAGGTATTAAGTAAATAGGTATTACGTACAATATTTACAAGTGTGGCTAATGTATAACATAGTTATGATTTTCTTTTTTTGATTTATTTTATTTTTATAATTCTTATTTTATTTTAATTTTAGTTTTGAAGATATGTACAAGTGTTTAAAAATATAATATGCACAAAATATAATTTAGAATTGTTAGATATAAGTATTTATAAATATAGGTAGCATAGAACCTTGTCTCCCCCTACTTTATTCCGTATCGATCAGGCCAATTGTTGACCTTCTCTCGAGGTTTGGATCAGTCTGAACTTATTACATAATTACATCATTGTTTTTTCTATTTATTCTTTTATTTTGGAAAATGTGTATTAATTATATAATATTAACAAAGGTATGCACAATGGTAATTTATTATATTTACACATATTCATAGTTTTTTTGCTAAAAGATGGAGCTAAAATAAAAGAATAAAGAATGATAATCATGGATTCATTAGAACCATACATCCATCTCCAACATTTCTCTCGCATTAGTTGCAACACTCGTTACCCTAACATCTCTTTAGGTGTAGTCAAGGTGACCGCATTTCCCTTCAGCTGTCATGATAAGGCTCTGTACTGGATTAATCACTTGGTGAAGGTCGTGACGACCTAGGAGAACTTAAGTCTGCAATCTCTAGAAATACTATCCTTTAGGTCATCTCAACCATATACGAGTGAGGATCAGCAACTTCTTCCAGGGACCACAGAGTCCATACATGAACCCTAAGAGAGATTTAGAGATTCGCAGGAGAAGTACGCTGACCTTGACATTCCTAAGACCAACCTAATCCAACATTTCTTTGGGGGCCTGACTCCAGAAAGTAAGAGGCTAGTGGATGTTGCATGTGGTGGATCACATTTCAACAAGTATGAAGATGTTATTCGGCAGATTTTTGAGGAAATGGCCGAAGGAGAGGTTGCATGGTCTTTGTCACGTGCATATTAGAGACAACCCCATATCCACCTTAAGTTTGTCAATATGGTGGCATCCCATGAAGTGGACAAGGACAAGAGATCCAACCTCAACATCATCATGAGCCGCTTGTCTAAAGTTCGTATCATTGAGAAGCGATCATAGAACCTGAGGAAATTGTTAGTGACCGAACAAAGGACCCAGCATGTGGACAAGCTGGATCAAATTTCTAAGCAGCTGGAGCTGCTGGTTAGCACTATCAACTTCGTATAGTATGCGAGTCTGACAGCTGCAACTCCTATTGAGCTGAAGGAGCCACCATCGCCACATCAGTTGAGTTCAGGTCATCCTCAAGTCTATCACGTATATTACATGAAGGCTCCTTACCAGTCACCACAGTAGATGTCCCACCAGATTGTATTCTACCAACATGAGCCTCAACCTTCCTCATATGTTGAACCATTTTTTCCACAACCACCCCAAATTCAAGAAGCAAACAACATCTGAAACAATGATGCACAATTGGCCCATCCAGGCAGTCAACAACAGGGCCAACCCTCTACTATCAGGTCATATCACATACCCTTCAGTGGGAGGTTTGTCCAGAACAACCATCCTCCGCAGCATCAGTCTCCGCCATATCAGAACAACATGAGACAGAATTAGTCTTACCAGCAACCGACATACTGTCAATACTAGTCACATTACCAATACACAGCTTCTCATCTGAATCAATATCTTCCTCCTTGTCAATTTCATCAGTAGAAACTCTCTCCTCACCACAATTCTCAATTTTCTTAGCCTCCGCAGTATCACTCCCAGTGTGGTCAACATGCTGAATCATTTGAGGTAGCTCCTAAGAACTACGCTCTTGACTGCATGGCCCAACTTGTCAAAGGCCTAGCAGAGATGAGTCAGAAGCCCGGTGACCTTACTGCCATAAAACTTCCTATTCTCATGCAGATTGAGGCGAACCCCAATAATTTAAAAATGAAAGAGCAGGTAGTTTGTGATGTCTCGGTCAGTCCCGAAGAGTAAGGTATTTTGGATTTTATGTTGTCTTATGTAGTGACTCTCAGGAGGGGTAGGACATTACAACTGTCTGCCTTAGCGAAGGGGAAAAATAAAGTATTTTCTAGCGAGTCATCCTTTGCATCAGTTGATCCAACAACAAAGTCGTGTAAGGAAGAAGATGATGGAGGAGCATCACTAGCACCTGTCCACCACCACCACCAAGAACAAAAAGAATAAAAATCCACAAAAAATAAAATTTTCAAAAAGAAAAAAGAGCCAAATCCTGAACGTACCAACCCTGGAGGAGCCAACTCCAACAACACTTCAAGCATAGT
Organism: Ottelia alismoides; assembly: GCA_037367405.1. NCBI lineage: Eukaryota > Viridiplantae > Streptophyta > Magnoliopsida > Alismatales > Hydrocharitaceae > Ottelia > Ottelia alismoides. Next base: position 305,650 of record JAZKJV010005858.1, read on the forward strand.
CTGACAAAGACAAAGCTCTAGTGGATACATTTTTACCTATTTTGCATGGAGGTTTACATTCTACCAAGCCATCTGTAAAAATATACGTAATTAAGAACAATGATTTTTCTCCTATGAATATTCCTTTTCCTGAAGAAATGGAAAACATCAAAAAATTAGAAATTTGAAAAATGCATTGTCTTTCCCTGACATTGTTGAAATCATTGAAAATCTTGTGTTAAACATTACATTTATGAAGGCCATGGAATACATGCTAGTTGTTAAGAAATGATTGAAATAGACATGCACTTCGAAGTGTCAGAGCCACAAAAACAGATGAAGCTGAGGAGAAAAGCACATCTTAACCATGGCCACTATAAATTCTATGAGTGATCTCCTAAAAAAGAAAGAGAAGGGAACACCTCTCATCAGATGCTAAATTTTTTATCAAACATTCGAGTGAAATCTGCTTAATAGTGGATCATCCATAAACCTGATGCCCTCCTTATTGCTTGAAGAATTCGAGCTTAGACTACTTAAATTGATACAGATGATCATGTAGTTTGCAGATCGATCCATTAAGCGGACTAGGGTTTTATTAGAAGACATTATTGTAACCATGCAGGACTTACACTTCCCTAAGGATTTTGTCATTCTAGACATGGACTCTCTTGCGCTGTTACTCCAGACTCCCATCATGCTTGGCCGACCATTCCTTTGAACTATCGAAGCGGTCGTCGACTACGGGTCTGGAAAGATCCCATTTCGCTCATGCACTAATAAGGTCACCATGGACATGATTAACGACTAAAAAGACACATCTGATGAAGGGAGTCCAAAACCTGCAGACGATTGTGATATTATTAACATCAACAATCAACACACTTCGTTGAATGACATGTTCACACAGAAAATCCTCTTTTCAGAGGAGGACCTAGAAAGCATAATCGATCCATGCTCCTTTGTTGACTGGGAGACAAAAATAGAATCAGAATAACTAATGAGCCTATGTCAAGAAAAATCATGCCAGAACAAACATGAATAATTCGTTGTAGATATGTTAGCTACTTTTATATCAGAGTTAGTAGTAGAAGAGGTGGACATCACCTCATTGAATCCAACAGATCATCCATATACGAGCACGGTTTATGAAGTGTCCACGGTGCAGACTCCACAACTACCCAAACTCAAACAGCTCTTGGTCGGTCTGATGTACGCGTTCCTTGCAGGTGAAGAGAACATGTATATGGTCATCATCAGCAACAGGCTAACTCCAGATCAGGAATCCTGACTTCTCGAAGTATTGGAGAAAAACTGTAAGGCACTTGGTTGGAAAGTATCAGATCTCAAAGGGATAAATATGGATTTGTGTTCACATCACATCTATCTAGAAGATGACCGCAAGTCGTCCCGAGAACTCCAAAAAATATTGAATCCTAATTTTTGGGATGTGGTTATGAAGGAAATCTTGAAGTAGTGTGAAGCAGGTTTTATTTATCCCATCTCAGACTCCAAAATGGGTGAGCCCTCTACATCTTTTTCTGAAGAAATCAGGGCACAATGTGGTTAAAAATGACCAAGGATATGAAATCATTACCCGAGTACCAACTATTACACATGTGATCCCACGAAGAGCCATTATGAAATAAATTTTATTGCAATTCACTCCTTAATTTGTAATGAAGAATAACTAATTTACATTGTAGGTCCCTAGTACAATTAGGGTTGTGTATCATGGTCATCTTAATGATCATATAGTTGTTGATTCAAATGTTGAATCATAGAGGTCAGTGTTTGGATGATAGTGTTAGATTGAGGACTTATCAAGCACTATCAAATGACTATTAAGAAAGGTTCTCCATCTTGAGAAGGAGATGGTAATCATTATATAAAGATGAATATCTGACCAACCTCTTCATGCATGTCCTCTGCATAGGGAATAGATATTCGTATGTGTCAGATAAGTTAGGTCAAAGAGTTGACTTAATGAGATCGAGATAACCAAGACCTATGTCATATATGGTCACAATATAAGCACACATCCTCTGACCAGATACATATGTGTTACTATATGTCTTACTATGTACATTTGGCATACCAATAGGTAGATGAACTGTTCAAGGTCTATACACCATCGACCTGGTGTGTATACAAGGGTATATGAGTAATACGATCTCTCAAAGGGATCATATAGGTTCAGTACTGAATCAGAATACATGAGCCGACTCATGAGATATTGGGATCAAATTCTGTGTATAGTAGTCTCATTTTGGAAGCATGACTGAATTTATAGGTATGATATATGCTTTTGGAAAGTATATGGTCGATACCAGCTCCCAATGATTAAATGAGAAACTTAATGATAAAAACCTAAAGGAGATCGTTCAAATGTGATCGGAAGCTTCCAATTTATTGTAGGTCTTCCTGTATGCAGGATGTACGGTATTAAGAATAGTCGAGGGTGATGTGATCATAAACGATTGTATAATCGTGACACTTCCATTCCCATGGAGTAATGAAAAAGGTTTGGATTTTAGTGACTCCTCTTAATAAAGAAGTGATAGGATCTTACTCCAAATGTTGGACATTGATCTGAATACAATTTGGATAATAAGAATGTCAGATTTATGGTTTTGATTTAATAAAATATCTTTGAGAGGTCCCAAGATCTAGATTTGAGATATGATCTCAATATCCAAGTCACTATACATAGAATGTACAACCGCCCTGACCTTATCTCCAAGTATCCACGGAGAGAGCACATTATTCTTAAGGAGTTTGAGAATAATTTCATAGTTGATAATGTATCTGAGCATTGAGAAAAATTAATAATTAAATATTATTTAATTTTTACGAATAATATGAATATGATTCATATTATTTGGACACATGAGAGTGGAGATCCCAGATAATCGAATATGATTTAATTATCAAGGACATGAACAATGTTGATATCACTATCCATTATAAACATATATAATATAAGTGTGATTTATAATATATTATAGAGTGTTAATTTTAATTGATATTTACGAATTAAATGTTGATGTGAATTGTATTCACATTGGACAATTAATTGTAAATGCAATTTACATTTTATTTTGGATGTGTGAATATTATTTACTATTTATTAATGGAATGATTAACATTTTCACAAAATAATTTGGAATTAATTTTGTGAGTAATTATGTATCAAATTTTGTTTCGCATATAGAATCTTGGAGAGATATGAGATCTCACCAATTAGAAAAAAGAGAGCCACCTTCCCCATTTGTAGGATGGACGACCATGGAGTCCTACTCCATGTGTGGTCGTCCACTCTATTAAGGGAAGGAGGCTTCTCCTCTTTCCTTTATTTCCACATCAACTATTTGAATTAAATTTACTGTGTTGTAAATTATTTGTAATAAATTTAATTTAAATTTATTATTTATTGTTGCAAATTTATACAACAAAATCATGACCATTGATTGAAAGCACAAATCAATCGAAACCATTAGATTTGTGATTACATGAGTTGAGATCCATGGACATCCAATTTAGTATAAAAAGGAGGGTAGCCCTAGCCTTTTCTAGCACATGAATTAAAACAACAAAATCTCTCTCTCTCTCCATATTTCTCATACACGTCTACTCTACGTCTCAACAATGTGGCCATGCACATGGTTAACAAAAAGAGTCTCGTAGTCACCGCAATGGCGTTGTGCTGTCGGATCGACTGCTTGTAGATCTCCTCCATCTTCAGTGCTTCTTTCTCATGAATAAGGCTTCTCTTTTTTTGAGATGAAATCAGGAGACTCCTTGTTCGAGTCATCAACTTGGATTCGGGGAAGCACAAGTCTCATCTATGCGTCTGCAAGTGAGACCTTCGTTCGATCGGACTTGAGACAAGAGGTCTCTTCATTTAGAGACATGATCAGAAACAAGCTTCAAGAGATAAACCTTGTACTTGTTTGTGTTGTCGATGAAACATTTTGAGTAAAAACATTAATTTTTGTTGCATGATGCGACTAGTATGATTAGTTGCCCTACATCGTATATGATGCGACCTACATACTTCTGTGATGCGCTAAGACCTAAAACCTAGCCTTCAAGTGGTATCAGAGCCTTGTTTAATGGTCTTGTATATAATCCAAAACCCTAGAAAACAAGGTTTTTCATATTGGTTGTGCAGCGACTCGTGGTTTGTGCATATAATACATGTTTCAAATTATTTTTCTCTAAATTGATAATGATTTTATTTATGAACTGTTTGGACAAGTTTTTTGGATAATAAAATGAATTTAGAATGTATAATTATGCCAAAAAAATAGTATCCAATAGTTGATAGCAAAAAGTGCATGAATTAAAAATCGAAAAGTTCTCGTGATGAAATTGATTTTGCATGTATTCACAGATCTGTTAAAAAAATATTTTTGATTACTATTTCAGGTCAAGAAATGTGAAATAAATATATTAATTAGGTAGACAAATAAACTATCAAACTTATCAAATTTATTTCGTGTGATTCCGACTCTGTTTGCTCTAGATATTCCATATTTAGTGGAGATGGGTCGGATGATGATTGGATCATCAATATCACTTTCTTAGTGTGTTTATCATTAAATGTAAATCAAAGAAATTGTGAATTTTTAATGACTAAATTGATGCTTAATATTTATGAAAATTTTATTAAACATCAACGACCATTGAATGAGAGTTTCGTGACAAAACCCTAGTTTGTCCTATAGTAGTTGTAGGATAACTTTTACATGCAAAACCAAAAACATGTTTGCTTGATATGCTATGAAATTTAGGATCTTGAAAGTATTTTATGATGTCAAATATTTATGAGTGGTTACTATATATAGTATAATGTCGGTCATTAAAGTTGATTGATAAAACCATAAGTACATTGATTCAATGATTATTGTTCTTGAGTCGTTATGGTGATGGTGTCTAGGACATGGTTATGATAATGAGATAGTTAATTGGCACTCTACACCATAGTGGAAGCGCTCCCTATTAGCATTATTTATCTGACATGTATTGATCCATTTCGATGAGAGGGTAACATGAGTAAGTCATGTTGTAGTCTAATTACTAAAATCAAGAATAATACGTACTTGTGAGAGCAAATACTATATGGTAATATCAAGCAAAACCCTAATTATTTGTTAGTTGATTAAATTGAATTGTTGGTTAATTTAATATGATTAAATTAATTATATCTAATTAAAATAAACACTCTTTATGAATGGAGATGTAATTTCATTGAAAATATTAATCTTAGTGAATATGATTTATAATGATTAATTAAAAAATTTTGACTGTGATATGGAGGATCATATAAATGACATGCTTAGTATCCCGTCAAGGTGAGGATCTGCCACCACGGATTGTATATTGGAAACGCATATATGAGTGATAGCTCCTACATACAAGCGCATATGGATAGAGCTTTTTGCTTCTCAAAAGTGTAAGGTCGTATGTGTAGTGATCCTAATATTGGTTCCCCATATTATAGAGGTGATATTGGATTGTGCATAGCGAGTTCTATTCCTGTTAATGGTTGATTAAGTTAACAATGGGTCAACATCACCTTAGGGGTGGTGGGCCTGGGTGTTAAAGACTGAAATTGGAAATGCCAGTTGTACTTGCAAAGCGGAATGAGTTCCCGCTTCTTTTTATCTAAGTTGTAATTTCTCGTATTATTGGGATGTAACAGAGGTAGAAAGGTTATCCTATATCTTGCTATAGATATATCACTAGATATATTTCTTACTTTAAAAGTGAACAAGGGAATAAACTTTTAGAGTTTAAAAGGCAAGCCAACTTTGATTTAAAATATTAATAACTTTAATCAAAGAAATATATTTATACAAATTATCATATTCAAGATAACCTTCATTCAATACACTCATATCTATACGCAATCATAAGCAGTATAATATCATGGATTGGATCCACGATTAAGACGTAGTACTTGCAGTTGGAAACGTAAAGTATGGGGTTGCAACGTACAAGTTCCTCATTACTATGAGGATTGACAATTAAATAAATGATAAGACAACAATCTATGGTTTGTGTCTCTGAAGTCTTGATCTCTCATCGAGTGACCTTGAAAGTAAGGTGTCGATGATGATCGTAATTATCAATATCATTCGTAAAAATCGAAGAAAATATTTTGACAAACATAAGTGCTCTCAACATTTAATCATGAATGACATGGTTCGCTTCATTATGTAGAATGGTGACTCGATAAGAGATGATGTACTCAAAAATGTTTGAGTACCTAGCTGAACTAAAGTCCTTTTTTGAGTGAAATGAGTGTGGATATGATGAATGTCATCATTCTACTATCTCTACTAAAGTCTTTCATGATGCATCATATTATTCATATTGTATGAATAGGATGAAGCAAGTATAAATGTTGAAATACTCTCATATTGAAGTTCCTTGAGGACATGTTTAATTTAAGAAATCCTTTATCTTAAGCAATGGTTGTTAAGTGTTAAGGAAGCATAGTGGAAGCATGGGTCTGACCCATATAAGAAGGTGAGTTAAAGAGTTGATCGTACTTCTGTGACTTCCATACAAATGGCATCCAAAGAGTTGGATGAATGTCAATACTACAACAAGCCAATGTATTGATAATATGACTATCTAGACTATCTAAGATCCTTAGAGAAGGACATGGATAGTGCATCAGGATATTCTTCATCTACAAATCATCATTGAAATTGACTTACCTATTTGATAGGAATAAAGTCCAATAATTGTATCTCCTTCTAATAACACTAGCAATTGGTTGCATATATTTTAGAAGACTAGAAAATTTGATCTTAAGGTTTAATAGTCATCCAAATGGGAGTTGATGCAATTGTTGCAATAATATTCATTGGATAGAAAGACTGCATATTTTTAGTGGGAGATCCATCAGTCTTAGAGAATGTCTCTATGACCTAGATATTAAAATACATTCATTGTTTATTTCTGAAGTTGTTAGAAATGGACATACATTTGTGGAACGGATATATCATAAAGATTTATGATGGATATATTTCAGATAGTAATCTAAAATTTAGAGGACTCTACTAAATTAGAATAGTAATGAATGATTCATTAACATTTCTAATACTAAAAATTTAAATATTAGAATATCAACAAGAGGATGAAGATCATTTGAAAATGATCTGGCATCATGCCTTGGACATATATCTATTGATAAGATCAATAAACTAGTAAGAGATGTAACCATAGATTATCTAAAAGTTCAAATCTTATATACTTGTGAATATTGTATTCAAAGTTAAAATGTTTGATGCACCCTTCTCTGGAAATGGTGCAAGATGCCGAGGTATTCAAGACCTCATACATATCTATACCATAAGGAACATTAATGCTATGTGATATACATTGATGATTATTCATGGTATGAGATTTCTTCCTTTACCCATTAGAAACCTTTGAAACGTTCAAAGATATCATGATTTTGGTTGGGAACCAAAGTTATAATGAAGATGAAAGAATTTGATCTAACCTAGGTGGCCAGTACCCATTAGATGAATTCAAGGAATACCTTATAGAGAAAGGAATATCATTCATATCTCACTCCTCCTAATACACCCTATCTCAATGGAGTTGTGGGGAGATGCAATTAGATCATGCGTGACATGATTTGATCAATAATGAATCTTAACATAATTACCTCTTAGATTCTACGTATATATGTAGTAGAGATTAAATATATATCCTTCATAAGATTCCATGCAAATATGAACCCAAAACTCCTCGTGAGCTATGATTTGGAACCAAGATTAGTGTCAGACACTGGAGGATTTAAGAGTCGCTTGTCGTTAGCCATGTGACCCAGAGGCGAACCATTTTACAATAATTGTTATTGTTATCTTTGATATATTAATGATAAATCTCTATTTCATCACCATTATTCTATCATTTTGACCTTAAAATCATAGTAAATGCATGTAAATGTCCTTAATTTGCATAAATTGGCATCCACCCCTTGTTGTATAATATTGTATAAAATATTGTTTTTAATGCTAAAATTATAGAAAAAAAGAAAAAGAATAAAATATCAAAGATATTTTATGACCCTAAACCCCGAGACCTAGGTACCTTGATTACTGGGATGACAAGGAATAAAGTAGGGGGAGATAAGGGCCAAAACACAATAAAAATTCCATTTATAAATTCATTCATTTTTGGACCAATTTTATTTTCCACTTTTTATACCTCAAATAAAGAAACTTTGTACATGAAAGTTGTAGATAACAAAATATAGAAAAATATAAAATCAATTTCATACTAAAATAATATACAACATAAAAGTTACTCTGAATAAGATTCCAAAATCCCAATTTCCCAGACACGTCTCTTAATTAAAAACTCAAAATATAAAAAAATGACATCTAATTGTATATAACTTTTAATGAGCTATTTAATGAAGGTGTTTCATAATTTTTTGGAGATAAGGTGTAAAAGCTAGTTTTAGATCCATGTTGTATAATATACTCGATTAAAATATTCATTTTATTCATTCTTTATTATTTTTATAATTTTACATTTTTATAATTTTGTAAATATTCTTTATAATATATTTAAATATTAAAATAAAAGTAAAACACTAAATAAAACATTAAAATAAAATAAGTAACTAAAATACATAGATGAAATACATATACTAGACATATAATATCAATATACCTATTTATTTAAGTGTAAATAATATATCTAAAAAAATATAATAAATATATTTAAGAATATAAAAGTAAGTTATAATTTTATAAAATAAGAAAAGAAAATAATAAAATACAAAAATACAAAATAAAAATAAAAGACACAAAAACATAAATAAATATACCTACATAGTAACATCAAAAAGTAACTTATAATAAAACACATATAAAAATAAATAAATATCATAATAAAATAATTCAGAAAAGAAGAAACTTTTTTTATTTTATAACGTTAATTTAAAAATTGTTTACTATTTTTTATTGCATTTACAAATAATTTTAGAGTTGATTTTTCCTAGTTGCTACAGGTGGACCAACCAGGTTGCGTCCTTAGTTGACTCAGGTCAACTCTTTGACCTCGTGCCTGCAGCTCTGACATCTCATTTGTCCCCCTTCTTTACCGATTTTTGCAGCCTAAGCCTTGCACTATTTTGGGTTGATCCTTCGATGACTTATGTTCGTCGATTCGCCACCTTACATATTGGCTTGATTTTTCGATCCGAGCGTATGTGATTCGCTCGATCCTTCTTGTTCTTTGGAGACCGATCAACACCTCTACATAAACTTACCTCCATCCAAAATTGACGTTTTGATCCCTCTTCTACCACTATGCCCTAGTTCAATGGTGTGCCTCTTCTTCCTGGTGACAATAGGAATCTCGGGGACCTTCTTGGGAGTAGGGAGGCGTTGAATCGAGGCAAGTTCGGGTCACCTCCACCTCTCCGGTCCAAGCTTAGACTCCTCACCGTGCAGGTCCTATAGAGTCCCTTTTTCCTTCACATTTTCGTTTGTTATCTTAGTTGTAGTATAAGTAGGTACCTTATTCCGTCTAACATAGTTTAATCTCTTATATAATAAGAAATTGCTACTCACCAGAGCTCTAGCTCCACCACCCCATTCTGACTGTCCTCACATACCTCCACCTCAAACATCACCCCTACTCGCCCCCTTCACCTACTTTCCGCTCAATGCATCTCCATTCACCTAGATCTTGCACAGATCTGGAGGTCAAGTCCTCCATCTCCGCCGCTGCCGAAGGACGTCGCTGCACACCATCCTCGCTCGTTTTTGACACCTGAAGCCATCCTTGGCTTTGTTTTTGTTCCCCTAACTATATTCTGCAGGAAAGACCAAGAAATGAGGCTTTTCGAACCTCATCGATCCAAGAGAAGACCCTCCAGGTCCCGCTGCTCCACCAGGCTTCGCTGGAGCTCCTCGCTCCATTTTGAGCCCCCACCCTACTGCGGAACGCTATCAGCATCCTTCGAAGCACCTTAGTTGAACGGGAGAAAGATGGAGTTTGAAGATTCGGTTGATTGAAGCTCATCCGACTCGTAGTCTTCACATGTTCATCCAATGCGGCCCATCACCATATGATCATCTTCATATTCCAGAATGCCCAGTCACCGTCGTATGAAGCCATGCCTCACCGTCAAATCTTTGACAAGAATCTAATCCTGCCCTCCATTCGCGAACTGTCATCAGCTTTTGCTCCATCGACACGTGGCATAATTGAAGAGGATATGTCGTCCGTTTCCGCCTTAGTACTAGGTATTATGCATCTTAGGCCTGGTCACTTTTTGTATTAAATATTTAAAGCTCAAACTTTCCTCTGCCATTTAAAATATTGTGTAATATTTGCTCGTAGCTCCCTAAACTTCTCATATTTGTAGTTAGGTCCATGCTAGCTCACCTCAAGTGGTCGCCCATGTGAGGTGGGAATTTTTTAGGCATGCCCTTATCGGTTTGGCATTTTATGTTAGATCCAAAAAATTTTAATTATGTTATAACTTTGCGGCTAGGCCCTCGACTTTTATTTTATTTGCAAAAATACCCCTACTAATATTGTAGTTTGTTTTTGTGTCCTCTATTTAATTAAAATAGTTATTATGCTTGAAGAAATTCAAAAAACTAGCATAAAGTTCCTGAATGCTTGTATTTCTATGGCTATATTTTATTTTAGCATTTTAGCATGAGATATTGAGATCTCATGAGATATTGAGGAGATAGACGCATTCCATCTCAAAAGGGTGGTTGTCCCCTCCTTTTTAGGGGATGTCGTCAATCTTCTCATTATCTCCATGACTAGTCAATTGATTTAATTTGAATTTAATTTATATTGATTTATCAATATATATTATTTTAGATTAAATCAATTAGTGTTGTGTTTTTTACAACAAGATCATGGCAATTGAAAGAAACATAAATCAATCTCATGCATTGATTTCTATTATCACAGATTGAGATCCATGGATCCCAAAATACTATATAAGATGGGGCAGCCCTTGCCATTCAAGTTACGACATCATCAGCAATTGCTCTCTCTCTCTCATTCTCTACACGCCAAGCATGTCTCTCTCTCATTGTGGCCATCTACCATGGAGCCATAAAGAGAGTCCCCATCATCGCAACATCATTGATATGTTATAGGATTGCTTGCTCATGGATCTCCACCTCCTTCAGTGTGCCTCTATCATGAACAAGATGTCAGAACTCGTGTGACAAGATCATGAGATTGCCACTTGGATCATCAACATGGATTGTCAGGAGCACGTGTCTCATCAACGTGCTCGCAAGCGTCTCCTCTACCGGATGGGACATGAGATAGGAGGTCTCTTCATTTAGAGACTCAATTACAAACACGCTTCAAGAGTTAGACCCTAATTATGGTTTATATGAAATGATCTGAGAAGTGTTCTTGGATCATGTGGTTTCATCACATTAAAAAAATTTAAATTCCGTTGCCCGGAGCGACTAGTACGACTAGTCGCTCCTGATCGCATACAATGTGATCCTCATGCTTCCGTGATTCTCTTAAGGATCTTAACATATCCTTTAAGTGGTGTCAAAGACTTAGGTTGGAGGTTTTGGATACGATCCATAAACCTAAGAATACTTAGGTTTATTAGGGATTGAGAAAATTTTATCGCATTTCATTCTCGCAGCCCTATTTTGTGATTATTTTTCGCTCATGTTTAAAATGTGTAAATACTTAATTATCACTTGGATAATATTTCTTATTAATTAAGGAAATAGTGGGATTTGAGTTTACATGTTTTGGAATCCGATAACTCAAGATATGATCATTTTAATGAAAATATATCCACTATTTTGGGGACGACAAATCTTGACGTGATTAAAGAGTTAATTACAGTTTTGAAATACCTAGAGATGCATGATAATTATTTGAGTTCTATTATAAATCAAATTAGAAAATGTTGGAACTTTACCTTGCTTAAAACGGATTTAAATTGATTGAGATATGCTAATTTTAGTTAGTGAGGGTCACTATTAGAAATTGTACTCGTAATCAAGAACCTCGTGATTGTTATTTAATAAATTAATGAAATTAAAGGTTGATTTTCTGAAGTAATTATGGATATATTGCACTCTTAATCAAGAACCTTGTGATTGTCATTAAATGACATTGTCTTAACCAATAATTGATTAGATATGATCTAGATCACAAATTTGTTGCTTCATAAACTTTTCAACAAACAATGTTGCTCGAATAGGTTTAGGAATTTGATTAGAAAATTTCCTTATAATTAAAATGATTTTGATTTTTACTATATGGTACAACTTCGATTGAAAACTGATAATCATCTCAATTATAAAGTGATCGATTTTGCATTATCCTTTCCCAAGGCGAATATGGTGTCTAGTCGGTGAGCGTTGGGGTAGTAGATTGCACCGTATGCGGTCTATCCCATTCCCGTCGGTACTGAACATGACAGTTGGTAGGGTTGGATAATGCTTGAGAAATCATGATGTATTTTCTAATTATTAAAATTCAAAATAATGTGTATTTGAGATAATACAATATTTCAAGTAACAATGAAGAATGTTTGTTGTATATTTGGATCATTGATTTAATGTGATTAGATTAACTGGAATCCAATTAAAAATTGAAGCACTCTATTATGAATAGAGTTGTATTTCTCTTGAAAGAATTAATCGCAGTGAATATGATTCATAATGATTAATTAGAATTTGAACATGATATGAAGGATCACATAAGGGACATCCATGGTCTCACGTCAAGGCAAAGGATACCGTCGTCAGGGATTGTATGTAGGAGATGCTTGTCCGAAATGACAATTGCATACAAGTGCATCTGGATCGGGCTCTTTGCTTCTCAAAAGAGTAAGGCCGTATACGTAGTGACCCCATTATCGGATCCTCATATTATTAGGGAGATATTGGATTGCACATAGAGAATTCTAATACAGTTGACAGTTGGTTCAATTAATGATAGGTTAACATCACCTTAAGGGTGGTGGGCTGAGGTGTTAAAGACTGAATTGGGAATGCAAGTTTGACTTGCAAGGTGAAATGTGTTCCCGCTTCTTTTTATCCAAGTTACAGATTCTCATACTATTGGGATGTGACAAAGATAAGGAAGGAGATCACATATCATGCTTGAGATATAACGGTAAGTATATCTCTTACATTGAAAGTGATTAAGGGAATGAACTTTTAGTATTGACAAGGCAAGACAACTTTGATATAAAAATTCCTAAATCAAAGTAAAGTATATATATATATGCAAATTTCTTCATTTCAGATGATCCTTCATTAAACCCACTCAATACTATACTAAATAATAATCAGTAAATTATCATAGATTGGATGCATGATAAAAATATTGTACTTGCAGTTGGACAAATAATGTATGTGGTTGCAATGTGCAAGTTTCTTCATAATAATGAGGAATGACAATTATATAGATAATAGGACTACAACCCTAGTGTTTTTATGTTTCTATAGTCTCGATCTCTCATTAAATACTTTGGAAGTGACATGTCGATGATGATCGTAATTGTCAAATAATCCTTATAAAATCGAAGAACATATTTTGTCAAACATGTGTGCTCTTGACATTTAATCATGAACATGGTTCATTGTATCATGCAGAATAGTGGATCTATAAGAGATGATGTATTCAAAATATTTTAGTACCCACCTGACCCTAAGAGTTAAGATGTATGTAGATATGATGAGTGTCGTCATTCAACTATCTATACTCAAGACATTCATGAAGCTTCGTAATATTCATATTGTATGAATTGAATGAAGCATGCATAAATGTTGAAATACTCTTACATTGAATTTCTTGAGTTCAACATAAGAGATCCTTAGTCTTAAGCAATGGTTGCACATAGATGAAAGGAGCGTAGTGGAAGCATGAGTCTGACCCAAGTAAGAAGAAAAGTCAAGGAGCTGACTGTACTTCTGTAATGTGACATCCAAATAGTTGGATAAATGCCAAGATTGCAATAAGCCCATGTAATGATAGTGTGACTATCTAGACTATCTTGGATCCTTAGAGAAGGACCCAGATAGTACATCAAAATAATCTATATCTACATATAATCATTGAAATTGACTTGCTTATTGGATAAAATTAAAAGTTTGGAAATTGTATCTTCTGATGACATTTGCAATTGGTTGCATATGTTTTAGAAGACTAGAAAATTTGATCTTAAAGTTTAATAGTCATCCACATGGATATTGATGGAAGTGTTACAACAATCTCTATTAGATCGGTAGACTTCATAATTTAAGTGGGAAAGTCCTTAGTCTTAGATAATGTCTCTGTGACCTAGATATTAGAATACACTCGTTTATTTCTAAATGTTGGAAATAAACATGAATTCTGGAATAGACTTATCATAAAGAGGTATGATAGATATATTTCAAATAGTAATATGACATCTGGAGGACTGCTAAATTAGAATATTAATGAATGGTTCATTCACTTTTCTAATACTGAAATTTTAAAAACTCCAAAGATCAATAAGAGGATAAAAATCATTTGACAATGATTCAGCATCAAGCCTTGGACATATGTCTGTTGATGAGATCAATAGACAACTAAGAGATGAAGCTTTAAAATGTCTAAAATTTCAAATCTTACATATTTGTGAATATTGTATTCAAAGTAGAAAATGTTCAATGCACCTTTCTCTGGTAATGGTGTTAGATGCCAAGGTATTCAAGATATCATACATATTGATGTATGTAGATCATTTGTATCATAATAAACATTGATGATATGTGATATCATTTGATGATTATTTTTTATATGAGATTTCTTCCCTTCACCTAGAAACTTTTGAATCGTTCAAAGATTTCACAATTTTTGTTTGGAACCAAAGTTTGAAAGAAGATGAAATGAATTTGATCTAACCTAGGTAGCAAGTACCTATTAGATGAATTCAAGGAATACCTTATGTAGATATGAATATCATCCCCATCTCACTCCTCCTAATTCACCAAACTCAATGGAGTTGTAGGAAGATACAATGGATCATGTGTGACATGATTTGATCAATGATGAATATTAGCACAATTACCTCTTAGTTTCCAAAGTATATATGTAGTAGAGAGTACAATATATATATATATATATATATATATATATATATATATATATACTTAATAAGGTTCCATGCAAGTAAGCTGGAATCTAGCACTAGAGAGTGTTGCTTCATTAAGGAAAATAAAGGATGGTATTGGAGACCTAGCTTATAACCTTGAGATTCTTAAAAGATCTCATCTCTGAGAATGTGATTCTTAGAGGATGAGACTCTTGAGAATCAAGAGAAAATGAAGTGAAGGAACTCATTGAATCTTGAGAAGATAATGAGGCTCCTAGAACCGGAAACTAAAAAGGATAATTAAAGATGAAATGTTAATACCTCTTCAAATGAGTTTGAGGATGGATTCCATGTGCCAGTTAAGTCTGAAAATGATCGAACATCATGTAATGAAGCTCCAGATGATCATGGCATGGAAAGATGGATGTTAGTAATAAAGTCTAAAGTAGACTTCATAGGTGTTGTATATGTACCCTTGAGGATCCACCTATATATGGGTAAGACCCACTAAGGTGTAAATAGATCTTCAAGAGAAAGAGGGAACCAGATGAGAAGGTAGAGACCTTGAAAGCACGGTTCATATCCACAATATATACACCGAAAAGAAGACATCACTTGCGATGAGACTTGATCTTCAGTGACCTTTCTTAAACCATCAGAATATTGCTAACTATAGCTACACAACTTGACTTTGACATCTTCAAGATGGAAGTCAATATTGCATTCCTCTATGAAAATCTCGCCGAGGATATTCATATGAAGTAGCCCCATGGATTCACGGATAAGAGAAGGAAGGTGTGCAAGATTAAGAAACTCCATCTATGGACTCAAATAAGCTTCTTGTAGTTGGAACATAAGATTTGATGAAATTATAAATGTTATGATTTTAGATAGAATCTTGATGTACCATATGAAGCTTAGTGGGAGTGTCATTGTGTTCATCATGCTAGATGTAGATGATATCCTAATCATCTGGAATGATATAAGGCTAATAAAAAGTATTTTATAATCTAATTATTCCATACCTTGAGATATGATCTCATGGATACCTCTTGGATCTTAGTTCTAAAGGTGTTCACAAGCAAAGAAAAGAGGGTATTGAGACCGTCACATTAGTAGTACACCTTGGACATGTTCCATTTTATGGAAAATTCTAAGAAAGGCTTCTTTTCCTTAAGACCTGGTACTGACCTGTCTAAAGGGATAGCACCTCAAAGAGTTGAGGAAGTGAATGATAAAACTGCTTGCCCTTGTGCATCAGTTACGAGAAGCTGAGTGTATGCTACATGTGTAACGTCGGATGTCATCTATGGAGTGGGAGTAGTAAACTGTTACTAATCCTACTATGGAGATAAAACACTTGATTGAAATAGTAACAATATCTTCAAAGACGGCAAGATTTTAGAGATAGTGATCTCCAAGTCTTATCTTCAAGAGCTTAAGACTGTATAAATAGTGATCTAAAAAGGGGTTAACTGCGGATACCTTAGGAGACAGAGATCTCTAGGAATAAGGGTATTCTTATATGGATTATGAAAATACTGGTTATAATAATTAATTGAGATATAGTGTCAAGGACACTATAAATTACAAGATTGAGTATTAGTTGCATGAGATGCAACATTCGCATTGGAAGTGAGCACTGTTACTGGAGGATATGCAAGTGTTGTAAAAAAACTTCGCGTAGTCTCTCAGGAACAGAGTGACTGATCAGCTTACCTGGCCATTTTTCTAGATAGCTTATGATTGTCACATGAGTGCGGGTTTAAAGATTATCCCATCAATGGCTCTTTTGGTTAGTGGGAGATTGTTGGACATGTAAGCCCACAGCGAGCCATTATGTAATAAATGTTATTGCGAATATCATTCCCTGATATGAAATGAAGAATGATTAATTAGCATAATAGGCCCCGTAGTACAATAAGGGTTATGTACCATAGCCATCTTAATGATCATACAAATGTTTATTCAATTGTTGAATCATAGAGGTTGATGCTTGGATGAATATCTAAAGAGTTATATTAAGGACTCATCAAGCATCGTCAAATGATTATTAAGAGAGGATCTCCAGCCTGAGAAGGAGATAGCAATCCTTCTCTATAAAGGTTGATATCTGACTGACCACTTGATGCATGTACTTTGCATGGGAATAGAGATTCGGAGGTGTCATATTAGTTAGGTCAAAGAGTTGACGTAACGACATCAAGATAACCAAAGACCTATGTCGTATGCTGTCACGATATAGGCACGGATCCTTTAACTGGAGACAGATGTGTTACTATATGTTTAAGTATGTATATTTGACAGACCAATAGGTTGACGACCTAACCAAGGTCTATACACCAGCGCACTGGTGTGCATGCGAGGGCATATGAGTAATATGATCTCAAATGGATCATACAGGTTCATTATTAAATCGGAAGACATGAGATCACTAATTAGATATTGGGAAGGATCAAATTCCATGCACGGTCATCTCCCTTTGGAATCTTGACAGAATTTGTAGGTTTGATATATGCTTCTGAAAAGTATATGATCAACACCTAGGTATGATATATGATTTTGGAAAGTATATGATCGATAACGACTCCCAATGATCAAATGAGAAACTTAATGATAAAACCCTGAAGTAGACAATATAAAATAGATCTAAAACTTCGAGTTTGTTCTTGGTCTTCTAGTATGTAGGATGTATAAGTATTAGGGATATCTAAGGTGATGTGATCATAAATGATTGTATAACCATGACACTTCCATTCCTAGGGATTAATGAAACGGGTCTAAATTTTAGTGACTCCTCTCAATAGAGAAGTGATCTGATCTTGGTCCAAATGTTAAGCATTGATCTGAATGTTATTCAAATGCAATGAGAAGATTAAATTTGTGGTCTTGTTTTAATCAAGCATCTATGAGAGGTCCATAATATCTGGATTTGAGATGTGATCTCAATATCCAAGTCACTATACGTGGAACAATACAATCACCTTGTCCTTATCTCCAAGTATTCGCGAATAAAGCTCATATCCTTGAAAGAGTTCATGCATAATTTCATTATTGCTTAATGCATCTGAGCATTGACAATATCGATAATTAAATGTGATTTAATTATCATGAATGATATGGATTTGATTCATATTATAAGGAGAGTTATCTGAGATAATTAAATGTGATTTAATTATCAAAGATGTGAGTAATGTGAACGTGATTCATGTTATTTGGGCACATGAGAATGAAGATCCAAGATGACTAAATATGATTTAATTATCATGTATGTAAATTATCTAGATAGCACTATCCAATTATTCATATATATTATAAATGTGAATTATAATATCATAGAGAGAGAGAGACTATTGTGATTTATATTTATTAATAAATTATTGATGTGAATTGGATTCACATTGGATGATTAATTGAAAATATAATTTACATTTTATTTTGGGTTGTGAATGTGATTCACAAATTTACAATGGCATGATTGCAATGTTCTCAAGATAATTATAAATTATTTTTGTGAGATAATTTACAATAAATGTTGTAAATCTTGGAGATATCATGAAATAATGAGATCTCACGAGATATTGAGGAGATAGGCCCATTCCATCTCAAAGGGTGCACGTCCCCCCTTTTAGGGGATGTGGTCAATCTTCACATTATCTCCAAGACTAGTCAATTGATTTGATTTAAAATTACTTTATATTAATTTATAAATATATATTAAATTAAATTAATTTTTGTTGTGTTTTTTACAACAAGATCATGGTCATTGAAAGAAACAAAACCAAGGATTCCAAAATACTATATAAGAAGAGGCAACCCTTGCCCTTCAATTTATAAAAATAACGACAATTGCTCTCTCTCTCTCTCTCTCTAATTCTCTACAAGCCAAGCCCCCCCTCATTGTGGTCATCCACCATGGAGCCATCAAGAGAGTCGCCATGATTGCAACATCAGCGTTATGTTGCCGGATTGCTTGCTCATGGATCTCCACCTCCTTCGGTGGGCCTCACTCGTGAAGCAGATGTTGGATCTTGTGTGACGAGATCAGGAGATTCACTGCTTGGATCATCAACATGGATTGTGAGGAGCATGCGTCTCATCAACGTGCTCGCAAGCATCTCCTCTGCCAGACCAAACTTGAGACAAGGGGTCTCTTCGTTTAGAGAGTCGATCGCAACCATGCGTCAAGAGGCAAACCTTAATACCTAATTGTGGTTTAGATGAAATGATCCGAGATGTATTCTTGGATCATGTGATTTCATCACATTAAATTTTTTAAATTTCGTTGTCTGAAGCAACTAGTACGACTAGTCGCTCCTGATCGCATACGAGGCGATCATCCCGCTTCCGTGATGTGCTTAAGGATCTTCACATATCCTTCACAGAATTCACATACAACCATAGTTACCATGAAAGTATTGGCATGGCATCGTTTGAAGAACTATATGGACGTATGTGTGACAAGAGATCGAGAGAACCTTTATGATTCAGATAGACTCTAGGAGACACAGGAAGATATAGAGCTTGCTCGAAAAAGATTAATAGCTACGCAGAGTCTATAAAAAAGTTATAGTGATATCTGGCAAAAAGACATTGAGTTTGAGATAGGTGACTTTGTATTCCTCAAAGTATCGACTATGAAGGGAGTTCAGATGTTTGACTTGCATGGGAAGTTGGCACCCAGGTTCGTGGGTCTCTTTGAAATTATTCAACGGATTGAAAAAGTTATATATAGACTTGCACTTCCTCCACATCTTTTGACAATACATGATATTTTTCATGTATCAAATCTGAGAAAGTATATTAAGGATTCTAAGTATAAGATAAATTATGATGATATGCATGTTGAGTTAGAACTAACATACCTTGAAATACCTGTGCAAATACTAGACAAGGATATCAAAAAGTTGAGGAATAAAGAGGTACCTCTAGTTAAAGTATTATGGCAGAACCAAGAGTTTGAAGAAGCCATATGAAAACCTGAGGTAGATATGAGAAAAAAAATACCCCTACTTGTTTGAATGATAACACTATGTATTGTATATATCTTCATTATAAATGAAATGACATTCATCCTCTTTAAGGTTGTTATAATCCTCTTTAAGGTTGTTATGCCTGTATTTCAAATCTCAAGGACGAGACTTCCTTTAAGATTGTTAAATTGTAAAGTCTTTAACTTAATCTCTCTCATATCCTATATCATAAGATCCGACTTATCAAGAGGAAACCAAAGGAATTTATTTCATATGAGTCAGACTTCATTTGGAATTATTATGATTTTTGGAACAAAGATAAGTAAGGAGACTTAAGATGTCATTAACCATTAATGTCCATCATTAAGACTCATTAAATATGATTAAAGAAACTAATGATGAATTGAGGATCGTTAATGACCATTAGCGAATACTAATCAATAGTTATCAAAAGTTAAGCTGCAAAGGTTAAATCATGATTAGTTAGCACTAATTAAGCATCATTAGTGAATCTAGAATCTAGATAATGCTAGCTTAAGTCATAAGTTTCGAATAAGCTTTGACCAAAACCATGGGTTATTAACTATAGTTAAGGGTTAAATCATGGTTTACTAACCATGGTTAATAGTTTTCTGAAGCATATAAACAACCCCCCTACCCATTCATTCTCTATGGTTTCCACTACCATCACTACCCCAAGGTCTAGGGACGAGAGGTCGAGGAGAGAGAGTCAGGGAAGGAGCGCTAGCAAGTGCTGTCGGGAGAACGAGGAGGAGGAAGGTATGATCCTCTCCTAGTTGGCTTCATAAGTAAGCTCTAACTTGAGCTAGGGTTTTTTATTCTTCTTTTTCCATCTTAGTTTCGATTCATCTTCCTTTCAATTCATTTTCTATTGTGGTTCGAGGAGAAATCTGTGTAACACCATACTTAGGTACGGGCGGCTATGAACGTCAGTGAATCCTCTGATTCGTCACACATTCACTCACCTAAGACGTGTGGTATCTACCGATTCTCCATCGCTTATAGTTTTATTATATTCTTTTTATTTTGATTTTATATTTGTTTTGAGAGAGAAATCTGAGTAACACCTTACTTAGGTGCAGATGGCTATGCATGTCAGTGAACCATGTGATTCGTCACACCTTCACTCATCTAAGATGTGTGGTGTCTACTTATTCTCCATCGCTTGTAGTTATGTTCTTTCTGTTTCGTTGTTGCTGACCTCTCAATGATTTTATAAAGGAAATTCTTTCTATTTTTCTTTTGAAAAAGTCCCAATATAAGGGAAAACTCTGCCAAAATTTTCCTTGAAATATGTATCAGTATAAGGGGAAACTCTACTAAATTTTTCCTAGAAATATCACTCCATATAAGGGGAAGCTCTATCGAAGAAAAATATGTTCTTCACATTCTTCATGTTCTTCGTGTGTTCTTCACGTTCTTCATGTTCTTCATTCGTTCTTTACGTTCTTAGCATGTTCATAGTGTTTTTGATATGAAAATGGAATTCGATCGTTCAAGAGCCATAAATCATCATTTCTGAAAAAGGATCGCGATAAAACTCTGCATACGTGAGAGAGAGCTCGATTAGGTAATGAATTTTTTTTCTTTTGTTGTTAGGTTTTCGTACGATATCATTGAAATTCCTATTTTATGTTCTTCATTACGAAGAACCTTAATTTGGTTATTTTTGAGAAAATGTGAAAAGTTGCTTTGTAATTCCCACTAAAATAATATCTAAGCACGAATAGATGGAGTGGAATGGAAAGTTAGGGTTTGGGAGTTAAAGTATACATAAATATGAGTATATATACAAATGAAATAATATATATAAGTCTATACTCAATATTGATAAATATGACAATCGAAGGATTAATACAAGAATTACATCATGGGAATTGATGTGTACTGAAAAAGATCCTGAAAAGGATTGTGTGTTACATTAAGAATGACTTGGAGTAGATACTACATGTTGGGAATGGAACATGTAGGTTTCTTAGAAGATCATCTGTATTGGCAGGCCAAACCTAGGTGGTACATGGTTGCCTGGATATGTTGAGCACGCTAAATAAATTATTTGCAATGCGAGATACTTAGTTGCCACTAAGCACATTGACTGACTAAAGATGTGATCGTGCCATGTAGAGGAACGTTTGGTTGGATAGCAACTGAGTCATGATAACATATATTTAAAGCCGCTAGTATACATGATTAACGGTTAGCATGAGGTTTTAATAAATCGGGTCCTCGAGGATGGTGTGCTCCTTTGTTTTTCTTTGAGACCTTGAATAATAAAAGAAAAGAAAGTTTTCAGGGTAGTATTGCATGATTGGTTGAGGTGACGTGCGGCGACATAAGCTTACTAGAACAACGCAATCTTCAATCCCGAAGTGTCCACAACTTTGGAGTCCATATAGTGGTGAGGTAATTCCCTAGACTAATCCTTGACGTGGAATAGAAGGAAAAGGACTACAAGAGGGGATGAATGGTTATCTTGCGGAACTGCCTACTAACTATATAATATAAATAAGTTGCTTTCAAAGAAAGGAAATATCGGTCTTTCCAGTCCTTCTCCCTTGCCTATCGTGTAATCTTACTCCTAGCGCTTTCTCCTACTAAGGAAACTGACCTCGATACAGCTTTAGAATAGAATGAGTGAGTTGGTTGATCTGCGTCGATTCACCGCTGAGTTCACTGATGTATACTTTCTTGCTTTGCATGCTTGTTATGATTTTTCCTTTTTCATTTCTTGGTCATCATACTACTACTTGTCCACTATAGCAGGATTCCCAGAGCCTTGTAGCTCGACCTGCTCTACAGGAAAGTCGTGAGAGAGATGAGAAATTATATAATCAAAAAACCAACTAGTAGTACCATATTCTAGGGGAATTCGAAGAAGGATGATTATTATATGAGATTTCCAGTCCTACACTAGTGTTCTGCACACATCTTGAGCTCCTAGATTTAGGTCATACCTAGCCTCGAGTATCATCCATTCTTTCTCCTCAACACGACCTGAGATTCGCCTTGAGATCACTCCTTACCTTGATTGATGGGATGACTTTTCCGGTGGGTTTGTCACGCATGGTCAACCTCGCCTCCTAGGATTATATATCTAGAGCTCGAAGCTTGTGAATGCGGATAAGTAAGATTTCCTTCTCCTCTCCCCGACTGTCCTAGTACATACTTTCATGTAATTCATATACTTATACAAAAAAACATGTGACTAATTTTCTCGTATGAATGTTCTTTCCCCCATCTTCGCTTAACAGGTGATAGTCTTCACCACTAGTCAAAATCCCTTTCAGCTCGCAAGGCTAGGGAGAAGTCATTAAAAGGTCGAGTCTAATATTCTAAACAAATATGCTCTAAGCTTCCTAAAGAAGTCAGATCCATACGCCCTGATGTCCCATGCTATGAATATATAATTGTGAGGCCATCAGGATAAAGAACCCGACTCTTTTTTTCCATGCTTTCGACCTCAATCTCACCTTATTCGGGCAGGTTGATCACACGTACTTCCCACTAAACTATACTCATCAGAGAGAGAATCTTTTCTCTAATAGAACAAAGGGATATTATCTAAGACAAGGACGAAGTGTAATACCATAGGGTATTAAGGGGATCAAGTCCATTTTCACTCTAATGCTAGAATGGATCCTGATTGAAGAAAGAGTACTACTATCCTTCGGACATACTCTCCTCTTTGTCCTTCCCTACTCGGGACTTCTCTCTATGCTCTGCTTCGCTTGACACTCCACTGAACCAATTACCAAGTCGATCCAATCTTCTGTCATCTCAAGTGCGATTATGAGATGTACTCAGTGCTTCTCTGGATTAGGTGAGTATATCAGAATGTTATCCACGAACACGATGATGAAATTCTCAAGGTCTTCTCAGTCTGCTACTTCCTACTCTCGAGACGCAAGAGGCAAAATAAACTGGCTATTATAGACTGGTCACCTTAAACATGGAGCTAATGAATACCTTGTAGCTGAACATGATCATGAGATTCTCAATGTACCGACTAATTCATAGTTAATTCAAGAAATTGGGTTGGCTATTGTCACGTCCATGCTACGGGGGTGGGAGAACGACATGCGAAAGGAGAGAGGGGGAAGGGGCTTTCTCTGGGTCTGACCATGATCTTCCTGGAGCAAGTGTCCACAACTTCAAAGTCCATATAGTGGTGAGGTAATTCCCTAGACTAGTCCCTGGCATGGAATAGAAGGAATAAGACTTACACTAATGAGAATGAATGGAATTTTATGTGATAACAAGTTTTGAAAAATACACCATTTATTTGCTTTTCTCTTCTTCGTTACTTAACATTCGTTAATTTTTATCCTATGATTTATGAAAAACCCAACAGGTGTCGGTGAGCTATCGTAAGGACTTTAGTAATCCAACCAGCTAACATAGTAGTCATCCAATCAGACATAGTAGCTTTACTCTATAAGATAGTTGGTAATCTTTTTATGTATTTCTTTCCGGTTGATGTACACGTAATGGTTATAATGGGACAATTTATCATGTAAGATTTATTTTGTGAATGGAAAAGAATTAAATACTTCTTTATGATTATTTTTAATTGTAGTATGTTTCTAAGTGTTAGTTGTGATGGATGAATAAATTATTGATGAGTAACCAACCCTGGATATGGGGAGGATCCAACGATCCAAAATTAGGGTCTTGATAGTAGCACAATCAGATAAAAGCGGTCAGCTAAAATTACTATGTATGAACTGTGGTGTTATTTTTTTACTTGGTAAAGTCCAAGGTTGGACATAAGGAAGCAATAATGTTTTTAGATGTAACTTCATTTGGTTTAATGTGTTTTAGAATTAATATGCAAATGTCAACTATGTGTGCCCAAGAAATGCAATGAATATTATTGGAGCTTTGTTTAATAATTTTGTTATATATATATATAATAGAAAAAAATGAAAGGAGTGAATTTTTAAAAAATTAGTATAAGGGAATCAAATCAATTTTGTAAAATTACTTCTTGATAAAATTAAGTTCAAAAAATGCAAATAAAACTCAAACTATATGTGACGAAGAATAATTTTTTTATAACTTTCCAAATAATTATGAGTTAAATGTGATGCAATGTGTATTTTTGGCCTTTTTCAAGTTTATGGATGCAAAATGCAATATAAAAATATAATAAACAAATTATAATGGAATTAAGATACTATATTTTTTTGGAAATTTTGGAATTAATATGGTAAACTAAAAATTAAATATGTAGAATACATTGATTTAATGTATTTCAATTTTTAACCAGAGTAAATCAAATCAACAATTTTCTCAAAAATCACATATGATATTGTGATAAATCAGGTATTTGGGACAATTTTTAACATTTGATGTAATGTGTATCCTATGGAAATCAATTAAGAAATACAATGAATGGTTTATTTAGAGCAAAATATTCAATGAATTTAAAAAATCTAAGTGTCAATTCCTTTGAGTGATAAGATTCAAAATGATTATTTTCTCATAACTTTCTGATATATATGTGAATTAAATATGTCTAGATACTTATGTAATCAACATTTTACTAAAAAGCATAGATTATTCATCAATCTCTAGTTTATGTCCATAATATGCCAAAACAAAGAAGATAATAAGTCCTACATAATGAGACAAAAAATGTTTTTTAGTAATGATTTGCATGTTATTCAATCTCAAAGATAAGGGTATAATTTAAAATAAATTATTTAAATAAACTCCAAACTTAGCTTGGCAGAGCTGATTTTAATGTTTGAAATCCTACTGAAGACTTCTGTAAATAATCCAAAACGAGGGCATCTTTGGCTAGAATTGTTTAGGAGCTCCTCGCAAAATCCCCAATCACTTGGGTTGACGTTTAGCCTCAAGTTTGGAAGCCGAGCCTCCACGTAGACTCCTTGGACAGTTGTGATGCACCCGAGGTTGTAGGCTCGGAACCCTTCGATCAGATAATGATGGCGTTGTTGAAAACAAGATCAGAAATACATATATTAAATAGTAATTATACGGATTCAAATGAGATAACAGATAAACATTAATGATTAATATCATGATAATCATGTGTTTCCCATTCATTATCTGATTACAAAATGAAAGCAAGAACCAATTAATTAAATAAAAATATAGATTAGGGCATGATCTAGGAAAGTTAAAGTAATAAACGAATTACGACAAATAAAATGAATGAAAGATTAGATTAGAAATCACCGAAGCGTCAATGAAATGGACTGTCCTTAGAGAGGATATCGCCCCCACAATAGCGGTGCGACGGGTACTGGCGATCCGCTCCCAGGATACAATGGTCTATGGTCTTAGTCCGCTACACCGATGAGACCATCCTCGAAAGTACCTCCGAGAACTTGCAGCTAAGAGGATCAGGTCGTAGATGCGGTGGGAACAGAGAGCACACGCGATGGCGTGAGAGAGAGTTTTTCTTGAAGTGAAGAAAAATGATGT
The DNA here is from genome assembly GCA_037367405.1 of Ottelia alismoides. Classification (NCBI taxonomy): domain Eukaryota; kingdom Viridiplantae; phylum Streptophyta; class Magnoliopsida; order Alismatales; family Hydrocharitaceae; genus Ottelia; species Ottelia alismoides. The sequence goes on from JAZKJV010005858.1 coordinate 332,197, forward strand.
TGGGGAAGATTTATATAAAGAGATTCACATGCCCTAGTGCACGTTACCTTTGATTTCCGAAAATGCCCCTTAATAGGTGTCCCTTCGGATTTCGAAACCGCAGCTAAAAATGAGACATTTGGGTCGAGTCAGATTCCCATTGCGATCGAATCCAAAATAATACATCTGATTAATTTAATTGACCAACCAAATGAAACCGCAACAAAAGTATTGAGATCCGAGAACTCGAATTGACTCTCCCGAGTGATGAACGTCATTTTCACCACTTCAATTGTCGTCTTTTATCATAGTACAAGCACTGAAAATGGTTGATGAATACCCATTCATCACTCTTTATTCTTCTATTTTAGCTACAAAAACCTTTGCAAATACATGTAGATATGTGTAAATACAAATAAATACCAAAAGCATGCATTGTGTAAAAACCTATAATTAGCATGTTTTTGTGCACAAAATAAAAGAATAAAGAGCAAAAAGAAAAAGAGGGAAATATTTAGAATAAATATTGAGCAACCTAACCCAAGGGAGGGCTCAGCATGGGCCTGACCGCATAAAAGCCAAAGTAGAGGGAGATAGGGGCTCACATTTGTATATATTTGTAAATACATAAAACTATTTATTTTCCTCACCCAAAAATATACTTGTATATATTGTATATATTCTATTAAAAACAAAATAAAAAGATGAAAAATCAAAAAAAAGTCAAAAATACCCTTCCTTCACCATGTGTATAAACCACACCTTTGTAATTATTTAACCCTATAAATAAATTCATTTATTTTCTAAACTTTTTGTGAAAATTCTTTATTACATTTTGTAAATAAAATAAATAACAAGAAACAAAACAAAAATCAAATAAAAATCACAAAATTGAAAATACAAAAATACATTGTATTAATACCATGTATATAAAGGTATTCATTTATTTATTTCACACTTGTATATAAGTAATAAAAATAAAATAAAAATATTCTTTTATTCCATATTTTATCTTGTAAATAAATAAAATACAAAAAGAGCATAAAAATACATAAAAATAACAAATAAAAAATCAAAAATAAAAATTCATGTAGTGTACATATACCTATATATAGAGCTAACCTATTTTTATTTCCAAAAATTAAATAAAAATCACCAAAAAATAGAAAAAAATAAAAGAAAAATATTTCATGTTTTGAGTTTTTTCTAATTCGACCTATTTATGCCCTAAAAAAATAAAACAAAATTCGCATACACGTGGCCGCTCCTGATTGGGCCACGGGGGAATGTTGACCCCGGTCAACTCCCCCGCGACCTCCTTCCTTATCTGGACCATGCGCGCCGCGCCTTCTTCCCCGAATTTTCCACGCGCGTCCAGCCTGTCATCCACTCAACCCCCGCGCCCAAATTCTTCGCCGCACATCCCTCTCCCTCGCCGGATCCTCCGCCATCAAATCAATACCTTCCATCGCCGTCGAGCCTCAACCCTAGACGCCCCTGTCACTCTATATAGCCATCACCTCCGCCGCCTCCGCGCCGCATCTTTGGACCCTCTCCTTCTTCCCCGTGACCTCCATTGGCTTCGCAAGAGTGACAGCAAGCCGTTGCCTTTGTTGCAGTGAGGCGAGAAGGCGTATCCTCTGATCCGGCGTACCTCGCCGCCTTTGCTCCGCCGCCAGCGTCGAGCACCGAGCTTCAGGCCTTGACGTCCTTCGAAGCTACGACCCGGAGATAGCCCATCTCCAGCATAGTCTCCAACATCCATCAGGTAACCTTAGATCCTTCTAGTTTAGTCTAATTTCCGTTTACGCCCAAATCCTCGTTCCGACGCACATCTCCGATTCCGGCCACTCCGATCACCCATCTCCCAATCCGACCCGATCAGCACCTTCGCAACCTCCTCACGCACCTTCTACGCCCGATCATTCAACCCAGATCGCACCGGATCTGGGATTCGAGTTCCACCGCCGTCGCATCGCCGGAGCTCTTCCGCCACGCCGCACAGACCACCTTCACGCCACCTAACCGGGTCGAGGCACTTTGCCCTCGACCCGCGAAGCTGCTGAACTCTTTTGCAGGTCAAGAGGAGGCCGTCTGAGGTCCCCCAACTTCCAGCCAGGAGCTTCTTCTTCCTCGACCTCGCCGGAGCCCTCCAGGGCTCGGTTGGGTTCTTGGCCACCACCAGCAGTTGCGCAACTCCACGCCGGAGCTTCTCCGACCTTCAGGCGCAGCTGAGGAGGGGTGTAGCGCACACAGGAGACCGGCGAAGTTCGCCGGTGACGAGTTCTTCCACCACCCTCTCCGACCGTTAGATCAGCCGTGGCGCTCCAGATCAGATCTCATCCGTTCGTTCGGGGAGCAGCAGATACCGTCAGATCAGCCGCAGCGTGATCTCAGCCGTTGAGCAGCGAGGCTAAGCCACTACATCTCTCAGCCGTTCGATCATACACGTGGCTGAACCTCGACCACCCGATCTGAGCTCGGTTGCCTTCGAAGAGCCACATCGCATCTGCACCGTCCGATCAACCACGTGGACGCACGCCAGCCGTCGGATCAGCCCAGCGCTTCCATAGTCAAGGGCGCGTTTGTTCTCCGCCGTCCGATCATCCACGCGTCATCATCTGGGCCGTCGCTATTAATAAAGGGGTAAATTTCATAGGACCCCCCTCTGTTTGTTTCATTTCTTTTTAGTCCTGTAATTTGTTAATTCAGTTGTTTATTTTCTGGGATATTTGCATCAAGGACCTCGAACTTAATTTTATTTGCACTTATACCCCTGCCAGTAGAGACCCACGTGCTTCGTCACGTGTTATGTTGGGTTATTTGCATATCTTGCCCTGTAGTTCTGGAATGTTTTGAATTGAATGAAATATTTTGTTTATTTGCAAATATACCCCTGTGAACACTGAATTTGCACATGTGCGAATTATTTTGGGAATTTTGCAACCATACCCCTGGACTTTTGATACGAGTTATCAAATAGCCCTAGGACTTGGTTTTTCTTACATTTAGGTCCCTGTGTGCCCCAGACACGTGCTTGGCACGTGATTTCTTGGGTAAATTGCACCAGGACCCCAGAACTTTTGGGTATTTGCACTTAGGTCCCTGTGCACAGTGCCCCCTTGTTCTTTTTGAATAAAATATCAAACGACCTCCAAATCCAATGAAATTTTGACACATGGCTCCTGCCATGGTGTAGGAATTTCTATGATTTTTGGGGACATTTCTGATTTCATTTATTATTTTTAAAAATTCAAAAACCCATATTTTCGCTACTGTTTGACTTTAAAATACCAAAAAAATACAAAAACTCCACCAAAAATTCCAAAAAAATTAGGTACTGTTATTTGCTTGTTGATTGATTTTCTAGCCAATTTTGGCTATTTTTCATCACTTAAAAACCCTAAAAATTGAAAAACCCTTCAAAACTCATAAAAATTGTAGTAAATAAATTAAAAATCCAAAAACAATAATTAGGGTGCCTAAATTTTCCTTATTCTTCATAGAATATAGGAAAATTACCTTTAGGGCTTTTTGAGATCCAAAACTATTTTATTTTGTGGTCTTAAGCCTTGCTGGACAGTACCCTACATTCTGTGCATTGTTTGATTTTTAATAATTATTTTACCCATTAGAAAAATTCCAAAAATTCACCAAAAACAGTAAAAAACCTAAAAAACCTAAAAACCAATTTTTCCTTAATTTTTGCATCATTTTTGTGTGTTGTATAAATTGTTGAAGTCCCCCTTGTCCTTGCATTCTTTCATTTTCTTATCTTTTAAAAATCTAAAAAAAAAATTTCAAAAACAAATAAAAACCCTAAAAAAGACTCTTCTGGATACCTGACTACATCGTAGGCCGCAAGGCCAATCTGTGCTCCTTGAGTTCGACCCTGGGAGCTATACCAGGTGAAACCTATAGCTGAATCGCTCTTTCTTGTGCTTGCTTGTTTTTATCTTATTTGAGTGATTGAATTTTTCTTGTTGATCGATCTTCGAGAGATTGAGGTCGCAACGACCTGTTATTTATCTCCCTTGATCTCTCGTGATTTCTCGGTCATCAATGGTTCAGCAAAAACCATAATATATTTGAATGTTGTGGAATATTTTTACTTGGCAAGTATACCAAGGTCGAACACATGGACACGAGCTACTTTATTTTATCTATAAATTTGGTCTATTAAGAGTACATGTGAATAATTCTTAAATCTAAGGTCTTGATGCATATTACAAAGCAGTTAGATGATGCATGTATTTTCAATTGCTTTTTCATGCAATAATAAGAAGAGGCATGAGAAACATGAAGGATTAAGTGCAAGTATATGTCTGCGAATGACTATTACAAATAGGTCCTAGAAAGATCATTACATTTGAGCAACAAATTATGGATAGAAATCAGGGTCAGATTGAGCACAAAAATACGAACATTCAACTATTCAGGGAAAAGACAGGTAGAGCAGGGAACTCATCTAACATAAAAATTTCATTTCATTTAAAATGGTTTTAGATAAGAAAATCATGCCATGAGATAGATGAAGAAACAAGATTCAAAACGACACTAAAATCATGCAATTTGGACCTACGATGCTCAAGTTATGAAGAAAACAATGCAGGGGCATAAATGTAAATAAATTGCATGAAATAAAGTGATAAATAATTACAAATAGGTCCTTGGAGGGACTTATTTGCAATAAGATCAAACTTCCTAGGCCCTTCTGTAATTTTCCCTATGCAGAGGGGTAGATATCCATAAGTCTGAGGGCCTTCATGTAAAATACCCATGCACACACATGTAGGGACAACTGTAATTACCAAAAGGATCGAGGTCTTCTCTGTAATTTTCCCAAGCCCTCACGTGCTAGAGACGTGAGGGGTCCACGCTCGGGAGGCGTCGTTTCTTCGGCCCACATGGCTGCTATCAGTGGCTTGGGAGTTTGTTCGGGTCGCCCGAGCCTATAGCTGCGGCATGAGGCAAGGGTTGGGCCACGTGGCATCATAAGAGCTATCTGATCAATCCAATTGGACGGTAGCTGCTCTTCTTCTTCTTCCGCCGTGGGCCGTCGGAGGAGGTTGTGCTCCGGTAGGCTCCATCCAGCACCTCCATGCTCTGTAGGATCGTCTGAGGGTCTGTGAAACTTTTTAGAGGGCTGGCAGAGTACCTAGAGATGCAGCGAAGCTGCATCGTCGTCTGGGGAAGCAAGGAGGAGGCAGTTCGTCGAAGTTAGTGCTCGAGATCTGCGAGGAGGCGCAATGTCCAGCCATTGAAGACCTGTAGGGGTGAGAAATATAGTCAAAGTGTACGCATGGTATGCGTTCATAGAGTGAATGAAGTGGGCGTCCAGGAGCGTAGAAGGCGAAGACCGGTGATCTTCCCCTCCGGTGAAGCAGAGGAGAAGGGGATCAACATAGAGGGAGCTTCTGTCGGAAGGAGAAGGTGGTCTAGACCTCCCGCAAAGTCAAGGGAGGCCCAGCGAAGCTCGAGTGAGAGTTGGATCGGGGTGAAGTGAGATAGGTGCATGGGATAAGATCGGAGAAAATAGAGTAAAAGGACGAAGAAGATTGCTTGGACATTGAAGAAGGTCACCGACGGAGGTAGTAGCTTGGGCTAGGCTTCAGTGAAGCCCGGGTTATCGCACGACGAAGACAGCCAGGCTTCGATGCTCATCGACACCTAGGGCAGCAGTAGCATGGGGGAGTCATCGTGGGTCAACACCTGCGCCTGGGCACCATTGTCGCTCATCAACTCCATTCTCCTGTCACAGGAGGAGGAGGGTGGCTAGGGCTTAGCATGTTAAGTGGTGTACGGTTTGATTGGAGGAGCAGCGAGGAGCTTTGTAGGTGGAGGGTTGTGATTGTTTCGTGGTGGTGAGGCATTTTCGAATGGTGGTCTTGATGCCTGGGAGTGAAGGTGATAGGCAGTGAAGATGAAGCAGGGAAGGCAGATCTGAGGGCTATGGTAAGGGACCATTATGGAGCGAGGAGGTGATCAGAATAGGTCTCCAAAAATGGAAGGGGGCAAAGGGGCGGTGAGGCATAACGCTTGGGAGCAGGGAGCGTTCGAGAAGGAAGATGAATGGAAACCATTGGTTCTTTCGATCCAATGGTTTAGATGAAGGCGCTTATGTGTGGTGGGGATCAGATCCTCATATCCTGATCGAATGGCGGAGGGTTAAGAGCGGGCGGATTGTTGTGATTAGATCAAGGGATTCATTCATTGGTAAGAGGGAATGGTTGACGTGACACGAGGAGGACCATGGGATGGAAGAGCATCGAGTGGCTGAGAGTGGAGCACTAGGGAGCAGCTTGGATCGGATCTGGTGATGAGATCGTATGGCTATGGGTGATGCGGTACTTAATGGTTAAGATGGAAAGGTGAGGCTAATCCAAGGGTGATGGGAGCAGGGCGACGTGGCGAGCGGAAAGGCATAGGATGAAGGTAGATCGGCTGGTTGTGATTGGAGCGGAAGTGGGTGATGAGGATTCTATCTGGGAGAAGATCGGACGGTTGAGGGCAAAGGGGGATGGAGGGATGAGATGAAGGCAGATGGAAGGAGATCAAACGGCTTCAGGAGGTGCCGGGTAGCAGATGGGGAAGGCAGCCACGTGGGCGGCCCAAAGGGCACCACGTGGCTACAACAAAAAATTCGAAATAATAAAACAAAGAAAAATAATATATGGCACACTCAGACTTTTGAGAACATATTTTGATAATTGCGAACATTGTATATATAGAAAGAGACCTTGAATTCCCCCGATTATATATTACGGGGCCCCTATAATGACGCATCTATATATCCTCCAAAATCTATATTAGGGGCTCGCACCAATTATTATATAGTTTCTCAATTAGCCTGACTCTTTCTATATATAGTTTCTCAATTAGCTTGTATAATCTTTTTGCATTTTGAGGCACTTTCATCAATCAAGTAGGTGAGCTTAAGAAAAAGTCAAAACATGAAAGTTGTAGATATCGATGAGATCTATAAGTTTTATGTTGGACAAAAAACCAAAAGAGGTCTTTTATACAAAAAAATATTTTGGGGGCTATTTTAAGGGGTTAAAAACACTGATTTTTGGGTTTTGAATTGTTTTTGTATTTTCTAGTTCTTTTAAAGGTTATAAAATTATATACATTTAATGAGCATGGTTTTTAAGATTTTTTTATAATAAAATAATTACAAATTAAATAATAGTTATTATATGCAATAATTATAGGTTAATTATATATAATATAGTAAAATATAATAATGAGGATTTATTGGTGATTTTTATTGGATTATTTAAGCTAGCGGTTTAATTAGTGGATTTTAGAATGATGAATACAAGATTCATCATACCCCTATACTTAAACCATGCTCGTCCTCGCGCAAAGGGGTCAGATTAATTCCTGACAGTGCAAGTGAAGATTTCAAGGCTCAATCTTTCGAAGACCCTTAATTTAAGTGATCTTAAAATTCTGAGCTTATCCATGCTCTAGTCAGAAGGAATCCAACTTATCTAATTATCATACTCTCTTTTCGTACATATAATATAAGGATATGAAATTTAGTGTACCGCATTTCATGAGAGTCGAGTCGAGAAATTACTCCAAGTTTCAGTCCAGGAGACTACCCTCTAGAGCTTATCCTCAACACTTGGGAATAAGTTCATTCTTGCTTCAGTCAACCGTCTCATTAGTTTGTCAGACTTGAAATGTAGATGGAAGGCCAGATGATGGGGGTATAGGATTTTGTCTATTTTTCTCTCCCTCACATTGGAAAAAGGGGCCTCTCGAGTGTTTTTTTTACTCAACACGTGTAAATTTTTAGATTGTTGATCAATGTGTCCATCAAGAGAGTTGGAGTCTTCTATACTTGTTTTTCTGGGAGTACATCGGGATGTGTCTCTTTTGAGTATATAAGATACCTTCGACACCTAGACTTGTAGCATTTACAATGCAGAGCCCTTTTTTGGTGTCAGCCCGACTCCTTGGTCCTAATTAGTGCTTAGTCCAAGTGGACACTTTGAGAATGTTTGGGAGTGCTCGCCATTGGTGGAAGCTCATTTATAATTTGACTTTGGAGGATAGAGCTTTTCTTTGTCATTTCTTTTCTTTTGCTGGCTAGCTCCACTGCTTTTACCAAAATTTAGCGTACACTGATCAACAATTATCATTAAGTTTCATTACACCCTGGCACATAGGTAAATATCAAAGAGATATCATATGAACTTGTTCAAATACTGGCTATACTTTTGCTGAACTCAGATTTTCTGAACCCTTCATTAACTTTATCCCATCCTCAAATATCATTAGATTAGGTCTAAACTCAAATCTCCAGTCCTAGTTCCTCAAGTGATAACTCAACTCATCTCATCAATCACGCAATTGTGAAAGTGATTGTGTTGTTCATATTCTTTTGAAGGTAGAGATGAAGAGTACAATATAGCGCTCAAATCTTTTAAACTAGGGAAGTGTGGATTATTAAGTTTAAACCTTAATGACTAAGGCATATTAACTCAGACTCTCAAGATCACAGAAATCCAGTGTCCTCAAAATCCTCAAGCCTTGAGTGAATGTGAATGTGTCAAGAATACACCAACTCCTTAGTGAATATTTTTGTGATTTTTGGCTTTTTCATATTTTTATGAATTTTAATTTTTCATTTTTTTACTCTTGGGAGAGACGATGACTTGCCCAAGCTAATATGAATAAAAGTACTTACTCTCAGCTAGTATGGGTACAAGTACGGGCCGTTAGTTGGACCCATTTTCCTTAAGGATGGAGCCATATACATTGTCCTCTAAACCACCCACTCTGTTAAGGGAGACCGGGGTTCCCTCACTGAAAGCAGCTACTAAGCCTAGTAGTCAAAGTCTAATTCAAAGAAAGGTTTTTAAATTTTCAATTTTTTATGGAATTTTTTTAAAAAGGGTTATTTACATAAATTAATCCCTCAATTTTTAAGAAAATATTTATTTACAAGGTTTTTACAAAACTCAGTTCAACCAAGCCCGAAAAAGAATTTTCAAAAAGTTTAAAAATACGAGCTATGTCTAAAGTAAATATACAATAGTATACGGTATACACCCCTATACTTAATGTATGCTATGTCCTCATAGCACAAGTGATATGAAGCCATGGCTCAGTCAAATATTGGGTGATATAACGAAACTGAGGAGGAGGATCCCCCTATACTTAGGTCAAATACAAACCCAAGTATTGGAAGACAGCATGAGGGATGGATGAATCAGTGTGTCCCCCTATACTTCGGATATAAATAGCCTAAGTAAAGGATCTGAGTTGGGGGGATTTGAGAGAATCATTTACAATAAGATACAAGATCAGAGAAGGGGTGTGTTTTTACAGAAGAAGATGAGAGGGGGGTTTTGAGCAATGTATATAGTTTAAGGTGTGAGAGGGGAGAGAGAGAGAGTGATTGTGAAATATACAGAGAGGATGGAGATGGAGGGGGTGAGTGTATATGTGCAATTGTGTGTGGGGGGGAGGGGGGGTAAATCATCTAGTGATCTACCTTTTCTCTTATTTTTCTTTTTATACAACATGCAAGCCCTCTAATGAGGACTGTTAAAATAATGCACATGCCATACACATTTTTTATAGTATGCAAATACAGGAAGACTGATAAACACTCCTAAAATTTCTCCACCAAATCTCTTGCAACCTCTTCAACGGGAGCTTCCAACTCCACGCCTTCATGGAGATCAAGCGTCCTTGATCTTCATGTGTCTTGCCACAAAATAGAAATAGAAAAATAGAGAGGAAATTAGTCAGCAGAAATGATGCAAAAATAATGCATGAAAGGAAGACATGTGAATCTTGAAAATATTCAACACAGAAATAAATCAAAATTCAATAAATAAACAAAGTTGAGTCGTGTCCCCGGCAATGACGCCATTTGATTAACGTCATTTTCTCCACTTCAATTATCTTTTTTATCATAGTATAAGCGGTGAAAATGGTTCAGCAAAAACCATAATTTTTTAATGTTGTGGAATATTTTTACTTGGCAAGTGTACCAAGGTCGAACCAAGGACATGAGTTACTTTATTTTATCTATCAAATTTTGGTCAATTAAAAGTACGTGTGAATAATTCTTAATTCTAAGGTTTTGATGCAAATTACAATACAGTTAGATGATACATGTATTTTTAGTTGCTTTTTCATGTAATTATAAGAAAAGGCATGAGAAACATGAAGGACTAGGTGCAAGTATATGTTTGTGAATGACTATTACAAATAGGCCCTAAAAAGATCATTAAATTTGAGCAACAAATTATGGATAGAAATCAGGGTCAGATTGAGCACAAAAATACAAACAGTCAACTATTCAGGGCAAAGATAGGTAGAGCAGGGAACTCATCTAACAAAAAAACTTCACTTCATCTAAAATTTTGTCAGATAAGAAAATTAAACATGTCATGAGATAGATGAAGAAATAATGATCAAAACGACACTAAAATCATGTAATTTAGACCTATGATGCTCAAGTTATGAAGAAAAAAATGTAGGGACATAAAATGTAATAAATTACAGGAAATAAAGTGATAAATAATTACAAATAGGTCCCTAGAGGGACGTATTTGTAATAAGCTAAAACTGTTTGGGCCCTTCTGTAATTTTTCACCACACACGGGGACATATATGCAATTTCCATAAGTCTGAGGGCCTTCCTATAAAATAACCAAGCACGCACGTGTGGGGACCAAAGTGTAATTACCAAAAGGACCATGGTCTTCTCTGCAATTTTTCCAGGCCACATCGTTGCTTCAAGCCACGTGCCAGCTATCGATGACTTGGGAGTTGGTTAAGGTTGCCCGAGCCAGTAGGTGTGGCATGAGGCTTGGGTTGGACCACGTGGCATCATAAGAGCCATCCGATCAATTCGATCGGACATTAGCTGCTCTTCTTCTTCCGTTGTTGGCCGCAGGAGGAGGCTATGCTTCAGCGGGCTCCATCCAACACCTCCATGCTATGTAGGATCGTCTGAGGATCAGTGAAGATTTCTGGAGGGTTGGCGGAGATCGTGGAGATGCGGCGAAGCGACATCGTCGTCTGGGGTAGCAAGATGGAAGTGGTTCCCTAGAGTTAGTGCTTGAGATCGACGAGAGGCGCAATGTTCGGCCATTGAAGACCTACAGGGGTGAGAAATATAGCCAAAGCATGCACGTGATATGCATGCATGGAGTGAATGAAGTGGGGGTCTAGGAGTGGAGAAGGAGGGGACTCGGTGATCTTCCCCTTCAGTGAAGCAGAGGAGAAGGGGATCAATGTGGAGGGAGGTTCTGACGGAAGGAGAAGGTAGTCTGGATTTCTCGTGTAGTCAAGGGAGGTCCGATGAAGCTCAGGTGAGGGTTGGATCGGGGCGAGGTGAGATAGGTGCGTGCGATAAAATCGAAGAAAATAGAGCAAAAGGATGAATAAGATTACCTGGACATTGAAGAAGGTCACCGGCAGAGGTAGTGGCTTGGGATGTGCTTCAGTGAAGCTCAGGTCATCGCACGACAAAGACAGCCAGGCTTCGTTGGTCATCGGTGCCTAGGGCAGCCGTAGCACGGTGGAGTCGTCGTGGGTCAACACCTGCGCCCGGGCACCATTGTCGCTCGTCGACTCCATCCTCCTATGTCACAGGAGGAGGAGGAGGAGGGCTAGGGCTTAACGTGTTGAGTGGTGGACGGTTTGATCAGAGGAGAAGCGAGGAGCTTTGTTGGTGGAGGGTTGCGAACATTTCGTGCTGGCGAGGCATTTTCGAATGGTTGTCTTGATACCAGGGAGTGAAGGTGAGATGCAGTGAAGATGGTGCAAGGAAGGCGGATCTGAGGTCTACGGGAAGGGCCTATTTTGGAGCGAGGAGGTGATTGGAAGAGGTCTCCAAAAATGGAAGGAGGAGTAGGTGCGATGGGACGTAATGCCTGGGAGCGGGGAGCGTTTGAGGAGGAAGATGAATGGGATATGTTGGATCTTTTGATCCAACAGTACACTTATGTGTGGTGGGGATCAGATCCTCAGATCCTGATCTAATGGTGGAGGGTTAAGCGCAGGCGGACTGTTGTGATTAGATCAAGGGATTCATTCAATGGCAAGAGGGAATGGTTGACGTGACACGAGGAGGACCATGGGATGGAAGCGGCTTGGATCAGATCTGGTGATGAGATAGTACGGCTATGGGTAAGGCGGTACTCGATGGTTATGATGGAAAGGTGAGGCTCGATCCAAGGGTGATGGAGAAGGGCGACGTGGTGAGCGAAGAGGCATAGGATGAAGGGAGATCGGGTGGTTGTGATTGGAGCGGAAGCGGGCGATGAGGATTCAATTTGGGAGAAGATCGGACGGCTGAGGGTGAAGGGTTGAGATGAAGGCAGATGGAAGGAGATCGGACGGCTCCAGGAGGTGTCGGGTGGCAGAAGGGGAAGGCAGCCATGTGGGCGGCCCAGAGGCACCACATGGCTGCATCGAAAAATTAGAAATAATAAAACAAAGAAAAATACGAAAGAAATAGTTAGAGGCAAAATTAGGAAAAAGTCAAAACATGAAAGTTGTAGATCTGATGAGATCTAAAAGTTTCATGTTGGACAAAAAGCCAAAAGAGGTCTTTTGTACAAAAGTATTTTTGAGGGTATTTTCAAAGGGAAAAACCTATTTTCGGTTTTTGAATTGTTTTTATATTTTTAGTTCTTTTAAGGTTAGAAAATTGTTGACAATTAATCAACCTGATTTTTAAAGATTTTTTATAATAAAATAATTACAAATTAAATAATGGTTATTATATACAATAATTATAGGTTAATTATACGCAATATAATACAATATAACAATAAGGAATTATTGGTGATTTTTATTAGATTATTTAATCTAGGGTTTTAATTAGTAGATTTTAGAAAGATAAATATGAGATTCATCACCGAGCCCATGCTCGAGTCTGAGTCGGAGATAGAGAGGAGCGCACGCACGCGTGTATGGTCCTCCATTCCTTCTCTCTATTATTGCTACAAGAGCTGGGGGTTTGAACTCATATATAAGCCTACCAAAAGTTTAGAGATACTAGGTATGGTACTAAACTTCCAGCCATCCTTTCCATGTTTCAAATTTGGGAATTCCCAACCTTTCCCCCAAGCTATTTGATTTCCCAATTGAAATCAAATTGACTCTTATAGTAATTACATAGGTTTTCCAATTAAAACCTAAAATACTTACTTTAAGTACAACAATCCCCCACGAATTCACCAATTTGAAAAAGAGATTCAAAGAGAGTTAAAAAAACATCTTTCGGCCGTCACACTTTGCTTTCAGTAAAGATACCTTCTGTTTTTCACCTTTACCTGAGTTTAGTACTTTCACTTTAACAGGAACGAAGTGAACTACGTCTTGAACTTCAGACATTGGTGTTAAAGTATACGGTAGAAACAACAAAGTGTTGTTCTTGATACAATCTTCAGGGTTGGTGCTTTTAAAGGATATGCACCCTTATCCCATTTCAAGAGTGTGTTCAGGAAAGACCGTCTTTCTTCAACTGCGACCCACAATAACACTCACATAGGTGACATTCTCCAAGGATGCACTACTAACATCCTTTCCAAAGGCTTGAACCCATTCAGAGTATGTGCTCTTCCTAAACTTGCAGCTAAAATGGCACTCAGGCTTCCAGGAATAAGACACTCATGCATGAGCATTAAACTAAGAACCTTTACTAGTTCTCTAAATAGCTTGTCATTACCACATTGAACCTACTTTGTAGGATCTTTACTCAGGTAGGCTGGGTTGCTACTATAGAGGAACTCCCAATGGGTCTCAGTCCCATCCCAAGTCTAGACTTTAGGATTAAAGATCTATCAAGTCCCTTAGTCAACAGATTTGCCGTGTTGTCTTTGGATCTAACAAAATCCACAATCAACACTTCTTGAGACACCAAATCTCTTAACGTCTTAAGTTTGATTTGTATGTGTCTCCTTGTTTTTTGATTGAACTTTGAACTCTTGCTCTTGGCAATTGTGGTCATGTTATCACAATGCACCGAGATCGTAGGAACTGGCTAACCTACCATAGGAATTTCAGAAAGAAGTTCTCTTAGACATTCAACCTCAATTCCAGTTGTGTCCAAAGGACACAGCTCGGCCTCAAAGGTAGACCGAGCTAGAAGGTCTACTTTACAGACCTCCAGGAGACTGCACTGCCTCCAAGGGTAAAGGCATACCCAGTAACACCATTGCTCCCCGACTCCTCTATTTTCCCTATCCAGCTTGCATCATTATATCCTTCTAGTACAGATAGATGTCTACCATAATGCAAACTAAGTGAAACAGTTCCCTTCAAGTACTTCAGTACTCGATCTAGAGCCTCCCAATGAGTACGGTCAGGACAACTAGTGTATCTACTCAGCTTTGCAATCGAGAATGAAATATCAGGTCTCGTGCAATTTGCAAGATACATTAAATTTCCTATTACTTGTGAATACCTTAGTTGAGCTACAGGTACTCCACTTTTATTCTTAAATAACGCTTTGGATGAATCAAAAGGAGTGCTTACAGATTTACAATCTTGATATCCAAATTTCTCAAGTATCTTCTCAACATAGTGAGATTGAGAAACTATAATCCTATCAACTGATCTTGTCAGATCGAGACCCAAGATCACATCAGCAACACCCATGTCCTTCATCTCAAACTTGCTACTTAAGAATGCTTTAGTCTCATTAATAATCCTTGCATGTGATCCAAACAAAAGTATGTCATCAACATACAATACATGACAATACACTCATCACCTTTCACCTTGGAATAGAAGACCTTAAAGCCACATGACAAAATGGTTTTGTCAAATTTTTCATGCCACTGCTTTGGTGCTTATTCAATTCATATAGAGATTTAATGAGCTTGCAAACCTTTCCCTCATTCCCAGGAGTCGCAATCCCATCAGGTTGATCCATATAGATCTCCTCCTCAAGATCGCCATGCAAGAAGGAGATCTTCACATCCATCTGGTGGATAGAGAGATCATATATAGATGCCAATACTATGAGCATCCAGATTGTGGTCATCCTAGTCACTGGGAATAAGTATCAAAATAATTGGAACCTTCTTTTTGCCTAAAGCCCTCGACAATTAATCTGGCTTTATACTTTTCAATTAATCCGTCAAGCATAGGCTTTTCTCTTAAACACCCACTTGCACCCAATGGTAGACACCCTTTGGGTAAGTCAACCAACTCCCAAGTTCCATTGGTCATAATGGAGTCCATCTCAGATTTGACGGCTTCCTTCCATTGTTTTGATTCAGATGAATCTATGGCTTCCTTGTAACTTGGTGGATCACCCTTGATCTGGTAGACAACAAAGTCGCTACCCAGATCCTTATCTATCCGAGGTCATTTACTCCTCCTTGGCTCAATCTCTTCTGAAAGATCATCAGGTTCAGGTTGAGTCTCAACCCCCACATTCATTATGCTTTCAACTTGATATGGAATAGATCCTGATGTGGAGGCGCTCTCAATGGTCATATTCTGAGGAATCACAATCTTCATAGGGAAGACATCCTCAAAAAATATAACATCACAGAGTTCAACAATGGTGTTGACATCTATGCCCGGTATCTCAGACCGAATTACCAAAAACCTATATGCATATCTAATTTTCAAGTAACCTAAGAAGACCGCATCAACAGTTTTAGGTCCTAACTTCTTTCTCTTGTGTTGTAGGACTAAAACCTTAGCGAGACAGCCCCGCACTTTGAGATATCTTAAGCTCGGTTTCCTATTTCTCCAAAATTCAAAAGGACACTTTTCCATATGCCTTGGAGGAACCCTATTCAGAATATGGTGAACCATATCCATGGTGTCTCCCCACATATAGGTTGGAAGTCCAAAACTCTATAGGAGAGCATTGATCATGTCAGTTAGGGCATGTTTGGTTGCAGGGTTGGGCAGGGTTGGATTGGGCAGGGGTACCCCTGTGAATAGTAAACTGTGAGGAGGATTGGGCTGTTTGGTTGGAGGGTTGGGAAGGGTTGGACCAACCCAACCCTTCCCAACCCTGCAACCAAACATGCCCTTAAGGTTCTATTTTTCCATTATTCTATCCCATTTGATTGTGGTGAATATGGAGTAGTAACTTCGTGAACTATGCCAAACTATTTGCAATGTTCATCAAACAAGTTAGAGGTATATTCACCTCCTCTATCTGACCTAAGGGGTTTAAGCACTTTTCCGGTTCGTGTCTCAGCCTAATTCTTAAATATAAGAAATTTCTCTAAGGATTCATCCTTACTTTTCATAAGATGCACATAGCATATTTACTGCCATCATCTATAAAAGTGATAAAGTATTTCTTATTATCTCGGGTCAACACACCATTAAACTCACATATATCTGTGTGCACTAGATCCAAGATCTCACTATCTCTAGAGACAGTCTGGAAAGACTTCTTAGGTGTCTTAGTTTGCACACAAATTTCACATTTTTTAGTTTTATCAACAACATGTTTTGGGATCAAATCTAAATTCATCATCCTCTTAATTGAATTTAAGTTTACATGTCCCAATCTACCATGCCACAGATCACAAGATTCTAGATTATTCACAACATGAGACACATAATTAGAACATTCATAACTTAAAACATTTATTTCATCAATGTTTATTGAATCACATCTAATTCTAAACAACAAATCAAAATCAACCAGATAACCATTTTCCATAAAAAATGCCATGTCTCAGAATGACAACTTTATTACATTTAAAATTTAATTCAGGATCATTTCTAACTAAGATGGAGCCAGATAAAACATTCTTATTGATGTCAGGAACATGTAGCACCATGTGCAATATCTACACACGTCCAGAGGAGAACCTCAAGTTGACTTGTCTTGACCCTAGCACCCTGGCTGCAAAATTGTTCCCCATCTTCACAGTCCCACCATTGCAGGTTTGATAAGAAGAAAACAAAGTTCAGTCAGAACAAATATTTATATTGGCTACCATATCCACGAGTCACTCATTTGGATCATAAATATGGTATAGTTCAGGTTTTACAGAGACATATCCCTCACTAGCCCTAAGTCCCATAGTGATCATATTCACTTGTGGACTCTTGTTTGCAGCCTTAGGTTGAGCCTTTAAGGATGAACAGTCCTTCTTCCAATGGCTAACATGATTATAGTGTCAGCAGAGTTTATTATTTGCCTTTTTCTGGATCTTGCCATTTGATTTCATTTTATTGTTGTTATTGTCCTTTCCCTTCTTATCTTTGCCCTTCGAAGTCATGAAATTGACCTTAGGTTGAATATCGACATGAACCACAGGCTTTTGTTTTCTGTGTTTCTCATATATGGCAATTGCCACCATCAAGTCATCCATATAAATTTTCCCCTTTCTGTGTTTCAGGGTCATACCGAAGTCTCCCCAAGATTTGAAGAATTTTTCTATGATGTACATGATCTGAAACTTCTTTGGAAGTTTCATTTTTCCGTCTTCTAAACCATTGAGCAGGAGTAAAAACTCGTGTGCCTGTTCAGAAATTGACTTCCTTTCAGCCATGGAAAACTTCAAAAATTTGACCACAGAGTATTTCTCAATACCGAGGTCTTCAGTATTATATTTCCAATCCAAATCTTCCCATAGCCCCCTTCGCAGTCTATGTGGACGAACAGTATACGTCAAACAATGTATCGTACAGAGCTACCAGGATGCAACCATGGCATATACGGCCGCGTTCCTTCCACACAGATTACGCCTTCTGGCTATCGGGTTAGGGGTTTTTCTATTCCACCATAGGACAAGAAGAAGGCAAAAAACTCATGAAGATATTCATAAGAAGACATGGGACAATGCCAAAGGAGGTGAAGGAAGAGGATGAGGAGGCCTAAAAGGAATTCTAAGTAAATTTATACTATAGATCAATGTACACTATTTTACATTATTTTTTAAAATTGTATTTGTTATGTGATTTTAATAGAATATATGCATTCTTTTTAAATGGATATGCGTTATGATATTGAATGTTGAGATATTAATCTGTCATGGTGAATGTCATCATATTCGATTTCTATTTATTTTTTCAAACTTAAGATATTGAGATCTTTATGAGATGTCATATGAAATTTTAGTCCTCATTTTAGAAAAAAAGACCTACAATAAATACTCATTTTAGAAAAAATGCTACGTTACACAACCGTGAAATAATAGGAATCATGCATATGCAGAATATTTAAAAAAGTATTGATTCAGAAAATAGAAAAATAAAAGAGGATCATCTTTAAAAAAAATTAATTTATTTATTTCTTAGAAGGTTTGATAATGTTTTATATTTACATATATATAGAGTATTATCTAAACTAAATTAAATTTTTATGGGTTTTCCATTTTTGCAAATGTTTTTAATCAATATTTATTTAGATATATCATAATATATGTGAGAGATAAATAGATCTTTTTGTATTTTAAAAAGATATTAAATAAACTTAAAATGCACAAATTTTACTTAGTATTTTAAATAATTTAAATACAATTTTTGAAGTATTCATGGGAAAAGGGGGAGGGAGGGAGAGAGTGGGGACTTAGCCTGGATCGTCAAATGGGCACCTCAAGTGCCGATCTGGAAACTACAACCCAAATCGGCACCTCAGGTGCTGATAGATGGTGCTTTTTTAAATATGAAATCATCATAATATTTTATTAAAAATGCCCTCGAACATGGGACTCTATAAAGGAAATTATCACCGACTCACTCTGAAAACTTGGCAAATTACCTATTTCTCTATGCATACTTTACAATTATCCCATGACCATGCAAGCATGCTCCATCTCACGCCACAAATCCTTTCCATTTTAACTTTATTTGAGTTAATCTAGCCACATGAAATTATTATGGTAGGTGCTTGTCCTCGAGGCATTCAATGATGATGCTTGCAAGATGGACGGTGGTGGTGATGGGGATGTGAGAGGATGGTGGGTGAAGAGAGAATTGACCCTCATATCATGGAAATGAGGAATAAACGAATCGAATTCACAAACAAAGGCATTCATGTTATGAACATCAATGAACTTTGTATAACAAAACTTCTACTAATACGAAATCACATGATATATACAACATTTTCCAAACCATTTCAGATAATCACTAGAGTATTTATCAATATAGCGTGTTTCTAAAGTAAGAGATCTACTAAATCAAGTCTAATCTGATGATATTTTCTCTCGTGGATACAATGATAATTTATGTTGCTTCCCACAAACTTATGAGATCTTCTCCACCAATTTGTCCGTGAAAACTTATATCAAGAATGATCTATACCTCTTGATTTCATTGTACGAAATTGAATCCTTCAAAACATATACGAAGTAGGAGGAAGAATGTGATTCCTCTCATGATTGGCCAAGCTAACGAAGAGGAAGACAAAGCTTGAGATGGTGGGCAGTAGATTTCTTGGAGATACTATTGAGACAACCAAAAGGAGAGATTTCTCTTCTTACTTATCTTCAATACTCAAGACAAAGTGACTCTCTTTGAAACTGAAATTCATTGCATAATAGCCACTCTTTATACACAGGAGGGGACGACTATATAAGAGTCCTACTATTCAAGAGGATTGTTACAATTGTGACCATTTATTTCATTTTGGATGGTTATGATGTACTCCCAATCCGTCACGACGTTGTCATCTAATATGTTAATTTTATTACCAAAATAAAAGTCGAATAATAGAGTCATTAACCAAGATGGAGGATGCCTAGTTGGACCCACCATATTGGTTCTTTTATTTTCAACTCCATTAAGGACATAATATTTAATTATATTATTTCTTAATTAATCAAGTTACACATATCAATATTAGAAGATTTATAAAATCCTCCTCTCGACAAATAAATTCAATTCATTAATCAAATAAATCCTATATTTGACACACTTAATGATGTTGAAAGAAGGATTATGATGCTTTAGATCCTCAATTAATTTGATGCGATCCTCCCTACTTGACAAGATCGAGTTAGAGCTTCTCCATAAATCGCACACAATCCTTCAGTTTGATGATCAATCAATTAAGAGTCAATAGTTGATGAATCCATGACTCATTTATTTTATCTATAAATTTTATCCAAAATTTTTGAGTAAAACACCACAAAAAATCAAATAAAAAGATAAAATAATAAATTCAACTCATGCACCGAAAATAGCTAATTATCTATAATTAACTCATCATTAGAATAAAGAAGGAAATCATATGAAATGATGAGAAATTCAAAATATAATCCAATATATATGTAATTCAATATATTGTACAAAAATTTTAACATTTTAACAAATTTGTACTAAATATAAAATAAAACATATTGTATGGTGTATATTTATTGACCTAAATCCATGAAAAATCCTAAAAAATACTAACTAGTAAAAACCCAAACCCTAATTTGAAGGATAAATAGTTGTAAAGCTGACTTTCTCTCACATAGAGTGTCCGATGAAACTCTACCCACTTTTTAATTAATTTACATAAAATTCTTTACAAAACAAGACAACTTCAAGGAAATTTGGTTTGGGACCACACTTCTCATTGTATAAAATCGACTAATTTCACCTCATTAATTGATGTACATATTTAATTCTTTTACGATTATTTATTATTCATTTTTATTTCATTTCTTTTTCCAACTGATTACATAAAAATATAATTCATAAAAACATGAAAAGTCATAGAAGAGATCATTTATGACTGTGTATACATTGACTTGTTCATCTATACATAATTATCTTCTTAATTTCTTCCTAATTTTCTTAACACATAAAAATCCTCCAAAAAACATCATGCTCCATGCATCACTCTACATCATAGATGATTTTTTTATAGAAAATAAAAAGTAGAAAAACATAAAAAGTTCAATACAACAAATATCAACAAAAGTTCATATCTCGCATCACAGAGTCTTGCTACACTTGAGTACCTCATGAATATTGTAAATCACATTTGGTACTACAATTCTCATGTTGGTCATTTTTGCAACGGAAGTCATTTACTATTTTTAATTCATAAATTTAAATCAGGAGGCCTCTTATTTTAGAGACTCATGCATCACATGTATATTCATATACTTTTGCGATTTTGCAAAAAAAAATGACGAAACCTTCCCCCACTATAAGTAGTGTCAGTAACATGGATTCTTGCTCAAATTCATGTTAAAAGTTCCGACTGTTTTTTACACTAATTAACGAGTACCTAACACAATCCCCACAAGGGGTGATTTGAACCCGCTCTTTTGGACGGTAGATACACTGCACTACCACCAAACCATTAAAGTGAATACAAATCATGCGATTTTGCAAAATGATACAAAAATAGTTTCTATTACCAAGTAGTTTCACAATTGCAATCAATTTTTTTGTTATACAATTGTCATACCAGTCATATGATGATTCAAACTTATATTTTCCATGTCTCTTTCATGTGAGAGGTCAAACCTCCATTACCGACTCTATTTGCTGTGTCATTCAAGAAGACATTGTACCTGCTGCTGCTTGCTGGATATTGAAGGTTTTCCTCCAGTACGTGGAGACTTCCAATCAGGATTTTTTGAAGGGGTCGATGGGATTTGGGGATTCCTTGTCTGTGAGGCGATAAGATTGTCTCCCCTTGACCTTGACTGTCTTAGTACTGAACATAGGACTTGCAACCCTTACCAAATCACACAATGATTTTCATTCATGGCTGACATTTCATTGGGGATAAACTTTTGGGATTGTGTTGCATAGAATAATCTATTCATGAGGGTCTTAAAGCAATGTCATAAACTTCAACACCAACATCAGATGATAGAAATCGATGCTGAGCCAAGTCTGGACTGATTGATGAGGTATCTGGTTAAGCACACCCAAATGCCTACAATCTGGACTTGGTTGAAAATTTGACTGCTTCACTGGAGCACTGGAGACTCTTTTACATGAAGGACCTTTTCACCGGAAACCATTTCAGATCTCTGATAATCGAACTTTTGACTGCTTCATTTAAAGTCTAAAGCACAAAGGTTTACACAGTTGTTTTTATTTGGCTATACTTGTAATCTACATGAAGGGGCCCATAAGTAAGTTATCAAGTTTCAATTGAATAAAGAAGGTACCCAAGTTGCTAAAATCGCGTATATGAGTGAAAAAGGATAAATTTAAATGCAGTTCCCGAACGTTTATTATGTACTGTCAAGCAATATCACAAATATAGTGTATGTATAATAAATACAAGAGTGAATGGCAATTGCTTGATGACTTAGGCATTTTAAATATTTGACAATGACTCCAATTCAAAACCAGTTCCCATAATAATAGTTTAGATCTAGACCTGAGATGTTACATATCACATGAAAGCTAATATCCATCTAACTGCGAAAATTTTATATGGGAGATCTGAAGCCACCCATGCACACAGACACGAGGAAAAGGTTATCGTCAATATTACTAGAAAATTGACTAAACCATGTTGCGACTAGTATAGGAAGTGCTACCACCCCAAATATAGTTCCTATCTATCACAATTGAGAATGAGATATAAGAGTAAAGGATGAGAAATGATGAGTTACTTGACAATAACATTTTGAGTGTTGATGACATCCAACTAGATCCAACCTCAACCAAGTTGTCAATCCAATTTACTGCAATGGCATATCTAAATCTTAGGAAGCACAAACACAAGAGATTGAGTATTATGTTTAGAAAACAGACCCATTCAGCAGATTCTTGATCTGGAGCACAAAGGAAATTTATTGTTGGACCTATTGCAGCAACCCATCTTAGAATTTAGACGAGAAAGAATGACTCCCAGTATACTCATGCAGTCAAGGGGTGTTTTCAGCAAGTACATGCTAATTTATATCATTCTAAATAAAGAAGAGCATTCATATCCTCCAGTTATTTCTACAGACAGTATTCCTTCTCAGATAGCAAAAGTCAAACAGAATAAAACATGTAAAGCCCCTTAATCCAATACATGCATACTACAAGCCTACAAAAGAATAAACAAGTATAGCAGTATGCATATTCAATAAATTAACGTGTCTAAAATCAAACAAAAAATACTTAAAGATCAATCTTCTGAAAAGATTTTATGGTGTCATTTTTCTATAATCTATAAAAAATATCCATGAGGACATAATCTAGGGTAATGTGTCTAAGATCTTAAATGAAAGCACTCGAAAACAATCACATCCATGCCATCGGATTCGAAAAACCCTACGAAATAGAGTTCTCAAGGGCCACGACATCGTGGAGATGAAGAAAAAGGACTAAGATATCTTATCATAACTAAGGTGGATAGATAGAGCACGTAAATCTACAATTCAAATTGGGAATCAATTACTTGAAGCACTTGGCGTCAAGCAAGGCCTCGCCTTCAAATGGCTCCTGATCTTCAATCATTGCATTCACTCTCTCTCTTTTTGTTCCGCATTGGTTATGTCCACTTTTCTCCACTCATAAAGCTCCATATCATAGCACTCCTCGAGCACAAATGGAGGGATTTCTTGACCTCTAAAGAGCCACAAACCCTTGACCTTTGATGCAGCGCGAAATGGAAATATAGGGCTGCATTTATTTAATTTTTTATTCGTTAATTTTATTTACGTTTATTTGAGGTGTCGTGTTTTTAATTAAATAAACGAGATCGCCTGTGATCCCAATTAATTAGTTAAATATTTGAATTTCAAATTAGTCGGTTAGAGTCAAATTAGGATAATTGGTTTCAATTTGAATTCGAGTTTCTATTTTTGTAACCTCATCCCTCCTATATAAAGGGATGATAGGCTAGTGTTTTTAGTAAGTTCAGTGATATGAAAAATTGAGATTTTATTCTCTCTCTCTCTCCTCTCTCTCTCTCTCCCCTTACGTGGTCTTCACGTTTCTTTTCTCCATCCCCTCGTGTTCCTGACGAGCTTCTCCTCTCAACCCCTCCATTTTCTTCTCTCTCTCTCTCCCCCTCTCTCTCCCCTCATGTGGTCTTCACGTTTCTTTTCTCCATCCCCTCATGTTCCTGACGAGCTTCTTCTCTCAATCCTTCCATTTCTTCCCCACCAAATATCTCCACCTTCAAATAAGTTGAGATTTATCTCTCTCCTTCTCGTCTCTCTCTCTCCCCCACGCGATCTCCGCGCTTCTTCTTCTCCAAACCCCTCGTTCCCGACGAGTTTTCTTCTTCTCAATCCCTCTATTTCTTCTCTACCAAAATTCCACCAACAAAAAATATTTTCGTCGTCGACGCAAAATTCATTTTGCATCAATTGGTATCAGAGCATGGCCTACAGATCGTCCTCACGATCTGACGATCCATCCAGACATTTGCGCCGACACGCGACGAAACACCATCGTTCGTCGGAGCGAAATTGGGAGATTCGACCAATAAGCCATGAGGAAATTCTCCATCAACAGCCCGAAGATCAAGCAATTCGTCGGGAGATGAATTTTTTTAAGCGGAGGAGAGTTGATGCAGCGCGAAATGGAAATATAGGGCTGCATTTATTTAATTTTTTATCCGTTAATTTTATTTACGTTTATTTGAGGTGTCGTGTTTTTAATTAAATAAACGAGATCGCCTGTGATCCCAATTAATTAGTTAAATATTTGAATTTCAAATTAGTCGGTTAGTCGGTTAGAGTCAAATTAGGATAATTGGTTTCAATTTGAATTCGAGTTTCTATTTTTGTAACCTCATCCCTCCTATATAAAGGGATGATAGGCTAGTGTTTTTAGTAAGTTCAGTGATATGAAAAATTGAGATTTTATTCTCTCTCTCTCTCTCCTCTCTCTCTCTCTCCCCTTACGTGGTCTTCACGTTTCTTTTCTCCATCCCCTCGTGTTCCTGACGAGCTTCTCCTCTCAACCCCTCCATTTTCTTCTCTCTCTCTCTCCCCCTCTCTCTCCCCTCATGTGGTCTTCACGTTTCTTTTCTCCATCCCCTCGTGTTCCTGACGAGCTTCTTCTCTCAATCCTTCCATTTCTTCCCCACCAAATATCTCCACCTTCAAATAAGTTGAGATTTATCTCTCTCCTTCTCGTCTCTCTCTCTCCCCCACGCGATCTCCGCGCTTCTTCTTCTCCAAACCCCTCGTTCCCGACGAGTTTTCTTCTTCTCAATCCCTCTATTTCTTCTCTACCAAAATTCCACCAACAAAAAATATTTTCGCCGTCGACGCAAAATTCATTTTGCATCAACCTTGTAGGGAGGTTCAGATCCAATCACAAGCATCTTGCCAAACGCATATTTACGGGTGAGGTCCATTCGCTGGAGGAACCCACTCACCTTGTTGAGGGTGACAAAGGAAACAGTATTCTCATCATTGTACTTGTAGTCGCAGAACCATAGAGAGTACCCCTCTGGATCATACATATCCCAGAAGCCTGTGAAATAAGATGAGATATACATATGAGAAGATCGCCTAGAATAGATATCAAAAGTCAACTCCAAATTTACCCATAGATCCATCCCTTAACATGCCCTAGGATGACGCTGAAGGCAAAATAGTTTCATAAACTCCTTACAAATTCCAAGTCTAGTTTCATAACCTCCTTACAAATTCCAAGTCAGGCATTGTCCACATTAGCATATTATCTTCAAATTATTTCTCTAAAAAATGAAACATGAATAGACCACATGATATAAAGGGCCTACCAACTGGCCATCTTGACGATTAGTCTTGCTATCTTAATTATTTAGGGGCAGTACCTTCCTCCAGTCAATTACAAGGGCAATCTAACCCAGGTGTTGGGCAAGTACATAATGGAACTACAAAGGACCCTTCTTCATAATAAGATCTTTTCACCCAAAAAGTACAATTAAAATTCATCAAATTATTCTGGTTGTATATATTTATATTATATGAACACACATAGTATGTATTTATTTATGTGATTCAGTAACTTGGTGCTTTAAGGAACTCACATCAAACATAGATTTATGTTCAGAATGTTGAACTTGATTTACAGTGACAAAATTGGTTCTATGCTATCATTGATATAAAAATATTATGGCATGAACAAATAATGTCACCATAATTCGAAAGGGAACAAACTTCTAATCAGTACCTGAAAGGTCAGTCAAAAGGAACTAATTTAATAACATAAGAGAAAGATAACACCATACCTTTTATTGCAATCTCACGAAAATTCATCTTAGTATTTGAGTACAACCTCTTCCACTCGTCCAAGATCATCTTACTAGGGGGCAAGATGATGCGGATTAGTTTTCAGCGATGGCGAAAAATAAAATATTTGACGGTGGATTTTGGTGGAGAAGAAAATGGAGGGATTGAGAAGAGAATGGAGGGGTTGAGAGAAGAAGCTCGTCAGGAACACGAGGGGATGGAGAAAAGAAACGTGAAGACCACGTGAGGGGAGAGAGAGAGAGAGAGAAGAAAATGGAGGGGTTGAGAGAAGAAGCTCGTCAGGAACACGAGGGAATGGAGAAAAGAAACGTGAAGACCACGTGAGGGGAGAGAGAGAGAGAGAGAGAGGAGAGAGAGATAGAGAATAAAATCTCAATTTTTCATATCAACTAAACTTACTAAACAAGTAGTCTATCATCCCTTTATATAGGAGGGATGAGATTACAAAAATAGAAACTCAAACTCAAATTCAAATTCAAACTAATTATCCTAATTTGACTCTAACCGACTAATTTGAAATTCAAATTGAAACTAACTACTTTAGAGATCACACACGATCTCTTATTTTAAAATAAAAGTACGACGACTCAAAATAAACGTAAATAAAATTAACGGATAAAAAGTAGATAAAAATGCGGCCCTATTTCTCCAGTTCATGCTGCATCAATTCTCCTCCGCTTGAAAAATTCGTCTCCCGACGAATGATGGTCTTTCGTCACATGTCGGCGCGAACGTCTGGACGGATCGTTAGATCGTGAGGACGATCTGTTGACCATGCTCTGATACCAATTGATGCGGATTAGTTTTCAGCGATGGCGAAAAATAAAATATTTGACGGTGGATTTTGGTGGAGAAGAAAATGGAGGGATTGAGAAGAGAATGGAGGGGTTGAGAGAAGAAGCTCGTCAGGAACACGAGGGGATGGAGAAAAGAAACGTGAAGACCACGTGAGGGGAGAGAGAGAGAGAGAGAGAAGAAAATGGAGGGGTTGAGAGGAGAAGCTCGTCAGGAACACGAGGGAATGTAGAAAAGAAACGTGAAGACCACGTGAGGGGGGAGAGAGAGAGAGAGGAGAGAGAGATAGAGAATAAAATCTCAATTTTTCATATCAACTAAACTTACTAAACAAGTAGTCTATCATCCCTTTATATAGGAGGGATGAGATTACAAAAATAGAAACTCAAACTCAAATTCAAATTCAAACTAATTATCCTAATTTGACTCTAACCGACTAATTTGAAATTCAAATTGAAACTAACTACTTTAGAGATCACACACGATCTCTTATTTTAAAATAAAAGTACGACGACTCAAAATAAACGTAAATAAAATTAACGGATAAAAAGTAGATAAAAATGCGGCCCTATTTCTCCAGTTCATGCTGCATCACAAGAGGTCAAGGGGATTCTTTGTCTTTGGTTTGGGTGCTTCCTCTTCCTCCTCAACTACCACCTCCTCTTTAGGTTTTGGAGCCTCTTTCGCGGGTAGTTCCTTCTTCGTCTGCACCTTCTGCTTAGGCTTAGTGGACTCTTTAGGTTGAGCAGGCTTCTTTGATTGAACAGGTGGCACAGATTCGGCCTGCTTTACTTCGCCAATCACCTTCTTAAAGTTAGGCAGATTAACTAAGGTCCAGAAGTACCTCTCAACATGCTGAAACTCTGAAGTAAAACTGGCAGTCAAAATTGCTCTAACTCCAATGTATAGATTGCAAACCATGATAATATCAGCAAGTGTCACATAGTGACCGACTAAGTAAGTATTTGTAGTGAGATTTGCGTTTAGGGCAGCCAACGATCTCTTCAAAGCCGCAATGGCAAACTCCTCAGCCTGTTCAACAAAAAGAAGGAAATATATAAACAAGGGGATATCATAATAAGTCTGACCAATTTCTGCTACATAACAAATTTCTTAACTGCAGGAATGTAAGGACTGCCAAATCCAAGTCTAGGATAAAGCCAATGACCAATATTTGCATCTATCTCATTGGAAGAAAAATCAATCCACTGCTCAATATGAGCCTGTGAATAGAAGATGAAGGAAGGGAAAGTAAGACAAGCATCTCTGACATGTATCACATAAAAATGGTATACATATTACCAACGAAAAGTAATGGCCTACATAAGACACAAAATCTTACATTATCAATCAAAGAAGAACCATAAAGAGGATTGTCAGCCTTTAAGCGTGTAACTGCGACAAGCATGTGTGCCATGTGATGAAACATGATTTTGACATAGAGAAAAATCAAAGAAAACGAAAGTCTAGTTACCATAGCGAGCAATGGCATTACTTTCAAAGATAGAACCCTCAGGAGTCTCTAATACTGGAACCTGCATGTGCCAGAACAAGTAAAGGAAGGACCATACAAACACTAAAAAGAGCCTAAGGCTTCAATGATTGAAGGACGATACCTTCCCAATGGGATTCATATGAAGAAACTCAGGGGTTTTGTTGGAGACACCCATCTGGAAATTCTTAGTCAGTTCGACCTTGACACCGCTATACTCTGCAGCAATAAGTGTCTTAAAAGCATTCTTGTTACCCTCAAATGTGTGCAATACCTGAAATAATAGCGTGCAAAACAACCAACAATCATGAGCACAACACCAATGCCAGAGGAACTAATGCAAGAATTCCCTCTTGATGTAAACACGCCCACCAAAATGAACATCGGCATCTAGATCATGATCCGCTAAGACAGCTACCGTGAAATTCTACTCGATCATAAACTTGCTCAAATACCAATGACAAAAAAAATCAATGATCGGATCTTTTGAACATGTAAAAAGAGAATCATATGCCACTCGGAAAACGATGAGAGAAGATGCACGGGATTTACCAAAGCCATGATTTCTAAGAAGCCTTTTTTGAATTCTCACGCAGATCTGGACGACAGAGGGGTGACGTTTACGATGGAAGTCGGAGAAGTCCAAAACCCTATTTGAAGTCAGAGACCTCAGGCCGTCTCTAAGCGGATCCCTCAAAATTGGGAGTAGTCCAACATGCGTGATTTTTTTAGATAAATATTAAAATAATCGAAATTAATTAAATAAACATGATTTTTTTGTATTTAAAAAAGTACCATGTATCGGCAACTGAGGTGTCGATTTAGTGCGTCCCTCCCCAAATTGTCACCTCAAGTGCTGATTTGAGAGGAGCGTCGTTGCAACGGTTATTTCAATCTCCATTATAAATACACCCTCATACCCCACTTCTTCCGCAATTGTTCCCCTTCATCCTCTCCATTCTCCTCCATTTGTTTCTCTCCCTCATCTTAATTTCCTAACTTTGTTCATAATTTCTCTCAATAATCGATCTTGTGATACTCTTAGTCAAGTAATAACGAATCGAAAACTTTCATTTTTTTTCGTAACATTTTTTTGCAGGTCTTTGCTCTATAGAGGAAATGTTTTTTCGTGGATTTTTTATTATTATCTTTTTGGATCTATTCATTTACTTTGAAGACATTCTTCATTGCAGATAACTTTTGTTTTATACATATAAAAATTCAATTCCAGTTATCTATGAGATATGTCACTTTAGTTAAATAATTTTCATTGTCATTAGAATATTTATTAAATTTTGTATTATATTCATTTAAAAATTACTCTCTTATACATGATTGAAATTTATTACTCAAGTTTGAAAATTGTAATTCTTAATATTTAGTCAAATTTATAATTTTAAGTAATGATGGAAAAATTAAAATAGATATTTAATAATAAAATATTAATTTCATAACTTAAATTAAATTTTAATTGATTATTCAGATGTGTGAATGAATGTATTACAAATATTTGAAAATTATAATATAGTTATTTATCTTTAAAATAAAATTTAATTTTATTAATTAAATTACCCAATCTACTAAATTTATAATTTAAAAAGAAAATATTAATTTCATAAAATAAAATTTAATTATTTGTTCATTTTTGTGAATGAATGTATTGCATTGTAAAATTTAATTTCATTAATTAAATTATCTAGTTTACTAAATTTATGATTTGAAAAATAAAAATTATTTACCTATATTGTAATTAATATTAACTTCATAATTAAATTATATAGTAGATTAAATTGATAAATTAGAAAATTAAAAATAGTTACGCATATTTAAAAATTAAAATTAGTTTCTTACATTAAATTACAAAATAAATTAAATTGATAATTGAAATATTTACAATATTTAAGTATTTTACGAATAATTTCATTCCTATAAATTGAAATACAAATTAAATTAATTATTCATCTATAAGCGAATATCTTATACACAATTGAAATTTTACGTAAAGTTTAAAATTAAATTTAATTTTTGTTAAATAAAATTGTATATTAAAATACATTAATAATTGGAAAATTGAAAATACATACATATTATAAGATTAATTTTAATTTAATGTATTAAATTATATATTAAATTTAACTATTCTCCTAAATGTATTGACAATAATGTTCTCTTGTTCATGAACCAAATCTAATCACCCATCTTTGTAATATATCTTTAAATATGAAATTCAACAATATTCCTATTTTATTATATTAAGGAGGAGCGGTGAATGTGACCAACGAGCGCATAGATTATATCTGATGACAAAAACATATGGTTATATTCCCACATCAGATAACCTTTTTTGATATACTAGATGGAGTTTCCACGACCATCGGTATTCCACTCGATCAATACATCCTTACATTAACTTGTAAGTGGTTGTATGAAAGATCAACATTTTTTCTTGTACCAATTCATGATGACAAATCCACTTCGGTGATGATGGATTCAATCGATAAAGTGAA
Organism: Ottelia alismoides; assembly: GCA_037367405.1. Taxonomy (NCBI): domain Eukaryota; kingdom Viridiplantae; phylum Streptophyta; class Magnoliopsida; order Alismatales; family Hydrocharitaceae; genus Ottelia; species Ottelia alismoides. The sequence goes on from JAZKJV010005858.1 coordinate 363,090, forward strand.
ATTCATTCACCTTTTCGTCAAAAGGTGCCCCTCTTGATCAGGAAAACATGTTGTCCTTGTCGAGGTAATATGATTATATTTAAAATAAGTAATAATCATGTTTTCATAATGTCTAAACTAATAAATATATAAATTAATCATGCTAACAAATAATTCAGTGGATGACAATATCGATGAACCCTTGCAATTGAACGAAGATATTGATTTGTCAATATAAATATCCGAAGAAGATAGCGGGGAAGTTGAAGCTGAATTTGATCCATATCATGAGGGAAACATGAATGCTTACACATGTCATGATTTCGGATTTGGTTTGTTAGCATTAGCCTTAGACGACGAAGATGGGGTTAACTCTTATTGTGCTAATAATGCGGACGCGGGTGAAGTACCGATGGAAGAGTTGCCCAATGTATTTGACCATGAAGTTGCAGAGGCTAGACATGTTGCTTTTGTAGATAGACTAGGTGCTACTACCACCGACGATTCTGGATTAGACTATTGATTTGGTAGGATCTATAAGTCGAAAAAAAGATTTGCAATATGACCCTCAAAAATATAGTATGGAAAATCATGTCCAATATAAGCCGAAAGCCTCAAATAAGAAAATCTTTACTGTTGTATGTATTTATGATGACTATGGATGGCATCTACATGCATCTGAGATGAAATCTCGTGGAGATTGGTATGTTTCAGGATATAGAGAAAAGCACACATGATGGAACCATGTTCTCTTACTTAAACACCGTCAATGCACATCGATGTTTGTAGCACAATACATACTATCCTCATTTAGAGCACAAGTTAGTATTCTGGGTGCAATTATGTATAAAAATAAAAGACGAGCTGTAGATGGAGATTAATCACACGACAGCTTGGAATGCTAGAACAAACAATCATGTAACGTATACATGGTTTCAAACAGAACTAGGTGAGATCATGATCCATGTACATTTCAAGAGATTGTTTGTTCCATTTGATCCATGTCATAAAGCACTTAGATTTTTTCCCTCCATTTTTATGTATAGATGAACACATTTGTACGAGAGATATGTGAAAGATATTGAGAATCCTTAAGCGCATCACAGAAGTGTGTCGATCGCATCATATGCAATCGCGGCAACGAGTCGCACTAGTCGCTGGATGCGGCAGAAATTAAAATTTTTTAAATCAATGATGAAACCACATGATCACGAGAACAATTCTCGAATCGTTTCATCAGACCACAAAGTATAAGGAATATCTCTTGGAGTGTGGCTGTGATCGCGAGATCCCAAACAAGAGATCCTCCTGTCTTAAGTCCGACCCACGAAGAACGCACTTGCGGGCGCGATGATGAGACGCGTTCCTGCATCAATCCTCGATGAAGATCCAAGCAATGGATCCCCTGATTTTGTTAAACGAAATCCGTCGTCTTCCTTTAGAGTAAACAACTCCAAAGAAGAATGAGATCCTCGAGTCGTCGAAGGTGAAGGCAAGATGCTCTCCTCCTCAATACACAAAGTGGACGGTCACTTGAAATTGAGAGAGAGAGGCTAGACGAGAATGAGAGAGAGAGAGTAGTAGTATTCTACAACTCTTAATAATGTACCAAGAAAGTCTAGGCTAGCCCTCCTTTTATATTAGTTTAGGATCCAATGGATCTCAATCCATGAGACACATAGATCCAACGACCATAGTGACTATGTAATAATCAATGGCTATGATTGGTGTTGGCTAAAACCAACAACATTAATTTATATTTAAATTAAATATATGTTGCAACATTATCAATACAATTTAATTTAACATAAATTAATTTATCAAGAGATAATATGATAAAATAAATTGGGAGATAAACAAATCCCCCAAAAAATAGGGGGGCTCATCTATAGTTGATGCCACCCCATTTTGGGGTGATTTTATTTCCCATTTATTATATATATATATATTATCTCTTAATTAATTTTGTAATAACCATTATCACAAAATTATCCACAAAATTAATTCGAAATTAATTTGTGAATATTCCAATCATGCCATTGAGAAAATGTGAATCATATTCACAACCCAAACTAATTTGTAAATTATATTTTCAATTAATTAATTAATGTGAATCCAATTCACATCAATAATTAATAAATGCTATTTATGAAATCTCTCTCTTATATGTATATTATAAATCATATTTATAATACACAAATATTATGTATAGAGTTATCCACATTCTCTAATCCTTGATAATTAAATCCCATTTAATTATCTTGGACAATCATTCTCACATTATGAATCATATTCATATTAATGCTTGATCATTAAATCTCATTTAATCATCAAGTCCTTCTTGCTTGGACACATAAATCATCAAATAAATTATTCTTGAACCCCTTCAAGAATAATGTGCTTTCTCCGCAGATACTTGAAGATAAAGACAGGGCGATTGTATTGTTCCACGTATAGTGACTTGGATATTGAGATTTCATCTCAAATCCAGATCTTACGAACCTCCCACAGATGCTTGATTAAATCAAGACCACAAATCTAATCTTCTCATTGAATCTGAATCTCATTCAGACCAATGTCCAACAATTGGACTAAGATCAGATTGCTTCTCTACTGGAAGGAGTCACTAAAATTCAGACATGTTTCATCACTCCCTCGGAATGGAAGCGTCATGGATATACAATCATTTATGATCACATCACCCTCAGGTATTCCCAATACTTGTACATCCTGCATACTGGAAGACCCATGATCAATCTGAATATTAAGATTAATTTTACACTGTCTTCTTCAGGGTTTGATCACTAAGTTTCTCAATCTTGGTCATTGGGAGTTGGTATCGATCATATGCTTTCCCAAAGCTATATCATACCTTCAAATTCATGTCATGCTTCCAAAGCACGATGACCATGCATGGAATTTGATCGGTCCCAATACCTCATGAGTGAGCTCATGTCTTCCGGTTCACAAGTGAACCTGTATGATCCCTTTGAGAAATCGTATAACTCATATGCCCTTATATGCACACCAGCTCGCCGGTGTATAGACCTTGGTTAGGCCATCAACCTATCGGTCTGCCAATTGTACATACTCATACATATAGCAATACATCTGTCTCCGGTCAGAGGATGCGTGCCTATGCTGTGACAGCATTCAACATAGGACTTAGGTTATCTCGATCTCGTTAAGTCAACCCATTGACTTAACTAATCTGACACCTCCGAATCACTATTCCCATGCAGAGGACCTGCATCAAGAGGTCGGTCAGATACCAGCCTATGTGAGAAAGGATTGCCATCTCCTACTCAGGCTGGAGATCATCTCTTAACAATCAAATGACGGTGCTTGATGAGTCCTCTATCTAACTCCTTAGATATTCATCCAAACACGAGCCTCTATGATTCATTTAATGAATCAACAGCTATATAATCATTAAGATGGCCATGGTACATAACCCTAATTGTACAGAGGGACCTTATAGTGCATTCATTCATTTAATTTCAGAAAGGGAGTGAAAACATCAATAACTTTTATTGATAAAAATAAATATTACAATAACATTTATTGTAAGAATGGTTCGCCCAGGGCTCACATGTTCCCACTAGCCCTCAGAACCATTCAGGTACAATCCGTAAACCCATTCATTACATGCTGGTCAAAAACTTTCTGTGTCAGAGGTTTGGTAAGAGGATCAGCAATGTTGTCAGCAGAGGCCACCTTGGTGATGATGATATCACCACGCTTTTGAATCTCCCGAATGATGTGGTATTTCCTTTCCACGTGCTTGCTCTTTTAATGGCATCTGGGTTCCTTTTCCTGGGCAATGGCTCCCGTGTAATCGTAGAGTAACGGGATGGGAGTATTAGAGGAAACTACGCCAAGCTCCAAGATGAACTTGCGCAACCACACCGCCTCCTTTGCAGCATCCGATGCGGCAATGTATTCGGCTTCTGTTGTTGAATCCGTCGTAGTGTCCTGCTTCTTGTTTCTCCAGCTCACAGCACCACCGTTCAACAAGAATACAGACCCTGATGTCGACTTTCGATCATCAATATCCGACTGGAAGTCTGAATCTGTATATCCCAAGACTTGGAGATCACCATGCCCATAGACCAAGATGTAATCTTGCGTCCGTATTAGATATTTGAATATGTTCTTTACTGCATTCCTGTGTTTCTCGCCATAACAGGATTGGTAACGACTTACCACTCCCACTGCATGGCAGATGTCTGGCCTAGTACACATCATGGCATACATCAAGCTTCCTACAGCTGATGCGTAAGGGCATCCAGCCATAGCTTTCTTTTCCTCAACACTTTGCGGAGCCATCCCTTTGGACAGATGGATACCATGTCCTAAGGAAAGGAATCCTTTCTTTGAACTATTCATATGGAATCGTTCAAGAATCTTCTTGATGTATCCATGTTGTGATAGTCCCAGTATTCTCTTTTCTCGGTTTCTGAACAACATAAGGCCTAAGATGTAAGAGGCTTCTCCAAGATCTTTCATCTCGAAGGTATGGGATAGCCAAATCTTTACACTGGTCATCATTCCTGTATCATTCCCAATGATAAGGATATCATCTACGTAAAGCACGATGAACACGATAGCGCTCCCACTAAGCTTCTTGTACACACAAGGTTCATCAAGATTCTGCACAAAATCACAACTCTTTATGGTTTCGTCAAATCTGATGTTCCAGCTACGAGAAGCCTGTTTGAGCCCGTAGATGGATTTCTTTAGCCTGCATACTTTACCATCCTCAACTATGAAGCCCCGGGGCTGCTCCATATAGATATCCTCCTCGAGGTATCCATTGAGGAAACCTGTCTTGATGTCCATCTGCCAGATGTCATAGTCAAGAGATGCAGCTATAGCTAGCAGTGTCCTGATGGACTTAAGCATGGCCACAGGAGAGAACGTCTCATCGTAGTCGATGCCTTCTCTCTGTGTGTAGCCCTTGGCTACGAGCCATACCTTGAAAGTCTCTACTTTCCCATCAGGTCCCATCTTTCTCTTGAAGATCTATTTACACCCAATGGGTTTTACCCCTTTAGGTGGATCCTCTAGGGTCTATACACCATTTTTATGCATGGAGTCAATTTCTAACTTCATTGCTAACATCCATCTATCCATGTCATGATCCGCGAGTACTTCATCAAATGAAGAAGGATCACTATCAGGTTCACCTGACACATGGAATCCATACCTTTCAGGGGGTGCAACCACCCTCGAACTCCTTCGAAGAGGTATGGGGGTTTCATCTTTATTTATCTCTTCAGTTTCTGGTTCAGGAATCTCAGAATCCTCAGGGGATTCAGTGAGTTCCTCTACTCATTTCTATCTTGACCTTTAGAGAAATCATCCTCTAGAAATTTCACATCCCTAGAGACAAAAACATTTTGGGTCTCAGGGTCATAAAGCTGGTATCCAATACCATCTTTAACGTACCCAATGAAGTAGCGCTCATGAGTGCGGGATTCTAGCTTACTTGCGTCCACGTTCTTTGCATGGACCAAGCATCCCCAAACCCTCAAGTGTTTAACACTAGGCTTGGTACCATACCAGAGCTCGTGAGGAGTCTTTGGTATAGACTTGCTACGAATCTTGTTCAGGATATAAATTGCAGTCTCTACTGCATATCGCCAGAAACTAAGAGGTAAATGTGATTTTCTCATCATTGAATGGACCATGTCCCTGATGGTCCTCTTGCATCTTTCAGCAACACCATTAAGTTGGGAAGTTCCAAGAGGAGTGAGATTGGAGACAATTCCATTCTCTTTAAGGTATACCTTGAATTCATTTGAGAGGTACTCACCACCTCAGTCAGACTGAATCCGTTTGATCTTCCTATCAGTTTGGTTCTCACCCAAAGCCTTAAACTCTTTGAACTTTTCAAAGGTTTCAGATTTATGACATAGTAGGAAGACAAACCCGTATCGCGAATGGTCATCAATAAACGTCAGATAATATCGATATCCATTTCTAGTCGTGGTACTGAAGGGACTACATACATCAGTATGTATTAGGTCTAGAATACCTTCGCTCTCGTAACCTTGTTACGGAAAGGCGTTCTAGTCATTTTACCTCGAATGCAATGTTCGTAGGTAGGTAAAGATTGCACCTGTAGAAAATATAAAGGTCCGTCCTTTATCAATCTATTGATCCTATCAACAGATAAATGACCAAGTCTTTGATGCCAAATCATATTCGAATGATTTCCATCCTCCCTGGATCTCTTGGGGTTTCCATTATCAGTGGTAGTAACATTCATGACATATTCATCAATGCACAATTCATAGAGTCCATCAGAAGTCAAAATACCATCCGCAATATATTTATCATAATGGCTTATGATTAATTTATTTCATAAAGTGAAGGAATATCTATTTCTAACTAACATAGATACAGATATTAAATTCCTCCTAACTTCAGGTACCTAAAGACACTCTTTAAGTACTACGACTCGACCATAGATAATGATAGTCTGCAGGTCCCGACGGTGACTGCTGCAACACTTGCATTAGGTCCCATCTAGATGACTATCTCCCCATGCTCCAAATTTCTAGTTTCCTGAAACAAATGTAACGAATTGCATACATGAACAGAAGCACCAGAATCTACAACCCAACTTCCTTCTCGTCCAATGAGAAAGCTAATTTCAATGATGAAAGTAGATTTCATACCTGTTGGGGCTTTACCTTTGTCAGCAGACTTCAGGTAATCTGGGCAGTTATGCCGCTAGTGCCTCGGCTTCTTGCAGTGATTACAGACATTGGACTTTTTCGATGTCATCATTGTGGAAGCACTAGAATACGAACCAACTCCTTGATTCTTCTTCTTTCTCTTCGGGGCCGGGCCCTTCCGAGATCCTTACTTCCGCCCGCGCTTTCCTCTTACTTGTGCAACCATTGCACTAGCAGAGGGGTCGTCCTTCTTCATGACGTCTTCCGCAGACTTCAATGCAGCTAACAACCCAGCGTTAGTGAAGTCGCCTTTGTTCATGTTGTAAGACACGACAAAGTTGTTGAAAGACTTAGGAAGCGACATGAGAATGAAATCAGCTTGCATTTCAGAATCCAAGTAGGCTCCCAGGGTTTCTAACTCAGAGAGGTACCAAGAAATTTTGAGTACGTGTTCTCTGACAGAGGTCCCTTCCTGCATCTTGCAGTGAATAAGCTCTTTCATCACATTGTAACGTTGTGTGTGGTTTATGTCACCGAGCATCTCCTTCAGATTCAGCATAATCTCTTGGCAATGGTTCATTTCCACATGTTTCTTCTGAAGCACATTGGACAATGACCCAAGGATGTAGCACCTTGCCAGATTATGATCTTCATCATATTTCTCATTATATGATTTATCTTCCACAGTCTTAGGGATTGCTATCTTGTCCTTGGTCAGCACATAAGAGACGCGCTCCGCGGATAGGACAACATCCAAATTTCGGATCCAATCCGAATAATTTGGTCCGGTCAACTGGTTGACCTCCAGAAGCTAGCTAAGTGGGTTCATGGACTTCATTTCTGAAATTAAGAATGCACTATATTAGAATATATAAATGATTATATATTCAATTTTAAAATATTTGATTAAGGTATTTTAAATCAAATTTGTCTTGCTATGTCAACTTTGAAAGATTATTCCCTTATTTTCTTTCAAAGTAAGAGATATACTTACTGATATATCTCAAGCAAGATCTGGGATCTCCTTTCCTATCTTTGTCACATTCCAATAATATGAGAACTTGTGACTCCAATAAAAAGAAGCGGGAACTCATTTCGCCTTGCAAGTCTAATTTGCATTCCCAATTCGGTCTTTAACACCCGGGCCTACCGCCCCTAAGATGATGTTGACCCGTTATTAATTGAACCAACCGTCAACAGGATTAGAACTCGCTATGCGCAATCCAATATCACTCCAATAATATGAGGACTCGATATTGGGGTCACTACGCATACGGCCTTACTCTTTCGAGAAGCAAAGAGCCCGATCCAGATGCGCTTGCATATAAGAGCAGTCACTTCGGACATGCGTCTCCTACATACAATCTCTGGCGACGGAACCCTTCGCCTTGACAGGAGACCATGGATGTCACTTATGTTATCCTCCACCTCTTATTCAAATTTTATAATTAATATCGTGAATCATATTCACATAATCAATTCTTCCAAGGGAAATACACATCTATTCATAATAGAGTGTTTATTGGACATAATTAATTTATTCATATTAAATTAATCATTAATCCACTCATCAATCAATAAACTTGATTATTACTTGAATAGTAGGTATAATCTCAAAGTACGTATTATTCGTATTTTAATAATTAGAAAAATACACTTTGACTTCTTCGGCATTATCCAGTCCCTACCCATTGTCATGGCCAGTACGGACGAGAGTGGGATGGACCACATACGTTGCAACCTGCGACCCCACTGCTCTCCGATTAGGCACCATATCCACCACAGGAGAGGATAATACCAGATAGATCATCATGTACTTTGAGATGCTCATCAATTTTTCAACAGAAATTATACCATATAATATATATCAAAACAATTTTGATTATATTATAAGGAGATTTGCTAAACAAATCCCCAATCCTATTCAAGTAAGAGGGGTTTTCATGTAAAAGTTGTCCTATAACTATTGTAGGATAAACTAAGGTTTTTCATGAAAAATATTTGTTGATTTCATGTCAACCAATGATCAAGATCAATTATCTTATCATTATGGTTTAGGAAAATGTCATTCAATGAAATAATTATCTCTTTAAATATTTCACAAATATTTATCACTAATTATTTCAGAAAATTAACAATTAATTTCATTAACATATTTGAATGACTTATCACAAGGTTCATGATTAAAAGATGTCAATTTCTAGCAGTGACCCTCAATCACTAAAATTAACTTATCTTTATTAATTTAAATCCAAAAATTGCAAAATAAGTTTCCTAAGATTGTGGTTTGATGAAACGATTCGAGAATTGTTCTCGTGATCATGTGGTTTCATCATTGATTTAAAAATTTTTAATCTCCGCCGCATCTAGCGACTAGTCCGACTAGTTGCCGCGATTGCATATGATGCGATCGACACGCTTTCGTGATGCGCTTAAGGATTCTCAATATCCTTCAAGTGGTATCAGAGCCATAGGTCGAATAAGCTTTTGGATGTGATCCATAGACATAGGACGACTTGGGTTTGAAAAGGTCGCGAAAATTTTGTCGCATTTCAATTTTCGCATCTCTGTCTAATTGAATTTTTCAGTACTGTTTAAAAGGCAGTAGAATAAACCTACAGTATTTTTCTGAAATTTTAGATAATTTTTCAAATTTTAAGGATTTTTCTAAGTTCAAGCAGATAAAAAGTCACTATTTTTTTTTATTTTTGAAAAATATCAAATGACATGAAAATGCAAAATTTTACAAATGAAGAACACTACAACAGGAATATTCACAAGTTTTTGCAGAATTTTTAGAGCACGAAAACATTTATTTTTATGAAAATAGCAAGGAAATTAAAGGTTTGGAGTACAAGGACTATAGTGCAATTATTTGAAGTTTCTTCCTTAAAATATAGCAAAAAATAAACATGGGGGCAGATAATGCAAATTATCCAATAAATCATTTGCGTTGCACGTGACTTTCTAGAGCACAGGGACTGTTTTATAATTTTCGAAGGTTTCATGTGTGCCTTTGTATTATTTCCAAATTTTTATTTAAAAATTCTCCTAGGGTTCCTGGGCCCTTCGTATCTTCTAAACAGGGACAAGGGGGACAACTGCCTTCTTCAACAATAAGACAACGCGCAGGCGACGGGTGAGGCACGCGACAGGACTTCGGAGCGGCACAAGCCGCTTGGGGGTGGCCTGACGGTGCGCTGCGCGGGATTCGCCGTGTGCGAAACATGAACCTCGTGCGGTTGGCCGGAGGTGGTCTGGCGGACGGAGGCATGAGCGAAGGCTGTTGCGGGCATGTGCGATCTGTAAGAGATCGGAGTGGAGGTCGGCGACTTGGAGGTCAAGCGGCCCGGCAAGACTACTGACTGAGCGGAGCTGGCCTGGCCGCAGAGGCGAAGGAAGGAGCTCGGGGCAGGCACCGCGGGGGGAAGAGAGCCACGCGCGTCGTGGCCCGGCGGCGGTCGCCGCTACTACAGATTTATTTTTTTTTGATATATGTAAACATATTTGATAATGAAAGATTTTTTTAATTTTTTAAAATGTAAACTATAAATGGAGATTAAAAGTTTTTTTTTATTTTTTTAAACAGAAACCACATAAATAGACAGGAACAGAAATAATAATTCTATTATTATATTATTATTATTATTATTTTAAGATGATCCTGCAAAACAAATGTAGAGAGAGAAGAAAACAACTATATGTTATTTTTTATTCTTTTTTATTTATTTATCAACAAAGTAGGATGTGTGAATGGGTTCGATCTTGCGATATGGAAGATAGACCCAAATCTTCGGTCACTGTGCGTGACCGGAGTTGATAGATTATGCGAGGTAGAATGGGAACGTGCTGAGATCAAGAAATTGAGATGGAAAATCTATGTCGGATCAGAAAATGTGTGGTGAATTTTTTTTGGGAGTTTATGATCTAAAGATTAATCTAGGAAAAAAAATTAAAACTAAGATTTATCTAAGGAAAATAACGGAAAAGAAAATGGATCTCTCCTCAGGATCGGATACGCCATGATGGCCTCGACGAGGGCCGACTCGCTGTCATCGGACGGTTCGGAGGCTGGGCACCCTTCTTCGACAAGATCGCTCTCGGAGATCGGGCTCCTCTCCACCAAAGATTGATAAAATAATGAATGAGGGAGGAGGAAGCCAATAAAAAGAGAAAAAAATAAAAAAGAAGGTATATACAAATAAGGAATACTTTAATTGGTTATTTAAATAAATTAAATTAATAATTTAATAACTTATTTAATTAAAAATGAATTTCAGATTTAAATAAAAATTAATTAGCCACATTAATGGTGGTTATTTAAGGTATGGAATAATATCTTATATACAAGGCATGTTTTCGTATCCAATAAATAAATAAATAAAATATTTATATAATTAAATATAAATTCCATAATTAAATTAAATTAATTAATGTTAGATATTTACCTTTTCTGGTGATTTATATGTAAGGAAATTAGTAGTATACAAATATTATGTACCTATAATACAATATACACATGTACACATAAGGAAATAGATTTTATATTATTTTATTTTATTTTAAATGAAGATAATATTTATAATTATGTATATTATGTATAAAAAAATAAATATGAATAAATATGTAAAAAAGCAAGTGGTAAAACTGCATAAAACACCCCAGAAAATCAACTTTTCAAATGTAACTACAAAAATTATGAAACCATGGCCATTGAACGATAATTTAATTTAGAGTATAATGGAAGCGAGTTTGATTCATTTGAGTTTGTATGGAGTCGGAATTGATCTTTCAATACCATTTTACATCTTTTTCTGAGTGTGATTATTTGCAATATGTACATTATTTTATTTTGTAATTATTTTTATTATTTACAAAACATTTTTATTTACAACTTTTGTTTACAAAAATATTTAATTTGAAGTCAATTTATGCACAAATAAAATAATATAAGTTTCATACAAATATACAGGGAAAAATTTACAAATTATTTTTGGATTTTTTTAATTAAAAACCCTATCTCCTCCTACTTTATTCCTGATCGATCAGGTCAAGTTTTGACCTTCTCTCGGGTTCGGGTCAGTCTGCATTTATTTTATAAATACATCCTTCATTTTTCTTTTCTTTTTCTTTTCTTCTTTATTCTTTTATTTTGAATATAAAAAGTGTTTAAAATTCTTATTTAACAAATGCATGCAAAATTGTAATTTCATGGAATTAGTAGGTATTTACAGGTATTTGGCTTAGGAAATGAAGCTAAAACAAAAGAATAAAGACGATGAATCGTGGATTCATCAACGTCCATCCCCGTTTTAGAGGCATCAGATCAACTTTCCTGGTGGATATGACACGCACGCTCACCTTCGATTTGAGCTATAAGATCTACCACCTAACGGTCATAAAGAATGTACACTGCAGTCGAGGTCAGAACTGTCATATCGAGCCACGCATCGCCCCCCGCCTGCAAGGGTATTTTGCACTTCTTTCCTTGTAGATATTTTTTTATCTTGTTTCAGTCCAATAAAAATAATTTGTAGTTAAAAACATTTGGATTAAGACACATGTAGTTTTTATATCTGCATATTAGTCCAGTCGAGTTGAGTTCACGTGGGTCCACACATGCTTTTGTGGGAAATTTGTAGCGCATGTCCTAAACTTCTTTTCTGTTACCGAATGCTTTAAATATTTTGAGAAATTACACTTATACCCATGTTTGTCTGGATTCACATGATGCGCATGTGCTTGCTGGGTTAATTGCATAAGGCCCTCAAACTTGTCAAACTTGTTATCTCCTAGGCCCTAGGAGTTAAAATTATTGTAGATTGGTCCATGTAAACTTGTTTTAATTACTTGTCTTATATTTAGTGCAATAAATACTATATTAACTGCAAAAATTTCCTAAAATGTACTTGTGGTTCCTGATTGCATGCATTCTTTATGGTAATTTTTACTTGTTAATTTTCATGCATTTTCTATTATTAAAAATTTAAAAACACCATAAAAGTCCCCGTTTGTTTTGGAAAATACATAAAAGTTCGAAAAATCATCTAAAAAATCTAGAAAAATTATTGAAGTTGCCTTTCATTATCCATTAGCCCCTTTATAAATTTTGTTGAAAAATAACCTGTAAAAGCCTAAGAACTAAAAAACAATTAAAAACTTATAAAAATCATAAAATCATAGAAAAATCCAAAAATATTGCTTCCAGTACCTATTTGTAGATAGTTAGCTCTAGTTTATTAAAAATAATCTCTAGGATTTTGAGCTTTTTAATAATTTTTAATTTGCAAAATAGTCCTGGTTGTCCACTATTTTCCTATTTTGTCACTGTTTGATTTTTAGAAAATCACAAAAACATCTGAAAAATACCCAAAAACTACCAAAAACACTTTAAATATATAAAACCCAAAAATGTTTTTACTTTAATTTTGTTATCATTTTTGACCCCTTTAAAAATACAAAAAGATTATGTATGTTCATTTTTGTTCCTTGTGCTTATTTCCTTCACCCTGAAAAATTTAAAACCTACAAAAGTTGAAACCACTAAAAATAATAAAATCTCTTGAAATGGACTACTTAGTATATAACGTGCTCCTAGAGTTCGACCCTGGTCACTATACCAGGTTAATAAAAGTAGCAAATCCACTTGTTTCTTCTGTTCGATTTCTTAATTCATTTATTTTTCTCATTGATCACTTGATTGATTAGGATCACAATGACATCTGCTTAATTAATAACTTAATCCTAGTCGATCGAACGACCATCAGGCTCTTCATTGGTGTTTCCGTTGAAGGAAGGAAGAAAAGCCAAGAACCGCACCTTTAACTCAAAATGTCTGTGTACTACAAAAATCTGTATCCACTTAGCCATCTAGCTGGTGCTAGGATTGTAAGTTTCTTTGAGAGTAGGCTTGGGAAAATTTCTCCTTGGCTCATCTATCAGCCCTCCACGGTGTCCATATCCTTGTTCATCATCATTCCATCCTCCTCATCTACTCTCTCTATCCTCATATTATTCAGTATGTATTAGAAGATGACCTGATCTAGAGCTTGATATGTGAGCTATTGTTGAATGGACTAAATAGATGCAAGAAACTGCGCATTCACGGTGTTCTGATCTGGCTGTGGGCCTTGATCTAGCTGATTTTGTCCCTTCCCTTTTCCATGAGGATCCATCTATGATTTAGACTCAAAGGAATGTATCTGAACGGGGTCCAGTGTTGGATCTTGATCTCCACATGAAATGCTTACGATTAGACTGGAAAACTATGGCTTCGAATGGAAAGGATGATATGGAATTAGGTTCGATTCCAGATGTGTGTGAATGTAGCATTTGATATGACTTAAGATCGATCTCCATCCACAAGGGGTGAATGCAGGGACAAGAGTGTTCACTGTTTATTTGAATAAAGGAAGAAGTCAATAAGTCTAGAGATCGATTTGCAAGGTTCGAATAGGGTTATTGAGAATCACCTCGAATAACTAAAGATGTCAAGTTCATGGAATCGATGTGATGTCAGCAGGGTCCTGACTAAACCATCCATGAGGTGACATCTTGTATAGAAGCGGAGTAGATGAGGAATGGAATACATATATGAATAATAGATGAAGTGACGAGGAAAATATCAGGAGGCTTAAAATGAGTGAGGCAAGAAGAATTGATAATGGATAAAAAATAAAAGGGCGCAAGTGTGAAAGATTGGATCTTTGACCTAAATTATAATTCAAACGAACACCAAACAAAATAGGTTCACCAACTCACACAATGTGAATTCGTAAGAGTTCGTTTATATTTATCTTTTCTATATTATATTTTTTGTTTTCAAGAAAGCAAGTCCTTAGAGGCTAGCCGTATAGGAGGGCGAATACTACCAGAAAAGTATCACATACTTCCAACTTCATTTGTAACATGTAACCGACACTTTTTCAAGAGAATCATTACTATTGGATCTATATACACTAGTCAACCAAAGAATAGAGGAGGAAGCCAATAGGAAAAACCAATGCATCCCCCTAGTAGGGTACTCAGACGAGGAACGATGAGACAGATAACCATGAGGGCATGACCTAAGCACAATACTTCAGACCAAGTCGGATATTCTACACAAGGTGAGAACACTATCATCGACAAGGCCCTACTCGCCCATGTATGCTAGAAGTGCCAATACTTCGTGAATCTAGTCAATAATATGGCAATATTCAGGTCAGGTTTTTGGCTCTATTTTCCTAGGGTCATGCCTCACTCAGTTGGGAATGTACCTGAACACAATATGGGCTTTATGAACCCCAAATAATGATGTTCATTACGAATTTATTTTGATCAAACTTTATTACAGAGTCCCCTCATTTTATTTTTTTTGGGTTTTCACTTTTTGAAGTATTTTTCAAAATAGTCCACCTAATGATTTTTTATATATTCTTTCAATTCTTAAGTGAGAAAAAGTAGAGGGAGTTAGTGGAAAAGTTGTTCAAGTGGATACTAGGATGGAAATATCGGTGAGGCCCCCAAGTGAACAATCACCGAGCAATGGACCTCATAGATTATTGATGTCCAAAATGTCCAAGGTACCTATATTATTAGAAATTAATTATTGCAAAATAAAATATCTCTCTCATAAAATAACAAGAAAAATCTACACTAAGCAGGCCGCTCTTCGCTTACTCTCTCTTTCTCTCTCTTCTTTGCTCTCTCCAATCAGCTTCTGAAGTAGGAATTGATCTCCTCACAGCTTGGGTGCACTGACTCTCCTAGAAAAGTCACCTTCGCCACGAGACCCTCGCAAAGAACTTAATAAAGAAATTAGGCAAAAAGAGATAAAAAATTATTTATAAAAGACATAAAAAGAAAGAAAATAAAATGGATAATATGTGCAAAAATTCTATCATGCAGTGCTCCTCAAAAACTGCATCATTTGGTCAATCGGTCTCTCGAGGTTCCTCATGTATGATCTAGAAGGATCTATGGTGGATGACAAGTCAGATCTGACAATCATTGTATGGACCCCTCTTACAGTTCTAGGTACTCAAACAACCAACTAAGTCAACAATCAACCCACGATGTATGATAATGTAATGTAAATGTGAGTCAAAATTTATTTTTATTTTAACTGCAAAATATGTGTATAGTATATAAGTGTAGTGTCTCATATCACTGAGAGCATTGGGGATAGGGAAATTATTATCTATTACTAAAAATAAATAATAAATTTTTTTGTACTTTTCTACTTTTTAATTTTTGGTGGGATTTTAATACTTTTATATTTTATCTTTTGAGCTTTTTTTAATTTTTATTTTCTTTTAATATCTTTCTGATGTTTAATTTCTTTTTGTTTCAAAGATATAATATATTTATATATCATATATAATAATAAAGATATTATAATGTATATAATAAGTTCTATATGGGATATATATAGTAAATATATGTTAATATATACAAGAATAATAATTTTTTTTAAATATTTTTAAAAATATATAAGGTTTTTAAATACTAATAATATTAAAAATAAATATACAACTAATATTATTTATATATAAGCTATATGAGGTTTTATATTTTAAAATATAGCTATAAATAACTGAAATCGATAAAACAAAATGTTTTGTGTTTTTTTCTCTAAAAATTCTCTTTTTTGTGATTTTTCTAATAAGTTTTGCTAATATTTAGGTATTTTTAATTGATAAAATATAATAAAACAATAATATAATAAATAAGCAATTTTTAAGTTTTAAAAATATATAATAAGTCCAAAAACCCCAAAACTATTTTTATTATATTCTATATAACATAGGGAAAAATAAGAAATAGAAACAAATATTCTTTGATTTTTAAGAAATTTTTCTTATTTCTAGAAATCTTTTAAAGTTTTTCAGTTTTAAGTGTTGTTATTTAATATTTTTTTGTAGTTTTTAGTCTGGGGTTACTATATATAGTAATATATATTGTAAATTTTAAAGTTAGTTTTATATTTTTTTTGCATCTTTATAGATAAATATGAAATAAATAGCTTCTATATGATTTTTAGTAATAGGAAAAATTCTAAATAAAAATATGAGCATGCATGGGAAATATTTAAGGCATTCACAATAATTGTTTCCAAACTATATGCAGTGCTAGAGCTATTTAAAAAATAAAAAGATAAATAAATAATTACATACCAAACATGGGTATATTTGCAATAAAAAAGGGAGTTCTGTGCAAAATACCCCAAAATATTGCATGTATTTAGACGATTATATTATACTAAATGGAAATATAGGAAAACATGATGGCTTCATTGCAATTTTCACCCACCTCATGTGGCCCACCAGGTGAGGAGACCTGACATGGACATGAATGTAATTTTTAATAAGTCCAAGGGTCCTCTGGAATTTTTACAAGAGTTTTTTAAACTAAATATAATATTTATAGGGATGATTTGTCATACAAAAAGGTGCAAGGGTTACTAATTACTTTACCCACTAAAGGCACGTTATCGGGCGATGGAGTTTGCACCACTCGACATGATCTACGATAGAGGAGGACGATGCTCCGCCTCTTGAATGGATGACCCGCATTATATCTGGGTCATGTTCTTCATTGAATGGTGTTGAAGGCTAGAGGGAGAACAGAGTAGAATATGAACCTTCTCGAACTTCGATCTTCAATTCCTTCATCCTCAGGCCACCAAACTCCACACCGATGGGTGCTACACCTTCTTGGGAGGTCGTTGCTTCCGTAGGAGGAGTCAAGCATGTACAAGCCCCATCGGAGGGGGCCTAGAGCTTCAACCGCATGGAGCTCTGTTATCTGCTTTGACTCATGCTCTAGGTGTCTACGGGGCACTTACTCTTGCATAAAATGAAAGAGGACGACGAGAGGGTTGTAGCCATCGCACTATTGAATATGGATGCACAAGGGAGAGATGAGAGGAAGAGCTCTAGCGATAGGCAATGGAGGGTGCTTGCCAAATCTCGATTCTTGTAGAATTGAGGGTGAATCCTGGTGGAAAGGTGGAGCATGCAATGGAGAAGGAGAATGGAATGAATGCGGGTTGGATCTCAGGCAAAGAAAGTGGAATTCAGGACTGGAGTCTAGTGCTCCAGCAATTTTATATCTTAAAATGACATTAAAGTGTAGGCTAATTAATGAAACTATGGTTAAATCTAGGCCATTGGAAAGAAATGCAAGAGAGAAATACTACCTAGCAGTTGGCATAGGTGAAATACCTATATCAAGGAAAGGGTCGTCGGAGGGGCTCAGGCAACTCCTTGAATCAGTCGAATCTACCCCTTATCAGCATCAATTGGGCTCGGAGGATTGTAGTATCACTGTAAGATTCAACGAGGTTGAATCCTAATGGAATTACGAGGAGGAAACATGATCAAAACTCAAAAGGGGATTAGCCATGTCTTGTTTATAGATAAGGAAGAGGCTGACTTTGAGGGTAGGTTGCTTGCTGGAGACAAAGAGTTGGTGGATGGTATGGTGATGGTGAGGTAGAGGGAGATATGGGGAAGATGTTTGATGAAGGGATCAACGATCATCGAGACCTAAATCTCTTCCAAAAAAGTGGAGAAAGTCATAGGTCACGAGACCTAACAAGGTGGCATGGAGGGTCGGACAATTAACCAGCGGTCAACAGTCCGCGCTTCCCGGTTGGTCCATATTGACCAACCAAAAAAAAAGGGAATTCTCTTATTAAATAAATTTAAAATAGTAATTTATTTATTTAATTTTGGTGAATACATGAAAAATGTTTGCAATTTTAGTGGTACTGTTAGGTATTTATTTTTACAAATCTATTTATTATGTGCTAATATTTACATGAAGGTATTTAAATTTTATTTTGTGTTTTATTTTTATTCTTTTATTTACATGTTTTATATATTTATAGCTTATTTAAATAAATATTTACATGTTTTATTTTGTCTTCCGGATTTACTTTTTTCTTAAATAAACATATATAGGTGCATGATAGGTCTAGTTTACTTATGTGTTTTACTACTTTAAGTATTTCAATGAAATTTTGATAATTTTTATTTTATATTTTTATTTTAATATAAATATATTTACAATGATATAAAAACATAAAAGAAATAAAATAATAATAAAAGAATTTACCCTTTTATTTATATACGAGTATATCGCACAATGGGGACCCAAAAGCCAACTTTTTTTTCTTGGAGTTTCTCTACCCTATCTAACCATATTTTATTCCTTATCGGCCAAGTCACCATAATGATTAGGCCTCATAATTTAGAATCACTTAGTGTCTTTGACACTTCACTATTTTTCTTTTCTTCCTTTATTCTTTTATTTTGAGATTAAATTAATATATTTATACAATGTATATAGTCAATTATTGAGTGTTATTTTGCCTAAATTAATGCTATAAACATGAATTTAGCTTTGGATTTAAGGCAAAATGAAAGAATAAAGGTGTTGAAACAAATATTCATTTTTATCCACGGAGTACAAACTAATCCACCCAAGACCTGACATCTTGAGAAAGAAAAGGATGGCATGTAGATACACAAGGAATAAAATGAAGATAAAATGAGAAATATGTCAAAGTGAGAGAAATAAAAAGTAGTGTAAAAAGAAGTAAGATGAAAATGCATGTGCTGGTATGTGATCTTTGACCTAAACTAGATTCAAACAAACACCAATGTAATTGAGTTCTCCAACTCAATACTAGTGAAGCCATGAAAATTTGGATATTTTTCTTGTTAATTTTATTTGTAATCAAGAAAACTTTCAAACTTAGGTCCTTAGTGCTACCCCTATAGGCAAGTGAGTACTATAAGACAAGCATCATGTACTTCCCACTACCTTTGTAAATAGTATCCTATACTTTTTAGTGGTCCTTGATATCAGATTTGAGCCCGCTACTCAATCAAAGAATAAAGAGTGGAAGACAATGCAGTGAATCAAATACTTCCCCCTTGTGGGGTATGGATGAACTCAACTTTGGCAGGGGTCTAAAATATCCTCACGAAGAGAGAGAAGATACTGTTGCTGAGGCGACCACTCACTAAAGTTATGTGATCAACAATCAACCAACACAAGCAATGAAATAGATAATCAAAATGAGGGGTTAAAATTTATTATAATCCCATATATAGATGTATAGTGGAAGTATGTATAGGGGATAAAAACAAAAATTGACTAAAAAGACAACAAATGTTTTTGAGTTTTTGAATATTTTTTATTTTTATGGTTTCTACTTATTTTTTTTTGGAATTTTTGTTTTTTTATTTCTAATGGATTTTTAATTTTTAAATTTGTATATATTTTTTATTTTGTGATTTTAATACTTCCTTTTCTATTTAATTAGTTATAATATAAGTATATATAACATATGTATGTATTGTAGATAATAAAGACAAAAAGATAAAATTAAAAGTAAACAAAAAAATATCCTAAGATAAAATATTTTTGGGATTTTTGATAATTATAAAAATATTTATTGTAATATAAGTAAATATATCTATATAAAGTATACATGATTTTATATTTATAGATATAGCTATAAATACTCAAAATTCAGGAAATAAAATGCTTTTATATTTTTTAGAGTTTTCTCTTTTTTGGTGATTTTCTTATAATTTTTACTAATTTTTAATTAAGTTAAAATGTTAAAAAATTGACTTTTAATTATATGCCGAATTATTTTGGAATTAAAAATAGCTAAAAAGTCCTAAAATTTTCCAAAACTATTTTTAATAAATAGTGAATATAATAAACCAAATTTATAAAAATAAATAAATATTTCTCATTTTTATTAGATTTTTTATAAGTTTTATAAGGATTTTGGGTCTTTAATTTTTAGTTTTTCTATTTTTGGGATTTTCGGTATGTATGTCCAAAATAAGGTAATAAAAAAATATTTTTTTGAATTGTTCAAACCATTTTTATATTTTTAATATTTTTTAACCTTAGACAGTGAAAAATAGCCTTGTTTTTTATTTTTAATAAAAAGAAATATAGGATAATATACCTTCATAAAAATATATGCGGTAGAATGATATATAAGGTATTTATCCTAATCTTATAAAAGACTTTTGGAGCACATGGGCTATTTAAAAAAAATAAAATCAAGAAAAGGAAATACAACATGGTAGGGGTGTTTTTTCAAATATATTAGGTGTAGGCATTGTGTCCTAGCATCCCAAAGAATTTCAGGGCAAAAATTACAAACGTACAAATATTCCCAATAACATATACATGGAGGGGTATTATGCAATTAATCCATAGCACGGGGTGGAAGATGAAAATATTCCACAAAATATTAAATTAATATTATAAAAACTTGGACTAAAAAGAAATACAAAAAGGTAGAGGGTCTCAGTGTAAAATACTCAGTCCCCTCACACGTACATGCACACAAGGTGATGTGGAATGGGCCTAAATGTAAATATGAGAAGTTCAAGGGACTAATCACAAATGATACAAAATATTTCTAACTACAAATGAAAGTTTATAAATTTAAAAATAAAATACGAAAAAGAAGGGGGTTTAAAGTGCAAAATACCCCATTAAATCAATCTAGTGGCACAGATGAATCCAGTTGATGCGTGGCGTGATATGGACGACGATGATGCTTCAGGGATGAAGATTTATGATTAGGATCGAATGGATGCTAATGCACTTCATCCAACGGTGACTGCTTTTCTAGGGGTTGTTCTTGATCGGACGGCGGAGACGACTGATGAATCACTGATCTCACTCTTTGTTCTTTTATTTTAGCTATTTATCTTGGAAAAGCATCATGTAAATAAGTGTAAATACCATAAGTTAGCATTTGGCATGAATATGTTATCTATACATATTTAGCAAGTATTCATGAAAAAATGAAGAATAAAGGAGAAGGAAAAAGATGGAGGTATTTAGAATAAATACATGTGACCCGAACCTCAAGAGAAGGTCAAACATTGACCTAATCGTCAAATAAAGTAAGTAGAGGGAGATAGGGCATGCTCTATATTGTATATTTCATTTATATATGTAAATAATTATTTTTGGATAAAATAAAAATAACATGTTCTTCTTACCACCTTGTATATAGTCCTAAAAATAAAAAAGAAATCATAAAAATAAAATCAAAATTAAAATAAAATCCTCTCTCACTTGTAAAAAATACACGTATATATCCTTCACTCTCTATTTATTATATACATCTAAATCAAGAATAGAAATAAAATAAAAATGATTTTATACTCGAAAAATTATGTTGTAAATAAAATATAAAAAATTGGAGTATTTGTGCAAAAACACCAAAATAGAATAATTGTACAAAACACATAGGTGTATTATACCTGTATATAATACATTATACTGTATAGAGATTAGTTTATTCTTCCTAAAATAATTAAAAATCATAGAAAAACTCCTTGAAAAATAATAAATAATTTTCATTTTATTCATTTTTTCATTTAAGTTCATTTATTATTTTTAATTTAATTATCTTTATTTAACTCACTATTTTGTCCTCTATCGGTTTTTGTCCTTATCCTAGGCAGTCCGTGATTGGTCCACGCCAGCTTTGTTGACTCCGGTCAACTGTGTTGGACATGTGAGCCCCGGGCGAACCATTCTTACACTAAATGTTATTGTAATATATTTGTTTATCCATAAAAGTTATTGATGTTTCACTCCCTTTCTGAAATTAGATGAATGAAGGCACTATAAGGTCCCTCTATATAATTAGGGTTATGTGCCATGGCCATCTTGATGATCATATAACTGTTGATTCATTAAATGAATCATAGAGGCTGGTGTTTGAATGAATATCTAAAGAGTTAGATAGAGGACTCATCAAGCACCGTCAAATGATCATTAAGAGATGATCTCCAGCCTGAGTAGGAGATGGCAATCCTTTCTCACATAGGATAATATATGACCGACCTCTTGATGCAGGTCCTCTGCATGGGAATAGTGATTCGGAGGTGTCAGATTAGTTAGGTCAATGGGGTGACTTAACGAGATCGAGATAACCTAAGTCCTATGTAGAATGCTGTCACAGCATAGGCACACATCCTCTGATCGGAGACAGATGTGTTACTATATGTCTGAGTGTGTACATTTGGAAGATCAATAGGTTGATGACCTAACCAAGGTCTATACACCGGTGCGCTGGTGTGCATATAAGTTCATATGAGTAATACAATCTCTCAAAGGGATCATACAAGTTCACTTATGAACCGGAAGAAATGAGCTCACTAATGAGGCATTGGGACCGATCAAATTCCATGCATGGTCATCGTGCTTTGGAAGCATGACATGAACTTGAAGGTATGATATATGCTTTGGGAAAGCATATGATCAATACCGATTCCCAATGACCAAGATTGAGAAACTTGATGATCAAACCCTGAAGAAGACAGTGTAAATTGATCGACATCTTCAGGTTGATCATAGGTCTTCCAGTATGCAGGATGTACATGTATTGGGTATACTTGAGGGTGATGTGATCATAAACGATTGTATAACCTTGATGCTTCCATTCCGAGGGAGTGATGAAACAGGTCTGGATTTTAGTGACTCCTCTCAGTGGAGAAGCAATCTGATCTTGGTCCAATTGTTGGACATTGGTCTCAATGAGATTCAGATGCAATGAGAAGATTAGATTTGCGGTATTGATTTAATCAAGCATCTGTGGGAGGTACGTAAGATCTGGATATGAGATGAGATCTCAATATCCAAGTCACTATAGGTGGAACAATACAATCGTCCTATCCTTATCTCCAAGTATTTGCGGAGAAAACACATTATTCTTGATGGGGTTCAAGAATAATTCATTTGATGAAATATGTATCCAAGCAACAAGATGTTGATAATTAAATGAGATTTAATGATCAAGAATAATATGAGTGGGATTCATATTATGAGAATTATTATCCAAGATAATTAATTGGGATTTGGTTGTCAAGGATTACATATTATGGATAGTGATATCGATGATATCTGTGTATATATATTATAAATGTGATTTATAATATATTAGAGAGAGAGCACCTTTGTAAATAGCATTTGTTAATTATTAATGTGAATTGGATTTACATTAAGCAAATAGATGGAAATGCAATTTACAATTTAGTTTGGGCTGTGAATATGATTCACATATTTTCAATGGTATGATTGAAATATTCACTAATTAATTGGGAATTAATTTAGTGGATAATTTTGCAATAGATATACACTAATTAATTTGGAATTAATTTAGTGGATAATGTTGCAAGATAAACTAGAGGTAATGATATGAATTAAAAAGAGGAGATAATCCACCAAATCTCATGGGTGACGCCCCATGTGATTTAGGTGAAAAATTATCTTTTTAATTATCATATCATTATCTCGTGATTATTGATTTATTTATTGAATTAAATTATGTTGATGATAATACAACATATATTTAATTTAAAATAAATTAATATGTTGTTGTTTTTGAACAATTATCATGGCCATTGATTTAATATACATATCAATCTAACCATTGATTTTTTATATGCTATGGATTGTGATCCACGGACTTCCAATCTAATATAAATAGAGGGCAACCCTAGCCTCTACAAGGTACACAAAATAACAAGAGTACACGCCTACTATTTCTCTCTCTCTCTCTCTCTCATTCTCGTCCTCTCTCTCTCTAAGGTGGGCGTCCACCTTGTGCTTTGAGGGAAGAATCAATCATCTGCACTCCAGTTCGCTGTTGCTTCGATTACTCGTGGATATCCATCGATGGATTTCGTTGGACGAAGTAAGGAGATTCAAGGCTTGGATCTTCATCGAGGATTGCGGGAGGAACGTGTCTCATCATCGCGCCCACAAGTGCCATCTTCGTATATCGGACTTGAGTCAGGAGGATCTCTTGCTTTAGAGATCTTGATCGCAACCACGCTTCAAGAGGTATTTCTAATACTTTGTGGTTTGATGAAATGATCCAAGAAATGTTCTTGCGATCATGTGGTTTCATCACTTGATTAAAAATTTTAATTTCCGTTGCATCTAGCGACTAGTGCGATCAGTTGCCCCGATCGCATGAGATGCAATCAACACACTTTCATGATGCGCTTGAGGATTCCTCGTATCCTTCAAGTGGTATCAGAACCTTAGGTCAGAAAAGGTTTTGGATACGATCTGTAAACCTAGGACGACTTGGGTTTGAAAGTGTTGCGAAAATTTTTACTGTATTTTAATTTCGTACCTCTGTTTAATTGAATTTTTCAGCACTGTTTAAATTATTTAAACATGAAATTTTCAATTGAATTTTTTCCACATTAAATAAGGAAATCATAGGATCTGAGTTTATGTAATTTGGATTTCATTTACTCAAGATAGGGCCCTTTGAATAAACATGTATTCACTGTTGCGGGTACTGTGAATCTAAACATGATTAATGAGTTAATTACTATTTTGATGCACCTCGAAATTCGTAAAATATCACTTGGGTTCTATCATAAATCAAATTACAAATCTTAAGAAACTGATTTTGTGTAATTTGGATTTAAACTGATCAAGATATGTTGATTTTAGTGAGTAGGCGTCACTGCTGAAAATTGACGAATTTGATCACGAACCATGTGATAGTCATTGAAATAAGTTGATGAAAACTAATTGTTTATTTTATAAACTAATTAGTGATAAACATTTTTGAAATATTAAAGAGATAATTATTTCGTTGAATGACTTTTCACTAGAAAAGATGATAAGATAATTGATCTTGATCATTAATTGGTTGATATGAAATCATCAACAAACATTGTTTTCATGAAAAACCTTAGTTTACAATAGTTGCAGGACAACTTTTACATGCAAAACCATCTTGCTTGAATAGGATTGGGGATTTGTTAAGCAAATCTCCTTATAATATTATCAAAATGGTTTTGATGAATATTATGTGGTATAATTTCGGTTGAAAAACCGATGAGCATCTCAAAGTACATAATGATCTATCTGGCATTATCCTTTCCTGAGGTGGATATGGTGACTATTCGGGGAGCGTTGGGGTAGCGGGTTGCACCGGATGTGGTCCGTCCCACTCCCGTTGGTACTGGCCATGACAGCGGGTAGGGACTCGATAATGCCGGAGAAGTCAAAGTGTATTTTTCTAATTATTAAAATTCGGATAATATGTACTTTGAGATTATACCTACTATTCAAGTAATAATCAAGTTTGTTGATTGATAATTGGATTGATAATTAATTTAATGTGATTAAATTGATTATATCCAATTAAAACACTCTATTATGAATAGATGTGTATTTTCCCTTGGAATAATTAATTATGTGAATATGATTCACGATAATTAATTATTACAATTTGAATATGAGGCGGAGGATCACATTAGTGACATCCATGGTCTCCTGTCAAGGCAAAGGATTCTGTCGCCAGATGTTGTATATAGGAGACGCATGTCCAAAGTGACAGATCATGTCTATGATTTATTTGGATCGGGTTCTTTGCTTCTCGAAAGAGTAAGGCCGTATATGTAGTAACCCCAATATCGGGTCATCATATTATTGGGGCAATATTGGATTGCGTATAGCGAGTATTAAGCCTATTGACGGTTGGTTCAATTAACAACAGGTCAACATCATCTTAGGGGTGGTGGCCCCGGGTGTTAAAGACCGAATTGGGAAATGCAAGTTGGACTTGCAAGGCAGAATGTGTTCCTGCTTCTCTTTATTTGAGTCACAGGTTCTCATATTATTGGGATGTGATAAGGATAGAGAGGAGATCCCAGATCTTCCTTGAGATTTAGCAGTAAGTATATCTCTTACTTTGAATGACAATAAAGGGAATAATATTTCAAAGTTGACATAGCAAGATGAATTTGATTTAAAATGCCTTAACCAAATAATTTTTAAAAATGAATATATAATTAATTATATGTTCTAATATAGTGCATTCTTAATTTCAGAAAATGAAGTCCATGAACCCACTGAGTAGGCTCCTGGAGGTCAATCAGTTGACCAGACCAAATTATTCGGATTGGATCCGAAATTTGGATCTTGTCCTTTCTGCGAAGCGCATCTCGTATGTGTTGTCCAAGGACAAGATAGCAGAACCAAAGACTCCGGAAGATAAATCATATAATGAGAAATATGATGAAGACCATAATCTGGCAAGATGTTATATCCTTGGCTCATTATCCAATGTGCTTCAAAAGCAACATGTGGAAATGAACCATTGCCAAGAGATCATGCTGAATATGAAGGAAATGTTCGGTGACATAAACCGCACACAACGTTATAATGTGATTAAAGAGCTTATTCACTGCAAGATGCAGAAAGGGACCTCTGTCAAAGAACACGTACTCAAAGTGTTTGGGTACCTCTCTGAATTGGAAACCCGGGGAGACTTCATGGATGCTGACATGCGGGCTGATTTCATTCTCCTGTCACTCCCTAAGTCTTTCAACAACTTTGTCGTGCCATATCACATGAGCAAAGCTGATTTCACTAACGCTGGGTTGTTAGCTGCATTAAAGTCTGCAGAAGATGTAATGAGGAATGACGACCCCTCTGCTAGTGCAATGGTTGCACAAGTGAAGGGAAAGCGCGGTCAGAAGTAATGTTCTCGGAAGGGCCCGGCATAGAAGAGAAAGAAGAAGAATCAAGGAGTTGGTTCATCTTCTAGTGCTTCCACACTAATGACATCGAAGAAGACCGATGTCTGTCACCACTGTAAGAAGCCGGGGCACTAGCGGCGTAACTGCCCAGAATACCTGAAGTCTGCTGACAAAGTAAAGCCCGAGCATGTATGAAATCTACTTTCATCATTGAAACTAGATTTCTCGTTGGACGAGAAGGAAGTTGGGTTGTAGATTCTGATGCTTCTGTTCATGTGTGCAATTCGTTGCATTTGTTTTAGGAAACTAGGAATCTGGAGAAAGGGGAAATAATCATCCAGATGGGATCTGATGCAAGTGTTGCAGCAGTCGCCATCGGGGCCTGTCGACTATCGTTATCTAGTGGTCGAGTCTTAGTACTTAAAGACTGTCTTTATGTACCTGAAGTCAGGAGGAACTTGATATCTGTATCTAAGATTGTTAGACATCGATATTCCTTCCTTTTCTATAATAAGTTAGTCATTAATCAATATGATAAATTTATTGCGGATGGTGTTCTGACTTCTGGTGGACTCTACGAATTGTGCATTGATGAATGTGTCGTGAATGTCACTGCCATTGATAATAAATACCCTAAAAGATCCAGGGAGAATGGAAATCATTCGAATATGATTTGGCATCAAAGGATTGGTCATTTATCTGTTGATAGGATCAATAGATTGATAAAGGATGGACCTTTAGATTTTCTACAGGTTCAATCTTTACCTACCCGTGAACATTGCATTCGAGATAAAATGACTAGGATGCCTTTCCGTAACAAGGTACGAGATGTGAAGATGTTCTTGACCTAATACATACTGAAGTATGTGGTCCCTTCAGTACCACGACTAGAAATGGATATCGATATTATTTGACATTTATCGATGACCATTCGCGATACGGGTTTATTTTCCTACTACGTAACAAATCTAAAACCTTTGAAAAGTTCAAAGAGTTTAAGGCTTTGGTTGAGAACCAAACCGATAGGAAGATTAAATGGATTCGATCTGGCCAAGGTGGTGAGTACCTCTCAGATGAATTCAAGGAATATCTTAAAGAGAATGGAATTGTCTCCAATATCACTCCCCCTGGAACTCCTCAACTTAATGGTGTTGCTGAAAGACGCAACATGACCATCATGGACATGGTCTGTTCAATGATGAGCAAATCACGTTTATCTCTTAGTTTCTGGGGATATGCGGTAGAGACTACAATATATATACTGAAAAAGATTCCTAGCAAATATGTACCCAAGACTCCTCATGAGATATGGTATGGAACCAAACCTAGTGTTAATCACTTGAGGGTTTGGGATTTCTTGGTCCATGCGAAGAACGTGGGCGCAAGTAAGCTAGAATCTCGCACTTGTGAGTGCTACTTAACTGGGTATGTTAAAGATGGTATTGGATACCAGCTTTATGACCGTGAGACCCAAAAGGTTTTTATCCCTAGGGATGTGAAATTTCTAGAGGATGATTTCCTTAAAGGTAAAGACAGAAATGAAGTAGAGGAACTCATTGAATCCCCTGAGAATTCAGAGATTCCTGAACCAGAAACTGAAGAGATAAATAAAGATGAAATACCCATATCTCTTCGAAGGAGTTTGAGGGTGGTTGCACCACCTGAAAGGTATGGATTCCATGTGTCAGGTGAGACTGACAATGATCCTTCTTCATTCGATGAAGCACTCGCAGATCATGACATGGATAGATAGATGCTAGCAATGAAGTCAGAAATTGACTCCATGCATAAGAATGGTGTATGGACCCTAGAGGATCCACCTAAAGGGGTAAACCCATTGGGTGTAAATGGATCTTCAAGATACAAAGGGGACCTGATGGGAAAGTGGAGACATTCAAGGCACGACTCGTGGCCAAGGGCTACACACATAGAGAAGGCATAAACTACGATGAGGCGTTCTCTCCTGTGCATATGCTTAAGTCCATCAGGGCACTGCTAGCTATAGCTGCATCTCTTGACTACGACATCTGGCAGATGGACGTCAAGACAACTTTCCTTAATGGATACCTTGAGGAGGATATCTATATGGAGCAGCCCCAGGGCATCATAGTTGAGGATGGAAAAGTATGCAACTGAAGAAATCCACCTATGGGGTCAAACAAGCTTCTCGTGCTGGAACATCAGATTTGACAAAACCATAAAAAGTTATGATTTTGTGTAGAATCCTGATGAACCTTGTGTGTACAAGAAGCTTAGTGGGAGCACCATTGTGTTCATCGTGCATTACATAGATGATATCCTTATCATTGGGAATGATACAGGAATGATGACCAGTGTGAAGATTTGGCTATCCCATACCTTCGAGATGAAAGATATGGAGAAGCTTCTTACATCTTAGGCCTGAAGTTGTTCAGAAATCGAGAAAAGAGGATATTGGGATTATCACAACATGGATACATTAAGAAGATTCTTGAATGATTCCGTATGGATAGTTCTAAGAAAGGATTCCTCCCCTTAAGACATGACATCCATCTGTCCGAAGGGATGGATCCTCAAAGTGTTGAGGAAAAGAAAGCCATGGATGGATGCCCCTGCGCATCAACTGTAGGAAGCTTAATGTATGTCATGATGTATACTAGGCCAGACATCTGCCATGCAGTGGGAGTGGTAAGTCGTTACCAATCCTGCTATGTAGATCAACACTGGAATGCAGTAAAGAACATATTCAAAAATCTAAGATGGACACAAGATTACATCTTGGTCTATAGAGATGGTGATCTCCAAGTATTGGGATATACAGATTCAGACTTCCAGTCGGATATTGATGGTCGAAAGTCGACATCAGGGTTTGTTTTCCTATTGAACGGCGGTGCTGTAAGCTAGAGAAGCAAGAAGCAGGACACTACGACCAATTCAACAATAGAAGCTGAATACATTGCCGCATCGGATGCTGTAAAGGAGGCGGTGTGGTTGTGCAAGTTCATCTTGGATCTTGGCGTAGTTTCCTCTGATACTCCCATCCCGTTACTCTGCGATAACACGGGAGCCATTGCCCAGGCAAAGGAACCCAAATGGCATCAAAAGATCAAGCATGTGGAAAGGAAATACCACATCATTTGGGAGATTCAAAAACGTGGTGATATCATCATCACCAAGGTGGCCTCTGCCGACAACGTTGCTGATCCTCTTACCAAACCTCTGACACAGAAGGTTTTCGACCAGCATGTAATGAGTATGGGTTTACGGACTGTACCTGAATGGTTCTGAGGACTAGTGGGAGATTGTTGGACATGTGAGCCCCGGGCCAACCATTCTCACAATAAATGTTATTGTAATATATTTGTTTATCAATAAAAGTTATTGATGTTTCACTCTCTTTCTGAAATTAAATGAATGAATGCTCTATAAGGTCCCTCTGTACAATTAGAGTTATGTACCATGGCCATCTTAATGATCATATAGCTCTTGATTCATTAAATGAATCACAGAGGCTGGTGTTTGGATGAATATCTAAAGAGTTAGATAAAGGACTCATCAAGCACCGTCAAATGATCATTAAGAGATGATCTCCAGCCTGAGTAGGAGATGGCAATCCTTTCTCACATAGGCTGATATCTGACCGACCTCTTGATGCAAGTCCTCTGCATGGGAATAGTGATTCGGAGGTGTAAGATTAGTTAGGTCAATGGGTTGACTTAAGGAGATTGAGATAACCTAAGTCATATGTTGAATGCTGGCACAACATAGGAACACATCCTCTGACCGGAGACAGATGTGTTACTATATGTCTGACTGTGCCAATAGGTTGATGACCTAATCAAGGTCTATACACCGGCATGCTGGTGTGCATGTAAGGGCATACGAGTAATACGATCTCTCAAAGGGATCACACAGGTTCACTTATGAACCGAAGACATGAGCTCACTCGTGAGGTATTGGGATCCATCAAATTCCATGCTTGGTCGTCGTGCTTTGGAAGCATGACATGAATTAAAAGGTATGATATATGCTTTGGGAAATCATATGATCAATACCGATTCCCAATGACCAAGATTGAGAAACTTGATGATCAAACCCTGAAGAAGACAATGTAAATTGATCTACATCTTCAGGTTGATCATAGGTCTTCCAGTATGCAGGATGTACAGGTATTAGGAATACCCGAGGGTGATGTGATCATAAACGATTGTATAACCACGACGCTTATACTTTCGCTCCGATTCAAGGTGGCAGATCCCTAACCTTCGCCCGATTATCTTATGGTCGATCCACACCTCGATTTGCGGGCACATCCGCATCTTCCTGGACCCCTGCACCTATATAGCCTACACTTCTTCCTCACTTTTGCGACACCTTAGGCTGCTCTACCTATTCAGTTGCGCCTGCTTCTCCTTTTCCAGAGTGACAACGAGAGGAGGAGAGTATAAGGACATCATTTGGAGGGTGGAATCCTTAGGTTCGATGAGGTTTATCCTAGATCCACCGTAAGGAGTTCCAGCCTCTGGAAACGTCGGAAATCGAGGCCAAGACCCCCGTGGGTTGTCATCCACATTCCCATGCATACTCCTCCACTTCCAGGTACATCATTTCCCGCTTATTTCCCATATATTCGATTTTCTCCACGTGAAATAGAGCATCTTTGATAACCATACCCATCTCGTCGCTTCTGCTGCCTCGACCGACTTACACCCCATCTTCGACGTTCTTTCGTTTCTCCGACTTCTCCACAACCCCTTGCACTACTCCAGCCATCAGTCTGGAGCATCCACACAGGTCGAATCCCCCACATGCCGGAGACCTGCCCGTCCATCTATACCCATTTGGTTTTTGAGCATTTTAGCGTCCTTAGTAGAGCAAGTTGAACAGGTAGCCGGTAAACGATCCACAACTTGTATTGGCTGGGAAAGATTTAGCTTTGGGATTGGGCCAGTCTCTTAGGAGCATCGAGTTCCTACCAGCTCTCTTAATCGCTCTGCTGGACTGAATTATCACCTAAATAAAATTGACAAGATAAAAGACCGAACCTTCATAGTCATCAGCTCCGCGTCGAGTAGGTGAATTGGGGGTTTGATTTCTGATCTTTCTTGACTCCAGATCCCATCCCCTTCTCTCTACATCACGATGATAGGCCGGAGATCCCATAGGCAGCCTTTGGCTGCACCGTTTTCGAGCACTCCGCCCCATTCATCTAGGCAGGTTCGAGACAACCTAGACCTGCTCTCCAAACCCGAGTTCGATTCTGCCATGTTCTCCCTTGACCAACCTTCTTCCCATCCTGAGGTTCCCGAGCATAGTCCAAAGCAGATATTTTTCATTTGACAACACCTGAGTTGGGGTTTTTTGCCTTTGCAGAGACCTAAGAGATGACCGGCAGCGAGGAGCGCACTGATGGGAAACCCTAGAGAACCACATATCTTAGATCAGGGAGACATCAACAACACATTGTTATCCTCCCTAGAGGTGATGCATCATCAGATCAAAGACTAGGGATCCTTCATGGTAGATATGCACAGAGAGATGGCACAGCTACGAGCTGACCGAGAAGAGCCAAACCGAGCAGGCAGTGGAGAGATACCAGAGATTGGAGGAGAGGTGTAGGACAATCAGAGGAGCCACATGAGCCATTCCGACCAGCTAGTCCAATGAGAGAGTTGTACAACCCTGGTATGACTCTTACACACTGTTGGATTCAGCTTTTAATGATTCTAGGAGATTTCAAGCTCCCTTCTCAGATCATCCAGCTGTTGCATAAATTCCATGGTCTTGCCACTGAAGAGCTGCATCTTCACCTGCAGGAGTTCGAGATGATCTACAGCACTGTCCACGACCGATACGCGGACGAGGACACCATTAAGATTATGGTTTTTCCATTTTCCCTGGTCGACAGAGCAGCCTACTGGCTTAAGTATTTGTAGAGATATGTTACTTCATGGGAAAAGCTCCGGACCGAGTACTTGAACAAGTACTATCCACTCTGCTGGACGAATGCAGCTAGAGATCTGATCAACAACTTCTCAATGATCCCAAATGAATAGTTCCATGAGGCATGGGATCGATTCTGTGAGCTTATTGACCGTTGTCCACACCATGACATTTCCAAGCCCAACTTAGTTCAGAGCTTCTTTTGTGGGATGAGACCGGAGCTGTTGGGGCTTGTGAATGCTTCTAATGGGGGCTCCTACTTTGCCAAGGACGAAGATCAGGTATGGACCCTATACAAGGAGATGGCTGAGAACTATACAGTTATGTCCCAGACCCGTCTCTACACTCAGGGGAAGCACTCACCCCATGTCGTGTCCTATCAGAGGATAGCACGAGTCGATGCAGGTCCATCCACCTTTCAACAGCTGCAGCACAGGCAGAGTCATCGTCTGTTGATATGGACAACATCAACAAGAAGCTGGACCACATTGAAATTATCGAGAAGAAGCAGTGCCAGGGCATGACACAGATTGATCAGTTGGCACATACATTAGTGACCTGAAGACCCAGATCATGTGTCTCCAGGAGGCACAGACAACTTCTCAGCCCTATCTCAGGTCACAGGATGATCCTAGTAGCAACAGCTTGTCCCAGCACTCTACCCAACACCGACAGGTTTACCACATTTAGGAAGAGCCATTCCAGCAGCTGTAACACCAATACTCTCAGCCACCACCATCTTAGGACACTCAGATGGTGGTATATCAGCAGGATCAGCCACTGGCAGTTCTTCCTCCACCCCACTTTGAGTAGGAGCCATTGATGGAAGTCAACGGGATTTGGTACGACTGACAGCAGCCTGAGATCCGTCGAGATCATCCTAGATTCAGGTGGTCATCCGGAGGTGCCTCATCCTAGCAGCAGCCTCCAGCTCAGGGTGGACAGTTCAACCAACCACAATAGCAGCCCCAGTTCCCTCACCGGCCACAACAACAACATTACCAGTCGGGTCCTCGTCCCTACCAGTAGGGACAATAGTGGAGGAAGCACCAGCAGCAGCCTCAGAGTATTCTCAAACTGCCCCTCATCAGTTCCAGCAACAACCTCACTTTCAGCAGGGCAACCCATTCAGTTCTCACGGGCCAGCCTATGAAAACCCTGCACTCGATGATCTAGTCTGCTTGTTTTCTGACCAACAGGCCACATTCAGGTGAGATATGGACGAGTTTCTCTAGGAGATGAGGGACATCATTAAGGGAAGGCCGCTATACTAGCTCAAATTGAGCCCAATCCAAGCAACTTGAAAAGAAAATCTGAGTAGCTACAGTTTACAAAGACCACCACTCCTAGTGATTTATTGGGTGACATTGCTCCATAACATTTGTTGCTGACTTTGTTACACTTAGGAGTGGTAGGATGCTAGTAGGAGGTGCCTCGTTTGAGCGAAAACACCATGAGGATGTAGGAGCGCCAGATAAGGAGGATAGCAATGTTGATGCCGTTAATGATGATTATGACGGCGGTGCTGAAGCCACCAAAGACGTGGATCCAGCCAATGGTATTGAGGCCGTAGTTTCTCCAGATGCAGTGGGTGGTACTGATGCCACCAAGGATGCTGAGCCAGAGTACGGTGCTTATGCCGCTGTTTCCGATGTCGTAGGTGGTACTTAGGCCACCCCTTCTATTCGTACAGTATTTTCTCCAGTTTCTGTACCTCAGGACATCATTAAAAACACTAAAAAATTAATAAAGGAAAGGTTTCTTCATCTTCGAGTCCATATGCGATGCTTGATTATACTTGTATGGATTCCACTCCCTCTCCATAGAAGGAATCTCTTCCTAGTCCTCTATCTGACGAGGGTCCAGTCATCCCCTTCCCTCAGGCACTTCTCTTAGCGAAGGGAAAGAAAAAAGAAAATCCAAAAAAATTGCAGCAGCTAGAGTTTAGCCAGTAGATGTTTGATAGATTTCAAATTCAACTGACTCTACAAGAGGCACTCGAGCACATCCCTCTCTTCTAGAAAAACTTAAGAGAGAAAACCACTATTCGTAGGAAGAAGAGGAACCATCAAGTAGAGATCCATGTGCTGACCTGTGCCACTTGCTTCGCCATCCAGAACCGTCTGCCAGCCAAGAGAGCAGATGCAGGAACTCCCTATGTCAGATGCCATATCCATGAGCAGATATTCAAAAGTACTCTATTAGATATCGACTCTTCCATAAGCCTTCATCATGCATCCTTACTCGATCGATTCGAGTTTGTCCCTCTTCGATATAGCAGGACAATCCTTCAGTTTGTCGATAGATCTGTCAAGAGGCCAAAGGGGTTGTTGAAGGACGTGGTCATCGCAATTCAGGCCCTAAAATTCCCTGTGGACTTTGTTGTGTTGGACATGGAGATCCCTGAATCTGTGACCAATACCCCCATGATTTTAGGACAACCATTCTTGGCCACATCCAAGGTCGTATTCGATCATGATAGTGGGAAGGTGTACTTTCTTGTTGAGGGCGAAAGTATACAAATAGAGATAATCAACGAGACTAGAGCATGTAATTCAGATTGCTCAGAGTAGTGAGCGACCCAGAGCAGATGATAAAGGTAGAGCGAGACGTCCACCAAGAGTGTGACTTTTTGATCACTGAAGATGAAGCTGCCTGGTCTGATCCTGTTTCATGAGCCCTTCTCTCACCTTAAGATTCCATAGATTCATAGGTTCCAACAGAGGAGAGTTTGGATAGCACACTCTTGGCAGAGGACACATTTGAGTCTACAGACTGTGTTCAGGATGGTAAGATAGAGTATATTTCTTGTGATTCAGATTCAGATCTCTCGGATTCAGACATAGATTGGGCAGAGTTTGATGATTTACTACCTTGTCTGATTTCTACAGAGCCAACAACTAGGGTGGAGACCTTTCCAGCACCGAGTGCAGATATACCAACAGGGTAGTCTTCACCGATTTTGTATGATAAGCAAGATTTCTTTCATTCAGATCTGGTTGCATTTACTCAAACCTTTCAGAGACCAGATTTACCAGCTCCCACTAGTCCTGAATTGAAGCCTTTGTCGCAGTCGTTGAAGTATAGATTCCTTGCTGGTGTGCACGAGATGTAACCAGTCATTATCTCAGCCGATTTGACTGGAGAGCAGGAATCTCGTTTGATGGAGGTTCTTGAAATAAATCGCAAGGAGATAGGATGGAGTGTAGCTGATCTCCAGGGGAAAAGTCTGGCTCTATGCTCCCACCATATCTATCTCGAGGAGGACTCCTTGCCATCATGTGAGTTCTAGCGATGCTGAACTCGAATCTTCGAGAGGTAGTCCTGAAGGAAATATCGAAATGGTGGAGCACCAATTTTATCTACCCCACCTTTGACTCCAAGTAGGTTAGTCCATTAAATATGGTGCCCAAGAAGACGGGCATCACTACAGTTGTGAGCGAGTCTGGAGAGGAGATAGCTACCCGGGTACCCACTTCTTGGAGGGTCTGTGTGGACTACAGACGATTGAATCAGGCCACCAAGAAGGATCATTTCCCGCTACCTTTCATTGATCAGATTAAAGAGAGGATGGCTGGGAAGAGTCACTGCTGCTTTCTTGACGGCTACACCGGATACAATCAGGTGGCCATAGCATCTGCACACCAAGACAAAATGAAATTCACATATCTGTTTGGGACTCATGCTTTCAGACAAATGCCCTTTGGTCTATGTAACGCCCCGGCGACATTTCAAAGTGCATGTTGTCCATATTTTCGAACATGGTGGGTGACTGTTTGGAGGTTTTCATGGATGATTTTTCAGTCTACGGTGATGGGTTTGATGCTTGTCTTGATTTCCTAGACCGCGCGCTTCAACGCTGCATAGAGGTCCATCTTGTCTCATCTTCTGAGAAGAGTCACTTTATGACTCAGGGGACGTTACTTGGTCATATCATCTCCAACAGGGGCATGGAGGTTGATCCGACCAAGGTGGATATCATCAAGAAACTCAACCCACCATCCAATTTGCAGCAGTTACGGTCTTTTCTGGGGCATATCGATTTCTACCGACATTTCATTCATGACTTCAGCAAGATTGCCCGATCGTTGACTAATCTGTTGACAAAAAACACTGAGTTCATTGTAGATGATAAGTGTCTTGCATCGTTCGAGACTCTCAAGAACTTAGTTGTTGAATCTCCTTTCCTAAGCTACTTGATTGATCTCTCCCATTCGAGATCATGACGGACACCTCTGATTTTGTTACAGGGGCCGTGCTGGGACAGAGAAGGGATGGGGTACCATTTGCCATTCGCTATGCTAGCCACAAATTGGATACCGCTTAGCGAAACTATACCGTCACAACGAAAGAGATGCTAGTCGTAGTTTTTGCCTTGGATAAATTCAGATCATATATCCTTGGATCAAAAGTGACTATCTTTACTGATCATACCGCCATCAAGTACCTCATGGCAAAGAAGGATGCCAAAGTGAGACTGACTAGATGGATCCTTCTACTTCAGGAGTTTGATATCTAGATTAAGAATAAACCTGGCCTTTAGAATGTGGTTACAGATCATCTCTTCCGATTGGAAAACCTTAAGGAATCCGAGTAGATTGACCCTATTTCAGAGACCATACCAGATGAGGCAATCCTTGATATCACCTCTCTCCCATGGTACGCCGATATTTTCAACTATCTTGTTGCCAAGAAAGTTCCACAAGTTGGCCCAGGCAGTGACTAGAGACCTTACTTGCAAAGGCCAAGTCCTACCATTGGGAGGATCCCATCCTTTATCACAAAGGAAGGGATAGTGTCTGGCATCGGTGCATTCCTCAAGAGGAGCACCACAATGTCCTCACATACTGCCACAAGCTTGAGGCAGGAGGACATCATTATGGGAGGAGAGCAACACAGAAAGTGCTCCAATCCAGCCTATGGTAGCCTACCCTCTTCAAAGATTCTGATGAATGCATGAAGAGGTGTACTGACTGTGAGAGGATTGGAACTTGTGGACAGTGTGATATGATGTGGATGCATCCCATTCACTTCTGTGTGGTTTTTGATGCATGGGGCATTGATTTCATGGGTCCATTCCCTAAGAGTCAGGTATTTGAGTACATTCTGTTGGCTATGGATTATGTGAGTCGTTGGGTTGAGGCCATACCCGCCCGAGCCGCAGATGCCAAGATTTTTTACAAATTTTTATGGAAGAGTATAATTTCACGGTTCGGGGTGGCTAGAGTATTGATATCTGATGGGGGGTCACACTTTATCAACAACAAGGTAAATGCCCTTGCTAGCGAGTTCAACATAGACCATCGAGTTGCCACTCCATATCATCCTCAGACCAATGGTCTTGCTGAAGTATCGAACATGGAGATCAAGATGATATTGCATAAGGTAGTCTACCTTGACCGAAAGGATTGGTCACAACTTTTGGACTCGGTCTTGTGGGCATATCGGACTTCCTTCAAGACTCCTTTGGGTACATCTCCCTTTTGTCTCGTTTATGGCAATCCCTGCTATTTACCTGTTGATATCAATCATAAGTCACTATGGGCTATCGCTGATATATTATTGGATCCAGATAGTATAATAGATCAATGGAAGGTAGAATTGGTAGCCCTGGAGGAGCTTAGAGACACATCCTTCTCAAGCAGCCTACAATATAAGGAGCGAGTAAAGACATGGCATGATTCTCATATCAACCATAAGAAGTTTGAGCCAGATCAGAAAGTATGGTTGTTTGATGCCAGGCTTAGATTATTTATAGTTAAATTGCAGAGCAAGTGGAAAGGATCATACCAGGTCCAAAAGGTACATGATAATGGTAGCATCGACATATATGATATGTCATCTGAGTCCACCTTTTTTGTCGAAACGGGTTTTGACTGATTTTATCCAAATTTCCTAGACCCGGACCGATCTCATCTCTGCCCAAACTTTCGCTCTGATTCAAGGTGGTGGATCCCTAACCTCTGCCTGATTATCTTATGGTCGATCCACGCCTCAGTTCGCAGGTGCCATCCGTATTTTCCCGGACCCCTGCACCTATATAGCATGCACATCTTCCTCTTTTTTACGACATCTTTGGCTACTCCACCTCTTCGGTTGCGCCTGGTTCGTCTTTTCCATAGTGACAGCGAGAGAAAGAGAGGATAAGGACATCATTTGGAGGGTGGAAACCCTAGGTCCGGTGAGGCTTATCCTAGCTCCGCCGCAAGGATTTCCAACCTCTGGCAATGCCGGCCATCGAGGCCAAGACCCCTGTAGGTTGCCGTCCACATTCCCAGGCATACTCCTCCACTTCCAGGTACATCATTTCTCGCTTATTTCCCATCGATTTGATCTTCTCCCCATGAAACAGAGCATCTTCGATAACCATACCAATCTCGTCGCTTCTGCCACCTCGACCGACTTACACCCCGTCTTCGACGTCCTTTCGTTTCTCCGACTGCTCTACAACCCCTCACGCTGCTCCAGCCATCGGTCTAGAGCATCCACACAGGTTGAATCCCCCACTTGTCGGAGACCTGCCCGTCCATCTATACTCCATTTGGTTTTTGAGCATTTTTGTGTCTAAAACCCCGTCGAGGATCCCCTTCCGAGCACATGTTATACCGTGCAGGGGTTGGATGCATTCAGACCTCATCTGGAGATTGACTTGAGGAGGCACATCAGCTCCATCTCTTCAAGCCTCGTCTGGCCCTCTAGGAGACCTCGGCCCCTTCTGAGACCACCAGTAGCTGCGGACCACCTGCACCGACCTTTCCCCTACCATAGCAGCTCTGGAGGACGCCGGATTAGCGTGATATCGTCGATCGAAACTCGTCGAAGGTGAGTTCTTCAGCTGATCATCCAGGTGTCGTCTCCACCATCCGATTGAGGCTCTCTCCAGTTATGATCATAACCATCTATCTAAGGGAGAGCCTTGACCATTGGATCCAACTGAGGATCATCCAACAGCCATCCATCGTCGAAGTGGTACCGTCAGATCTCAGTTGTCCATCTTAAGTGGACGCTCTCGACTGTTGGATAGATGATAATAAAGGGTAATTTGAACTTAGGCCCTTTCATATTTTGCATTTACTCGTTAGTCCTGTAAATATTTGTTGTAGTTATTTTTATTTTGGATAATTTGCAATTTGGACCTCTAGTTTTTAATATTTACATTCTAGTCCCTCCAAATCTGAGGCATGTGTTGTCCCATGTGACTTTCGGTGTTATTTGCATGTAGTTCCCTGAACTTTCGAGTTGTTATGGATTGAATGATCGTTTATGATATTTATAGTTATACCCCTGTGAACCGAGATCACACGTGATGTACGTGTTTATTTGGGATTTTCGTAATTTGAGTCCCGATGCTTTTCATTGTGTTATTGATTGGCTTGTAACTTTGGGATAATTACAAATCAGTCTGTGTTTGCTGTGTGCTTTGTTTCTCATCAAATAATTATTAAATAAACTCCAAAAATTTCACTAAAATTATAATTAGCTCATGCTAATGTGTAGTATTTATATTAATTTTTTTTGACTCGATTGAATTTTATTTTATATTTTTTAAAAATCAAAAACCCATAGAAACATGTCTGTCTATTTTATAAAATACCAAAAAAATATAAAAATGTTTTCAAAAATCCCATAAAAATTCATGAGTACTTGCTTTAGCTTGCCTTTACTTCAATACCATTTTTGTGCTAATATCTTTACAAAAACCCTAAAAATCACAAAAGAATAAAAGTCTTATAAAAATCATTGAAAAGTCTAAAAAATTAAAAAAAATGATATTTTAGGTTCTGTACTTAGGTATTTCTATCTATTTTATCATAAAAATTACAACCATGACATTTGGGCATATTTGATATTTTAAATTTGCTCTACTATCCAGGTTGTACATTGCATTGTTGTTTCGTGTTTATTTCATTTTTATAAAATTGAATAAAAATTAGAAAAATACCACAAAACCACCAAAAACATATGCAAATTTCAAAAAAATAAAAATATTTTTATTCCTAAATTTAGTGCCTTTATAGCCTAAATAAAAATTGTGAAGGCTTCTTTGTGCATTGATTTGTTCCTTATTTTGAAAAATATAAAAAATGGTAAAATTCAAAATTAAATAAAAATTATTTTTAATTTCCCGATCTCGACTACTTCATGTTTTTCTGTGCTCCTTATGTTCGACCATGGTCGCTATACTAGGTTAAATAAGTTGTGGAGACCGCTTACATTGGATTTTATGCCTTAATTGATTGATTTATGTGGTCTTGCGTTTCTTGTTGATTGTGCCTTATGATTCGGGTCGCAATGGCTCCTAGAGATTTTACTTAACCCAAGTTGGCTGGTGCATCATCAACAATCCCTAGAATAACATATGAAGAACTAGGCCAAAGTGACCTTCAATCGACTGTAACTTGGGCCTCCAGTGGTCTTCTAAGTTGTTGAGAGTCTCTGGTCATTCGACTCGGTGATCCGCAGCTGATGGATTCCTCCATGGAGTCCAATGCTCAATGATTAAGCCGTAGAGATGCTAAGTGCCTAGAAAATCTCGCCCAAGTCAAACATACCTCATGAGAGGCTTCTAGGCTAGGGGACTTGCAGGGTTAGTTCCAAGAAGCAAAAGTGAAGGATCACGAGCTCTTATCGCGTGGAATGGAGCGGAGTCTGGTCGAGGTGGTGTTATCTGACAATGTGGTGGAGAAGGAGAAATATTCTCTTGGTTTGATCAAGATCAGGGGGATTAAAGGTGCCTATATCAAAGGGAAGGTGAAAGGGTAAGAAATGGTGGTAGTTGGAGGGTCAAATCATATCGGATGAATGGTGGAAGGCTCATCGGAGTAGAGCTCCAGCAAACTACGAGAATCGATTCTTATTCTACTGAGGTTAATCAAAACATGAAATAAATGCAGGAAATGAAACTAACACTAAGAACTACCTAGAAATGCAGAATGGGAGCTCGACCTGCCCAGAGGTGAGGGAGCTCAGGAACCTCACGACAGAGCTTGGCCATTGAAGTGGATAAACTCAAACCCGACCCAGATGAACTTGCCGAACCTTTGACTCGATTCCTACTATCACC
Source organism: Ottelia alismoides (assembly GCA_037367405.1). Lineage (NCBI taxonomy): Eukaryota > Viridiplantae > Streptophyta > Magnoliopsida > Alismatales > Hydrocharitaceae > Ottelia > Ottelia alismoides. Next base: position 405,296 of record JAZKJV010005858.1, read on the forward strand.
AGGGACATGAACCTATGTTAGGATCATGGTTTCGCTGGGTGGAAGTGGATCAAGAGGTGAAGGAAGGTGGAGGTGCAACTATATGCATGTTGAGGTTGACTCGAGGAGCGTGCTTGACTCAGAGGACCTTTGATCGAGGAATGAAGGGTGCATGAAAGTACAAGGATCAAGGATCAAAAGTCAAGAAGGGTTCGAGATAAAATAATGAATGAATCGAGCCACAAAAATCGAAGAAGACCAAGTTGTAGGCATGCTAGGCACAAAACTTGGGAGGGACGGAGAGTTGACTGGGGTGAACTCCGCCTCCCCATTTGTCTACATAGGTGAGCTACACGACAAAATAGGGTGAAAAAGATTTATTAATTTATTTTAAAATAGAAAATGATTTATTATTATTTGTTAAATCATAAATATTTTTATTATTTTATGTATTATTTTATTAAGATTTTTATTTATTTTATAGATTTATTTATTATAGGTTACTTTTTACAAGTACAAATATAGGCATATACCTATATTGTACGTATTCTATTTTTATTTTGTGTTTTAAATTTTATTATTTTATGTACCTAATTTCTATATTTGTAAGTTCTTCAAATACATGCAAATATTTTTATATGGGAATTTATTGCATAGGAATATTTAAGTATAATTCATCTATATATTTTGTATATTTATTTATTTTTTTAGTATATTTTTAATGTTTTTATTTTATTCTAATTATGTATACATGTTATAATTAATATTTATAGTATTATAGAATATAATATCATAAAAGATATAAAGAATAGATAATATGTTTATTTTATTCAGGTATACTAATACAATAAGGGTCCAAAACCTAATTTTTGTATCTTAACTTCAAATTAAATGAAACCACCTTCATTAAATAACTAATTAAAAGCTATATACAATTCAGGTTTTGATGAATTTTGAGTTCATTTAGAGGAGATATAGGTCTGGGAAGTTTGGATTTTGGATTATTATTCTAAGTGTAGAATGCACACTATGCATTATTTATGTGTGAAATAATTTTTTATTTTTCTATATATGTTTATCTATAGCTTTCATGTACACAGTTTATTGATTTGGATGTATAAGTAATAAATAATAAAATAGATCTCAAAGTGGACTTTTTGACGAATTAAGAATGAGAGTTTCTTGAATTTATTGACCCTTATCTCATCTACTTTATTCCTTGTAGAGCCAGTCATCATGAAGCCTAGGTATCAGGGTTTAGGGTCATTCAATACCTTTGTTATTTCATTTTATTTTATTTCTTTTATTAATTCTTGGCTTTAAATATAGTATTTTATACAATAATCACAAAACAAATAATATGTGTTATTTTATGCAAAATAGTTATATTTACATGCATTTAGCTAGGGTTTAAAGGTCAAAATGAAAGAATAAAGGTGATGGAAGGGAGATTCATCACCCCCGAAACTTGTGTTTGCTAGTCCCTAGAAAACACTTATGCATATAATTATAGAAAAGAAAATAAAGAAAAGAAAACAAAAGAACTTGGATTGATTTTAACTTTCAAACTTATCTTCATAAAATCAAAAGTTTAGAGCTCAATCAAACCTTTGGAATTTAGGTGTGGTCAGAACCGTATTGGACAACAAATTTGAAACACGACAACCTTTAAGACCACAAGACCCTGCCCAAGTCTGCTCAAAAGCAGTGTCAGAACAAGTCTATGTCATATTGATGGACGAGGTTTTCGAGAGGGTCTAAACATTGTCCTCACTAAACAGCAAAGAAAACGTGTCGTTGAGACGTCTGCTTACGAAATCTCGCATCAATCAACAACTAACCCGCAATATAAATCACGTAATAAAAAATAAGATGTGGACTTAAAATTTATTATAAATCTACAAATGCATGTATATGTGTAAGTATATGTAGAGTGTCGAACACAGGGAGTAAATTGAATAGATTAGGAAAATGAATTCCAAAAATGTGGGTTCCTCTTGTCTATGTATTTCTATGTGGGCTTTGAATTTTTTTTGGATTTTTAATTTATATATATATATATTAATTGTTTTATTTGAATTTTTTATTTTCTTTATATATATTCTGATTTTTATTTCCTTTTTTCTTTTTAAATATATAATATAGGAATATATAAGGCTATATATACAATGTAGAGTAATATATTTATAAATAAAATTAAAAATTAAATAAAACAAAATTAAATATTTATGGTTTTATATAATTTTTTATTTTTTTATGATTTTTTAGATATTTTTGCTAACTTTTATGGATTTTTTAAGTAAAATTATCAAAAAATAGGGATTAAATATATCATTGAATTTCTTAGGAAATTAAAAATACAAAATAAATACAAAATATTACAAAACTATTTTTAATTAATATGATATAATAAAAAGAAAATTATAGATCAGAAATGATTATTTTTGGAGTTTGGAGCATTTTTTATATTTTTATAAAGGATTTTGGAGATTTTTAATTTTTAGTCTTTTTAATTTTTTCTATTTTTAGTGGATTTGGCTGGAGTTATAAAATCCTATAATAAACAATATAAATTTTGGGAATTTTTTAAACTATTTTTATATTTTTGGGGTAATTTAATTCAAATAGTGACAAAAACGTGCACTTTAGATTTTTAATACATACTCAAAATGCCTAAGATGCAAAAATAAAAAGGGATTTTTAACCGGCAGACCCTATAATCTTTGCTAATTACCTCTACGACCTTTGAAACATCGTAATTCCTCTCTCGACCTCGTAAACTTGTTAACCATTACTCTAGAGACCCTGTGGTTAACCCCCATCCATTTAACCGTTAAAAGTAACCAGATTCTGTTATATTTCTTTATATTATACCCATTTTATTTATGAAAATTACTATGAGTGCCACTCCCTCACCTACATCATCTCCTCGACCTCTCTCCTCCATCCTGCCTCCCCTAGCTCGAAGCCCCACTGCCAGTCGCGTGAGGCCCGTCCCATCGCCCTAGCTCGAAGCTCCCCCACCCACCGCCCCAACTCGAAGCCACCCTCCTCGTCAGACGCGCCTCGAAGCCCCCTCCTTGCCGGGTCGCGCTAGTTCCACCCCCGACCCAGCTCCAAGCATGCGGGAAAGCCTCCCTCCCTGTCGGTCCCCACCCTCGCACGCTCGGAGTCCCCTGCCCTTCGCCTCCCCCACCGCCTCCCCCCTCCCCCCCCTCCGATCCCGTCCCACTGGCTCCACTGAAAAGCCTGCAGCCCTCCCTTCCTTTCCCGCGGAACTTCCCCTACGGAAGCACCCCCCTCCGGTCCCGCCGCCACCCCCTTCAAAGCCCGTATTTTCCTTGAGAGATGGGCGCGATGCAAAATGCAATCAATCAGGTTGCCACCCACCATGATGAAGACGCGGGGGAAAGACCTCTGACTCATTTCATTGCCTTGCGAGGATTCTGTGATCGACATTGTTGCTCATTTGTAGTTGCAGTTTTTATTCACTTGTACCAAATAAGAAGGTTTCTTTTTTTAAACATATCATTGTTTGGGACCGGGATGCAATTCTGTATGGACTACCACCAAAACAATTGAGAGGAGGAGCGCCAGGGTTAGGGTTGGAGACCGTGGCGACGCCATGGGAGGAGGAGGAGGTGAATGGGGGTGAGGTGGGAGAGGGATCTGGTCACCGCCGCCACAGGAGAGAAAAGGGAAGGGGGGTGGTTCTTTTAACGTGACGGCGGGGAGGTGTCGGAGGGGTGTGACGGGTAGAGCGGCGAGGGACTACATGGTGGAAGAGGGGGAGGAGGAAGCAAGGGATGTCCGCCTTCCCCTGTGGAAGCCTCCCCCCTTCCGGTTCCAGCGGCCTCCCCCTGCAAAACCCCCTCCGATCTCGCAGCATCCCGATCGAAGCCCCAACCCCCGCCACCGCCTTCCCCTGCGGAAGCCTCCTCCCTTCCGGTTCCAGTGGACTCTCCTTATTTTTTTACTTTTCTTGGATAATTCTAGCCGTCCGATCATGGATTGTTTAGATTAACTCGTTTCTAACTCAAGGAAGTTAACTCTAGATGTGTTAATTTAGCGGTAGGGTTCATGGGGTAAGACGGAGCAAGTTTAGGGGGGCTAAGGGAGGAATTACGATATTTCAAAGGTCGTAGAGGTAATTGACAAAGATTATAGGGTCTGCCGGGTAAAAATCCCAAATAAAAATATAGCGTGAATGTAGATGCTATCATGCACTTAATCCTATTTTTTGAGAGCTTTTTAGCATGGATGATAATTTTAATAAATGAAATACAAACACAAAAATAGTTGAACTAGCAAGTGCATAAATACAATTAAAAATAAATGAGAGGTTCTTTCTGTAAAATACCTAAAATAATTCAACTAATATTTAATGCTTCTGAACTAAAAGGAAACGCAAATACCTGCAAGGGTATCTCTACAAAATTGCCACCTCGCGTGGGACTGCACAAGATGTGACGTGGACAGGACCCAAAAGCAAATATAAGAAAGAACTAGGGTTTACTACAAATTTACCAAAATATTAAGACATTTATAATAAAATATAGGACTAAAACATAAAGCTATAAAAGTCAGGGGAAATAAATGCAAAATACCCCAAAGGCAATGGATCGAATTGTGGTAAATGCTTCAGTTATACACGTGGAGCGCGCAGAAGGCATGATGAATCTTCACCGCGGATGGAGAAGATTAAATCTCCTAATGGAGACCAACGATCAGGGTGTGGCTCGTCCAACGGCTGTTGGAGCTTCTGGAAATGAAGACCGATCCAACGATCGAGACTCTCCCTGGAAGAATAGGAAAGAACTGGTTGTGGACGATCTTCAATCGATGATGTGACGTGAATCTGGTCACTTGGAGATGATCCAAGGGCGTAAAACTTTCTTGGAGGCTTCCTCTATCTGTTGGAGGGCTCAAAAAGATTCGATCACTATCGGAGCAGTCCACGGAGGTTGAGAAAGGTTAGGTGACTTGGGAACCCTCTTTAACTTTAAAATTGCTCCTTTATTGGAGTTCTAGGCTTGAGACCTTCTCTAGAAGAAAATAGGGTCGAGGGCAAACTGCCTCCACCCGTTAGTGGGCGAAATGAGCGTGAAATGGGTGCGGGCGACAGCTACTCCGGCAAAGGGAGGAGGTGGAGCGTCGGGATCCTGATCGAGGAAGGATCAGGTTGAATGAAGTGCGGTGAGGCATAGGAGAAACATCAGGAAAGGAGATGGGAGCAGATGGCGAGTCAGAAAAGAAGCAGAACATAATGGAGGGTTCGTAGGAGCATAACTCTGACAAACTACGAAGGGATAATTTTATGTTAAACCAAAGGATTAAATCTAAAACTATTGTAAGAAATAAAAACTACACCTAAACTCTATCGAAGATGCAAAGAAAGTGGACCTCAAATAGTCGGAGCCATGTGATAAACCCCACGGTAGTAGAGCGTCTCCAGAGATGTAGAATTGATCTTGACGCTCAACTTCTCCGCTCCAAACTGTAGGATGAGCTTGTTGTCACCTAGATCGAGCCCAAGAACATGAAATGGGGGGAAGAAATCAGATGGAAGAGATTCAAACTTTAAAAATGGGGCAGAGCTCGATTATATACAGAGGTAGCTTGATCGAGGCGAACATCTCGTTACAGGGCTCCTTGGTCCAAGAATATAATGGATGTGATAGGTGGAGGATCGAGGAGCAAAAGTATTGAAGGAATATTCCCAAAAAAACACAAGTCTTGAGCTTCAAAAATTGAAGAAGTGAAGGGTCATATGTGAGTCTGGAAGGGCTATGCCTGGGGAGAAGAATGGACAAGGGTCAACTCTTAACTCCCCTTGGTTGGTCCACGTGGACCAATCAGAAAAAAAGCAGGCTGTAATTATTCGTAATATCAATTATTAATTAGTAAATTAATTAATTAATTTTAAATTATAAAATGAAAAATATTTATTGTTTTCTGTAGTATTTTAATATATTTTATTTATTTTTCCAAGTTATTTTATTACAAGATAATTTTTAGGGTTTTATATATGTATGTACATTTATCTATGTTTTGTGTATTTTATTTTTATTTTATATTTTGATTTTTTTCTTAATTTAAATATTAATAGCTTATTTTTATATACATAAATAAATTTTTATTATATTTTCTAATATATTTGTACACTTAAATAAATATAGGTGTATAATATATAGGTATAAGTATAGGTATTTCATCTTATTTATTATTTTATTTTAATATTTTATTTATAGTTTTATTTTATTATAAATATGTACATATACTATACATAAAATTTACAAAATCATAAAAAAATTATAAAAAATAGTAAAGAATAATAAATAAATATTTTATTCAGGTAAACTATACAAAAGGGTCCAAAACCTAACTTTTGCATTTTGACTCCAAAGTAAATGAAACTACTTCATTAAATAGCTTATTAAAAGTTATATACAACTAAAGATGATTTTGATACATTTTGAGTTCATATGGAGAAGATTTGGGTCTGGGATGTTTGGGTTTTGACTTTTTATTTACATTATAAAACGTATACTGTATATTATTTTTATGTGAAATTAATTTTATATTTTTTATATTTTTATCTACAGCATTCATGTGCAAAGTTTATTTATATGAGGTATAAATAATAAAGAATAAAATAAGTCCCAAAAAGGACTTATAAATGAATAAATGAATGATGATTTTATTGGATTTTTGTCCCTTATCTCCCCTACTTTATTCCTTGCCAAACCAGTCATCAAGATGCCTAGGTCTCAGGATTTAGGGTCATAAAATATCTTTGGCATTTTATTTGTGTTCTTTTTTCTTCTTTATCCTATAATTTTTGCATTAAAAAGTATATTTTATATGCAATAAATAGACTAAATAGTGAATGTTAATTTGTACAAAATAATATTATTTACATGCATTTAGCTAGGATTTTTAATGCTAAAATGATAGAATAAAGACGAAGAAATGGAGATTCATCACATACACAGTCCTTTATGACCATTAGTCTACCTTATATAGTGTCAGTGATATGTAGCTCCTCTCGGCTGAAGCGGTAAAAGGCAGTCTTTTCCAATATGGTGACCCTAATTCCCCAATCTGGCAACTCTTTCCTCTAGAAGTGGGGTAATCCCTTCTAATTTCAAGTGCAACTAACTCAAAAAGAGGATGTGGAGAAGAGAATGGATGGTGGCTAGTGTAGCTACCTATCCAAGGATGCCTGACCAGTGTAGCCAAGTCACCAGGATGTAGGCTCACATGGATCTTTGACTTTAAAGCTAGGCTTTCTTATTGATTATGCACATACCTACTCCGGTAGGAATCGATTTTTCTTTGATTTTTGCCTAACTATTTTCTGGAGTTTTTGGTTTTGCATTTTTTAGTTCTATATACAACAACATCTACATTAGAACTTTTTTCCTCTTGAGCAAGTAGACTATCCTTCATTTGAAGCATTATTGCAATCCACAATATTCTGTCCTTAGACCTCACGATTACTGGATGGGGTTGGGGTACAATGGCTATGGTATCGTGACTTCCGATGTTTCCATTAGCTTGTATCTCATGCCAACAAATCTAGCCTTCTACCACTTCAATTGACTTAAACAAAGTGTAAGGTGCATGTGTGCAAGTTAAGTCACAATCAACAAGAGTCATGCATGTGTTCCAAAATATTCTACTTAGGTAATTAAGATGACACTGAACCTAGTCTCGTGGTCTCAAATAAATAAGTCTAGAAGACCTAAAGCATCTCAATTTCAGCTCCTATAAGGTTCATGTGATTAAGTGGATTAAGGTCCAACCAAGCTCCAATCTTCGGATTTTACTTAGACCAGTTCAATTAGCATCATCAATATGAAAAATGCAAAGGCTATGTACAATGAAAAAAATATTTTTGTGAAACTATTTTCTGATTTTGAACCTATTATCGATTTTTGAAAAAGTTTTGCAAAATTTTATGCAGATTTTTAAAACATTTTGCAAATCTTATAGATTTTTTATTTTGCAATTTTTAGTCATTTTTCAAAAACTAAAGATTTTTGGCAAACAATTATGTGCAGATATTATACGGGAGTAAATCTTGTTAATTACAAGAATTTAGGTGAAGGATTTACACAAGGTATTTACAGGTTTTATGTACAGAGTTTGTAAAGGATTTCTATTTGCTTGAATTATGTACACGATTTTCAAAACAATTTACAAATATTTTGAAAAAACATTTTGTAAACATTATTTTGAAAGAATAGTTTGACACAAGTAATTTTTTGCAAATATTTACAAAATTTGAAAACCATTTTACAAAGATTTTTCAAACAATATGTATAGATTTTTCAAAGCATTTTTGCGACTGTTTTCCAAACCATTTGTAAATAGATTTTAAAAATATTTTATTCAACCAAAGAAAAAGGAATTTTTTAAAACAATACATTTTTACAATGGTTTGAAAATATTCAAAAAATATTTTTAAAATGGTTTTACAAAAGTTTTTTCAAAGAAAATTTCCAACTTTTTTTAAAAATTTTGCAAAAAATGTTTACTCGATTTATTAATAATAATTTCAAAGAAACTTGGTATGTGTTTTATTAATTTGTCATATTATTGAACATACATAAGTACAAGTTATGGCTAAAATATATACATGGTATATATGACCCCCTATACTTAGCTTGAGCTATGTCTTCATAGATCAGAGAGAAAAAGAGAATACATAACTCGTACTAAGTATAGATGAGCCTATACTATAACGACTAAAAAATAATGAAAGAATGAAGAATGAGAAGTCAATTGTCCCCCCCATACATAGGATCAACTAATCCTAATTATAGCAGACTGTATACTACATGCAGGGAGGTTTGAGGGTGGGAATGAACAAATCAAAAACTCCATGTGTATCCCCCTATACTTAAGGTAAAAGATCAACACGAGAGGAGATAAATAAGGGGATCAGGAGATCGATAAAAAGAAAAAGAAAAAAATTACATCGGGGAAATGCACGCATCACTCCCCCTATACTTAGGGGAAGATATCCCTAAGTATGCAACAATAAGAGTAATGAAATGGAACAACAAAAAGAACCACCTAGTCCACCCCCGGTACTTAGGACAAAGTACGTCCTGAATATAGACACACATATCAAATGGTAGATATGGGGTGTAGGACAAACAAAAGAAAGAAATAGTGAAAGATGAAACACGTATATACAAGAGGTGTGGATTTTTGAGGTGCCTCTCAATGAGCACTAGGTTTTACACTCCTAGTTGGGAGTAAAAGTCAGGATAACGATGCACCAAGGTTCAGGATGACATCAGTCAGACGAATGCCATACTCTTGCCATCGTCCCAAAGTGAGAACGATGATGTAGTCAAAAAAGAGCACATGTATATGCAATCAATAGGTGTATACCACCGAAAGAAGAGAATTGATAATTAAACAAGGGTCTAGTGGTAGGAAATGGATCATCGTAGCCTAAGAATGGATTGGGTGATCAAAGCCAACAAAATCGAACATGAAGAAAGAAGGAGCAATGATGGAATCCTCCATGTTGATCGCATTCTCATAATGATACGAAAAGTAAAGATCAGGAGACTCTCTAAGCATCTGAGCATCCGATGGACATATGGTTGAAAGGTCAGAGAAATCATCGAATGCCTCCAAACATGGCTCATACTCATGAGGATCTTCAAAGGGAGTGGACTCAAAGGAGTTAGAAATCATGCTACTCGTCCTCTGTATTCGACAGATCGACTGCACAGTTAGTGGGTGAGACCAAGTACCTCGAAATTATTGCATCCACATGCAGAAAACCATTAGTGCGTAATGCAAGTTGATCAATGAAAAGCGAGGTCATGCTGGCATCTAAACTCTCATTCTCAAATTTTTGATCACACTCATTGATCGGGAGGATGTAGGGTTGATGGGAGAGGCTAACAAGATTGGTCATACGAAAAGAGAAATCCTCACCAAACAATATCTGCTGGAATGGGTCAGCATATCGATTACGATAAGCAATGTGCTCTATAGGGGTCGGACAATCAGGACGACGGAGATAGATCGACTGGAGGGAGGGTTGACATAATGTGGGCTTCGATTCTGTCTCCTAAGTATTGACAGAGATGGTACAATAAGCTCCTAAACAAGACGTGCAGAACCGGCTCAAGGGTCGGTATGGGAAACTGGAAACACACAACATCAGTATCTTCCTTCAGATTTTGTATTGCCTTGAAGATTACATCCTCAACCCAGTATGCAGCCAAAGAAATCTCAATGAAAGCATCATAGAAATCATGTCCAACATCCACCAAGGGAAGCACACTCATTCCCACCTCAATTCTTCCTGATTCACACATATCGTCATTATCCTTAGAGAGGGCCTTATCATATTACACGGCATGCCTAGGAAAAGGAGAGGGTCACATTGGGGGAAATGAGGAGGGTGGGTGAAATATATGAAATAAAATCCTGGATAAGACTCCAACCATACAAAGGTTGAGGTCAAATCGGACGAGGCAAAATTATGGCTCAAGAAGTGAGTCATCTCGAGTCGGACCAGGGATGCTGACCCTACAGTGATCTAGGTGAAATGAGATGCAAGATCTGGTTGAACAAGATGAGGATGACCCATGATGACTATGCAGATGATGCTGAAGAAGAAAAAGGACTCAATAAATGTAAAGAAGAAAAGAAGACAGACTCGAAGATTGATAACTCGAAGTAAAGATGAACACACTTAGATTCACAGTCGGCAACCAAATGCAAAGCAAACTCCAATTCACCAACTTGACACAATGAAGACCGTGAAAGATCAGTCAATTATTTTTTCAAATTTAGAGTTAGGTGAATTTGAAATAGTTATTCAAACACATAGGTGTAGTCTCCTAGAGTGGTTGTATCCTAGTCGGTGGAGCAAACCTACTAGAATACCTGAACCACTTCATCTACGGGTGGAGGCAAGTGCTTGTAGCAAGTAACATGGCCCAATATCTGACCCAAGCACTTAGGGCAAAAGTACATGGATGGGTCTCTAGTCCTTAGTGTGGGTGCCTCTCTCAGTCATAATAAAACATGCAGACAAGGAGGGAGTTGCTCTTCCAAAAAAAATGAAATCCAATTACATTTGATTTTATGGTCTGATAGAGTTAACGTTCCCGGTTTTATTTTGGTTATCACCTTTTAAATATTTTTCTTGCACATGTCCTAATGAGTTTTAATTCCATTAGAACCCTAGGTGATAATTTAGAGGGAAAGAGTCGGAAAAGAATGCAAGTGGTAATAAATGATGTATGCTATGATAGATGGAGCTTACCTTGCTTCTAGTCCTCTTCATGCAGCATGGTAGACATGAATTAAAACTTACACTATATGCAAATATAATCTGATGAAATCTCCATAGTACAAAAATCGCTATTATCATAAAGAACCAATGCTAATCACTCGAAGATAGAATACAAAAGTCTGGTCTTGGAGACTCTTCGGTGGCGGCCACAATGGGTCCTACAAGCACTATGTAAAGCTCTCGCGGTGCTCGATTCTAAGTCTAAGTAAGATGCAATTAAGTTTAACTAAGGTCCAAGAAAATGTCTATAGGTACATGCAAATAATTAAGCCTTTGGACTTAATCTAATGACCAAGCAATCCTATCGTAAGGCTCAATCACACAAAATAAATAAAATAAAAGAGTACAACTCAAAACATGGGAAACACAACGCAAAGAAGCTAGAAAACAATGAAGAAAATCGACGAGGCCCCCAGGTGAATAGATATCCGAGCAAAGGACCTTGTGAAATAGTAGTGTCCTGGAGAGAGATCAAAATTATTACAAATAAATATGTCTCTCCCCCTCTCTCACTTCAAATTACAAATAAAAATAAGAGAAAGAATAAACAAAAGCTAAAAAGTAGCATTGTCTTCAAAAATATGTCCCTCTCTCTTGTCAGCTTGTGCTAAAAAGCCAGCTCCACTTAACATGGGTGCATAGGTCTCCTAGGAGTACTTCCCTCGATCTGCGGTCCATCACAATAAGATCAAATAGGAAGGTGATTATAGAGTTCAAAAATAAAATCAAATAAAGTGAGAAATAAATAAATGAAAAATAGACAAGAGGAACACAAAATCAATCTATGCGCTCTTGCTCATCGACAATGGTGCCATTTGATGAACTCAACTTTGGCGAGGGTCTAAAATATCCTTACAAAGATTGAGAAGATATTGTCTCGATGAGGTGACTGCTCACTAAAGTCGAGTTATCAATAATCAACCCACATAAGAAATCAAATAGACAATCAAAATGAGGGGTCAAAATTTTTTTGAAGCTTACATATAGATGTATAATGGATGTGTATAGCTTGTCCAACAAAGGAAGAATGGGGGATAACCAACAAAAATTGACTAAAAAGACAACAAATGTTTTTAGGTTTTTGAAGTTTTTTTTTACTTTTTTATGGATTTTATTTTTTTTGGAATTTTTGTTTTTTAAATTTCTTATGGATTTTTATTTTTATGATTTTTATATGTTTTTTATTTTTAATTTTCTTTTTCATTAATTAATTATAATATAAGTATATATAATATAGGGGTATAATATAGATAATGAAGACAAAAAGATAAAATGAAAACAAAGTAATGAAAATACCCTAAGGTATAGTCCTTTTTATTTTTCGTAGGTAATAAAAATATTTTGGGGATTTTTATTAACAAGAATAATAGTAATATAAGTATATATATATATATATATATATAGAAAGAAGGGATTTTTACCCGGCAGACCCTGTAATCTTTTGCAATTACAGCTACGATCTTTGAAACATCCTAATTCCTCCCTCAACCCGTAAACTTACTAACCCTTACCCCGCAGACCTCGTGGTTAACCTCCATCCATTTAATCGTTAAAGCAGGCCGGATTCCATCCCCCACCCCTCCACGCTCGTCCCGCCCGGCCACCGCCTCCCTGTCGTAGCCCTCCCTGGCCCCTGCTCGAAACATCAGCCCGCCGCCTCCCCTGCTGGATGCCCCCTTCCCCCCGCAGGGCCCACCCACCGCCTCCCCTGCTTCCCTTGACTGCCGCTCGATGCCCTCCCACGCAATCCCCGCCCTCTGCCTCTCACCCCCTCCCGCGTCGCTCAGAGCTCCCCCACTCAACACTCCCCCTCTCGAAGCCCATCCCCCCCCCCACCTGCAGGGCTCGGCCACCGCCTCCCCTGCTTCCCCTGATGCCCTCTGCCTCCTGTCCCCTCCTGCGCCGCTTAGACCCCCCCTCCCTCCCGACTTCCCCCGATGCCCTCCCCTGCACCCCCTGGTCCCCTTCCGCGCCGCCCGATGCCCTCCACCTCTTGTTCCCCTCCTGCGCCGACCGCCTCCCCTGCTTCCCTCGATGCCCTCCGCCTCCTGCCCCCTCTCGCGCCCCTTAGACCCCCCTCCCTCCCGACTTCCCCCGATGCCCTCCATTGCACCCCCTGGTCCCCTCCCGCAACGCCTGATGCCCTCCACCTCTTGTTCCCCTCCTACGCCGACCGCCTCCCTTGCTTCCCCCGATGCCCTCCGCCTCCTGTCCCCTCCCGCGCCTCTTAGAGCCCCCCCCCCTTAAAGTAGTCCTCGGCCGCCGCCTCCCCTGCTTCCCTTGATGCCCTCCGCCTCCAGTCCCCTCCCGCGCTACTTAGAGCCCCCCCCCCTCCCGGCTTCCCCCGATGCCCTCCCCTGCACCTCCTGTCCCCTCCCGTGCTGCTTAGAGACCTTGTCCCCCTCAAGCACCGCTCAGAGTCCCATCCACCCCCCCCCCCACCCTTGAGGAGTCCTGTGCCCCGCCAACCTCCTTCCCAGCCGGATGGCTGCCTCCCTGCCAACCCCTTCTCCCGCCTCCCTCGACCACCGCCAACTCCTTCTCCAGATCCATGCTCCCTGCGCCGCCCCTCGAGCCCCCTCCCTAGAAGCTGATCGCCTCTAGCCCAAGCCCCCCCCCCCATAGCTCGAAGCCCAGGCCACAGAGGTGGAAGAGGACTGTTTTTTTTTCTTTTGTTGGTTAATTCTAGTCGTACGATCACAGATTGGTTAGATTAACTCGTTTTTAACTCAAGGAAGTTAACTGTAGATGTGTCAATTTAACGGTAGGGTTTGTGGGGTAAGAGGGAGCAAGTTTACGGGGTTGAGGGAGGAATTAGGATGTTTCAAAGGTCGTAGCGGTAATTGCAAAAGATTACAGTGTCTGCCGGGTAAAAATCCCTAGAAAGAATATAGGCTTTATATTTATACATATGGCTATAATTACTCAAAATTTAGGAAGTAAAATGTTATTATCTTTTTTAGGTTTATATCTATTTTTGGTGTTTTTCTTATAACTTTGACTATTTTTATTTTTAATTGAACTAAAGTTGTTGAAATAGTAACTTATATTTATAAACTAAATTATTTTGGAATTTAAAAATAGCTAAAATTTCCAAAAATTTTCAAACCTATTTTTTTAATAGTAAATATAATAAACAAAATTTGGAAATAGAAATAAATATTTTTTTAATTTTTATAGATTTTTTTATAATTTTTTATAAGGATTTTAGAGCTTTTTAATTTTCAGAGCTTTTCCTTTTTTTTAGGGATTATTAGTCGTTAGTGCAAAATAGGATAATAAAAATATCTAATTTAAAAAAAAATTTCAAAACATTTTTTGGTATTTTTTTAAGTTAGATAATGAAAAATAGATCTATTTTTTCAATAAATATAAATATATGATAAAATACCTTAATAAAAATATATGTGGTAGAGTCATATATATAAGGTATTATCCTAATTTTATACAAATTTTTTAGGACACATGAACTATTTTTAACATAAATAAAATCAAAAAAATAAAATACAACCTAGTAGAGGTATTCTTGCAAATATATAAAGTTAGGCACTATTTTCGAACACCCTAGAGAAATTCATTTCTAAAAATACAAATTTCCCAAATTTTCCCAATAATATATACTTGGAGGGGTATTTTACAATTAATAAATAGCATGGTGTGTCAGATGCAAATATTCCATAAAACATTACAATAATATTACAAAAACTAGGACTAAAAATAAATATAAAAAGTTTGAGGGCCTACGTGAAAATACTTAGTCCCCTCAGGTGCTCAGGCTCGTGAGGTGATGTGGAATGGACCTAAACGTAAATATGAGAAGTCCAAGAGCCTCATCATAAATGTTAACAAATATTTCTAACTACAAATTAATATTTATAAATTAAAAAATAAAATATAAAAATAAATATGGTTAAAGTGCAAAACACCACATTAAAGCGATCCGACGACTAGATTAATCGACTTGACATGTGGTGTGATATGGACGGTCGATGACGCTTCGTGGATGAAGGGTTCTGATTAGATCCGAGGGAGGATTGAATGGATGCTGATGCTCTTCATCTAACAATGACTGCTTCTTCTGGGGGATATTCTTGATTGGACGGTGGAGATGACACCTAGAAGAAGCTATGAAGAACTAAGCATGGGCGAGCTTCGATGACCAGAACTCGAGCCTTCGGTGGTCTTCTGATCTGCTGAGTGCCTTTTCTCGTTCGGCTCGGTGATTTGTAACTGATGTATGCCTCCATGGATTCCATAGCTTAATGATTGAGACCTGGAGATGTTGAGTGCCTGGATGTGCTCATCCAAGTAAAACACACCTTGCAAGAGACTTCTGGACTATGGGACATGCAGGGTTAGTTCCATGAAGCAAAAGTGAAGGGTCTTGAGCCCTTATCGAGTGGAATGAAACGGATGCGGGATGAGATGGTGTTCTCTGACAGTGTGGTGGAGAAGGAGAATGATTCTCCTGATATGATCGAGATAAGTGGGATTGAAGGTGCCTGGCTCAAAGGGAAGGCAAAAGGGTATGAAATGGAGGTTGTTGGTGGGTCGAAGCACAACGTATGAAATGGAGGTTGTTGGTGGCTCACTGGAGTAGAGATCCAACAAATTACAAGACTCGATTACTTCGCTACTGAGGTTAATCAAAAAGCAAAATAAATGCAGGAAATAAAGAGTAACATTAAGAACTACCTAGAAATGTAGAAGGTGGTTCTCAACCTGCCCGAAGGCAAGGGAGATCTGGAACCTCGTAGTGGAGCTCAGTCACGGAGGCGGATCGACGCAAACTCGGCACAGATAAACTCGTTGAACCCTTGGCTCTATTCCTGCTATCATCCAGGATCTAGACCGATGTTAGGATAAAGGTTTCACTGGATGGAATAGGATCAAGAGGTGAAGGAAGGTGGAGGCATAACTATATACATGCCAAGGTTGACTCGAGGAGTGTGCTTGATTGAATGGATATTTAATCAAGGAATCAAGGGCACGTGAAAGTACAAGGACCAGTGGTCAAAAGTCAAGAAGGATTCAAGCAAAAATAATGGAAGAATTGAGCCACAAAAATCTAAGAAGACCAGGGTGTATTCCTATCAGAAACATACCTTGGGAGGGGCGGAGAGTTGACCAGGGTCAACTCAGACCGCCTCCCCATTGGTCCACATAGGCAGGCTACACGACATAATAGGTCAAAAAGCCTTACTAATTAAATTAAAAATAGAAAACAAATTTATTATTTTTTAAAATCATAAAAATATTTATTATTTTATGTAGTACTTTATTAAGATTTTTTTATTTTTATAAGTTGTTTTATTATAGGTTACTTTTTACACGTACAAATATAGGTATATTTACTTATATAATATGTATGTTATTTTTATTGTGTTTTGAATTTTATTATTATATGTACCTAATTTATATATTGGTAACTTCTTAAATTACATGAAAATATATTTTTATTTAATTTTTCTGAAGTAATTTGTACACTAAAATAAGCATGTGTATTTATTATATAGGTATATTTAAGTATAATTCAACTATATATTTTTGTATATTTACTTATTTTAGTGTATGTTTGATGGTCTTATTTTATTGTAATTGGGTACACCTATTATAAATAATATTTTCATAATTATAAAAATATAAAATCATAAAAAACATAAATAATAGATAAAATGATTATTTTATTCAGGTATACTATACAATATGGGTCCAAAACCTGACTTTTGTCTCTTAACTCCAAAATAAATGAAAAGACATTCATTAAATATCTAATTAAAAGTTATATACAATTAAGGATGATTTTGATGAACTTTGAGTTCATATGGGAGTAGATATAGGTTTGAGAAGTTTGGATTTTGGATTTTTATTCTAAGTGTCGAAAGCATAATACACATTATTTTGTGTGAAATAAATTTTTTATTTTTCTATATATTTTTATCTATATCTATCATGTACAAAGTTTATTGATTTGAGATATAACTAATAAAGAAAAAAAATAGGTCTCAAATTGGACTTTTTGACGAATTAAGAATTATGGTTTTTGTATTTATTGATAATTATCTCTCCCTACTTTATTTCTTGTCGACCCAATTATCCTGATGCCTTGGTCTTGGGATTTAGGTTAATTCAATACCTTTGATATTTCATTTATTTTCCTTTTATTTTCTTTTTCTTTTATTTTCTTTATCCTTTATTTTAGCTTTAAATACAATCTTTTATATAATAATTATACAATAAATAATGTGTGTTATTTTATGAAAATATTGATAATTTACATGTATTTAGCTAGAGTTTAAAAGCCGAAATGAAAGAATAATGGTAATGAAATGGAGACTCATTAGATACTCAGACGTGGCACGATGAGACAGGGATCGGCCATCGCAATTCCCCTATTCTCAAGTAATTCAGACTAAGTTAGCAAGCAAACTTTGTCCTACTCATGCATGAACTGGTAGAAGTGACATTACTTCACACAACTAGGCAATAATCAAAGCAGAAAACAATCTTAGATTTGGGCTTTAATCCTTAAGGGTCACGCCCCACTTAGAATGGAAGGTATATTAGTACAATGAGGGCTTTACGAACCCAATATAATGAAGTTCATTACAAATTTTATTTGGGTTAACATTTATTTATCAGTCCCCTTATTTTAATTTTGGGTTTTAAATTTTTTGTGTATTTTTCAATAATCACCTAAGGAATTTTATTATTCTCAATTTTTCTAAGTCTAAGAAAACCATGTAAGAAAGTTGGAAAAGTCGATGCCGTGAAACCTATGAATACATGCACGGGATAAAAGGTGTACCTTGATCCAGCACTTTACATGGACAATGATCCGTGCATATAACTAAAACAAATCTATATTCATATGCAATGGTGAAATCGCGCTAGATATAGGAGTTGTTATTAGCATGAAGCATAAATTTATTTGACAAATTTAAAGAGCAATAGACTATATGCACATGAGTAGATTAGAGTTATGGACCTATTTTACCTAACAAGAAATCCTATAGTCTATGGGCTTAATCAACGAAGATATAAAATAGAAAATGGCAGAATAGAAAAAGGTAGAAACATAAATCACGAGAAATAAAATAAAAGAAGTAGAAAAATATAGAGAATAAAAGTGAGAAGCTGATGAAAACTACGAAAAAACTTATTGGACTCTTGCCCCCCATGTGAACAAGCACCTGATGAAATGGGTCTGAGAGTCTAAGTGCCTTAGTATCAATTATTACTAATTTATTTAAATGTCTCTATCTCACAAAAGAAATAAAAAACTAAACTATTCTACACTACTACTAAACTACTCTGCTCTTCTCGATTTCGTGTCTGCTTTGAAGCTTTCTCATGCCAGCTCATAAAGAATAAGATGGCCTCTACCTCGTGCGGGTGCTCTGGACTCCTATGAAATCCACCCTCACTCCACTGTCCCTCGCAACAATGTCAACAAAGAGAGTGGATTAGAACAAATAAGTGATGAATCCACATTTCATCACCTTTATTCTATAATTTTGGCATCAAAAACCCTGGCAAATGACGTGTAAATACCTTTAATTCTCGCATCTTAGCATTCATGCATGTGCCTGTAAATAGTGTATAAAATATTGTAATTAAAGACAAAATGATAGAATAAATAAAATAAAAGAAAAAGAATAAAATATTGTAAATATTCTATGACCCAAAACCCGAGACCTAGGCATCTAGATGACTAGGTTGACAAGGAATAAAAGTAGGGGGAGATAAGGGCCAGATACCCATTCATTTTATTCATTCTTTGTTCATTTTGGGACCTATTTTTGGTTCCACTTTTTACACTTAAAATAAAGAAACTTCGTACATGAAACTTTTAGATAATTAAATATAGAAAAATATAAAATTGATTTCATACAAAAATAATGTACAGAAAAATTAGATATGATCTGAATAAGATTCCAGAACTCCAACTTCCCAGACCCGTATCTTGCAAATAAAAATTCGAAATGTACCAAACTCACTTTAATTGTATATAGTTTAAAATAATCTATTTAATGAAGGTGGTTTCGTATTTTTCGAAGTTACGGTTTGAAAGTTGAATTTTGGACCCACTTGTATACTTGTACATATTAAAATATTCATTTTATTATTTATTCATTATTTTTATAATTTCACATTTTTATAATTTTGTAAATATTATTTATAATATATATGTATATTAAAACTGGAATAAAATACAAAATAAAATATTTGTAATATAATACATAGGTATAATACCTACACAAATACCCGTATATTTGATTATTAAGTGTACAAATTACATCAGAAAAATAAAATAAAAATATATTTAAGTGCATAAAAATACTTTAAAAAATTATAAAATAATAAACAAAAATAAATAAATTAAATACACAAAATAAAAATAAAACATTAAATATATAGATAAAGATACCTATAAAGGGTATAAAAGGTAACTTGTTATTTTTGACCTCGAAAAAATAAATAAAAACCAAAATAAAATAATTTATAAAATAATAAACATTTTATGTTAAACAACCTAAAATTAATAAAATCAACTACTATTTTTAAAATGAATTTTGAATCTTTTTTCAGGTGATTTTTCCTGGTTGGTCCACGTGGACCAACCAGGTGAGCCCCTCATGTTTTTGTCAGTATTCTGGGTTTTCGCCCAACTTCGAGGATTTCTCGAGGCCCCGTCTTTCATCCTTTGGCATCGAGGTCTTCGTGTCTTTTTGTCCTCGTGGATTGGGCTTTCACGCCCTAGGCTTGCATCGATCTTTGGATCACTGAGATCGTGCTGCCAGCCTCGATTTTGGACCCCCGTCGCACCATGGTTCAAATACAAACCGCCATCTTCCTCTTCTATTTTGGACGCCCTTCGAGAAGCTTCAGACCTCCGGGAGTGGGTAGAGTGAGGCTCCTGTGACAGGGGAGATCCCCAAACCCCCCGTCGAGGTGTCAAGGCTGAAGGTCGGCTTCCACTTCCATCTCCGGCCACCTTGCCGTCGAGGTTCATCTCGGGTATACACCCTGAGGTTTGCACTTTTCCTTACTTTTTATTGCATTTTCTTAGTTAGCTTAGCCTTATGAATCGAATCTCCCTATCCGCCTCTCGTCTCGCTCACCAGATCATTAGATCACATCCTTCGCCGGAGTGGCTCCGACCAACTTCGACTTTGCCGACGCCCGCACCCCATTTGCTTCGCAAACCGTCGAGGAATTTTTCCCTCGACAGTGTCACTCTGTTTGTGCAGGTTTTGGAGCCCATCGCACGCCTGGGGCGATTTTGGGAGTTTGCCGGAGGCATTTGGTGGCGCTCTGCTCCTCCACCTCCGTCGGCGCACTCCGGTGGTCGACGCCACCTTTTGAGGCTACCAGGTAATAGAGGGAACCTGCAGGAGATGGCCGGCCTATTTTGAAGCGCTCATCGTCACCGAGGAGGCGGAGCGGAGGTCGGGGAAGCTCGTCGGTCGTGGCCTTCTTCCCTGTTCTTGCTTTCGCGTTCCTGGCCGTCAGATTGGGGCCGTTCTTCCGGACGTATAGCCGTCGTTGGATGATCGTGCCTCCAGCACCGTTGATCATCTTCGAATGATCTAATCCTAGCCAAGCATCACTAAGGGGTACGGGTCGATGGATCAAGGACACGTGTATTAGTGGACATCTATCAGCCGTTCGATCTGCCTGCGGGGGTATTTTGCATTTCGAACCCCACGTTTTTGTTTATTTATTACGTAATTTGGAAACTTTCATAGGCCCTTCATTAGTTTTTGTAACATTTCCATTAAGCCCTTGAAAGTCTGTAATATTGCTTTTAGGTCCCTAGCCACGTCACCTCACGTGCCAGCGCGCGTGAGGTGAGGTCATTTTGCAGGGGGGCTCGGTTTATTTTCGTATTAACATTTAGTCCCTAAACTTTTATACGAAGTTTTATATTTTCTGGCTATTTTACATTAAAGCCCCCATAGTTGTGTTATTTGCAGATTCGTCCCTGCCTGGTCACGTGTCCAGTGCACGTGACCCTAGCAATTTTGCGGCGATAACCCCGCGGCTTTGAGTATTTATATTTGGTCCATTAAGTTGTTTATACAGTATTTATATTTTGTGTGGAAATTGCACTTTGGCCCCTGTGATTCCTGATATTTGCACTAATACTCCTGCCAGCAGTGTGATTTTTATTTGTTGTTTGCATTTATTTTGTGCATCATCTTAACTCAAAAATTACTAAAAAATTGCCATAAGCCCCTGTTTGCTTGCTCATTCACGCCATATTTTTGTATTGCATTTTTTATTGCATTTTCATATTTATTAAAAAATCAAAAACATGCATTTTCAGCACTGTTTACATTAGAAAATCCATAAAAATTAGTAAAACTTTTGAAAAAATTCCAAAAAAATCTATTTTGCTTAGTTTAATGTGTTTTAGCTCTAGACCAAAACTCATTAAAAAAGACAAAAGAAAACTCTTAAAAATTACAAAACCCCAAAAATCTTCCTAAAAATCTTAAAAAGTCTACAAAAATCCTAAAAATTTAATTTATGTTGCTGCATTTTCCCTATTCTATTACCTTTAATTTAAAATTAATTTGGAGAATTTTTGTTACTGTTTGATATTTTATTTCTCCATATCAATTTGGGCCAGCAATTTCTTTCACTATTTTATAGTATTTTTTATTTTAAAAATACCAAAAACATTTAGAAAAAATATCTAAAAATCACAAAAACATCTTAATATTGTAAAAAGACCAAAAACATTTCTTTCCCTGATTTTTGAGCATTTTCCCTCATTTTTATAGATACCTCATCTTTCTCTTCCTTACTTTGTGTATATATTCTACTAGTGAAAAAGAAAATATAAAAATATAAAATATAAAAATAAAATAGAAAATCAGTAAATTTAAAATCTAAATACAAAAATATAAAATCAAAAATTAAATAAAAAATATAAAATTAAAAACCCACAAAAAAATTGCATATTTGTAGACACTTAATCACATTCACATTTTGCACTTGAATTGCTTGATTTATCCTGTTTACTCCCTGAGTTCGACACTCTACACATACTTGCATACTATACACATATTTGTAGAGTTATAATAAATTTTAACTCCACATAGTGATTTCATTGTTTTACTTGATTGTTGTGGGTTATTTGTTGATTGATTGAGGTTTCGTGAGTGGTCGCTCAGCGACACTGTGGTCTCACCTTGTGTGGACTATTTTAGACCCTCACAAAATCTCGTTTATCAAATGGCGCTGTTGCTGGGGAGCAACGACGCGTAGTTCGGCTTTTTGCTTGTGCTTGTGATTATTTGTCTATTTCACGGCTTTTATTTATGCTTGTTTTATTTTTGCTCATTTTTTATATATCCTTTGAATTGTCTAACCACCCTCTTGTTTGACTTTGTGTGAGGTAAGCGGATCGACGGAGGCACTCTTTTCTAGGAGCGCCCGTGCACCCACGTGAGGCGGCTTTGGCCTCGTACCAAGGCGGACTTGGAGGGAATTTTGAAGACTATTCTTTAGCATTTATTTTATTGCATTAAATTGTGTAATTTGAAGTGAGAGAGAGACACTTTAATTTGTAATAATACAGGAACTCAGGACTCTTGGACTTTTGGGCCCAATTTCCAAATGATTGTTCACTTGGGGGCTCACCGTGGTTTTGTCGGCTTTTATCGCCTTTTTCATTTTGTTTTCTAATTTTATTTTATTTATTTTGTGTGATTGAGCCCTTAGTTTTAGGAGTTGCTTGTCGATAACATTAGGTCCAAACACATTAATTACCATTGCATGTTCCAATAGAAAACGTTTGGACTTAGTCAAATTTTAAGCTGCTTCTCACTTAGTCTTGGAACCACCGCGCCGAGAGGGGTCGTATACAGCGCGTGCAGGATCCACTGTGGTGGACACCGATCGGCCCCCAAGATCGGACACTTCTGTTCCATTTTGAGTCATTAGGATTGGTTCTTCACGATAATAGCAGCTACTCATCTTAGGGCGATTTCATCGGCTTGCATTTGCATAGGTTTCAATTCTGCTGAGCATCTTTGCATGTAGAGTGCTGGAGGCAAGGTGAGCATTTCTCTTTAGCATACATCATTGATTTGCCGCTTGCATTGCCTTTCCGACTCTCCCTCTGATTTTGACCACCTAGGTGCTAAGTAAAATTGACTCCTCGTTAGGCTCGTGCATTTCTCACTAAATATTCAAAAAAAGTGATAATCAATAAAATTGGGACTGTTAATATTACTTGACCCTAAAATCGAGCAAAAAGAAAAATCTTGTATTGGGGCGAGTAATCCCCTCATTGTCCTCGCTTTTACTTGCTCGCGCACACACTAAGGATTAGTGCCAAAATCCCATTCAGCCTCCTAAGTGTTTGTGCAACTTCTTGACTTTTCACCTAACTCTAAAACAGGCAAGATAAAATGACCGAATTTTCGGTCTCTACTGAGATGAGTAGGTGAATTGAGGGTTTGCTTTGTGAGTTTGCTTGTGATTGCTTGTGTGTATTTTAGATCATCTCTACGCATTTGCACCTTCTTCGTCACTCTCTTGACTTGACCTTCGTGTTCTCCCAAATATCATCTCCTTTTGTTTCAAGATGGACCCCTGGAGCGTCTTTTATCTGGACTTTGCAGATCCTTCGTTCACTCCAGCTAGCCCACCTCCTTTTTTCCAGGAAGACTTTGCTCCTGATTTTTGTACATATCCACCTCAGCCGCAGTATCAGACCTCGGACTTCTACCCACCTCCACCTCCACCTGTATATTATCCACCTCCACCTCCACCTATATATTATCCGCCTCCACCTTCACATCCACCCGAGTCTGACCTGTTGGAGTCACCTCCCTTGATCTCTATGAGTGATATCTTGAATCGAATGATAGAGCGCATTGATTTGATGAATGATGATATTGCTATCTTGAAGAAAAAATAGATTGACGCTCCATTCATCGAGGTTACGGATTTTATTGTGGGTGATCATGGGAGATTGCAATCACCAAAAATACAAAAAAATGAGAAAAATTTAAAAACACAAAAAGAGTTCGGGAGACACTTGGTTGATTCAGATTGTAAGGAGAGGGTCCATTTTCCAGATCATTCACCCACACATCCATTCACGTCCTGTCCCACCTTTGACCCCGAGGATGTCGCTGTACAGACTGCTCTTGACATGCCTTATGTAGATGCTAATTCCGACTTCCTCCCTCGTATGGAGGAGGTCCAAAAATTCAAAAAAATGTTAATTGAACCCGAAGTGGTGGCCACTATTCATGAGATCATCCATGCCCTACTTTAACAGGCCATGACCCATATATCTACTCCTCTTCCCAAGAAGAGAAAGCAGAGGAGCAGATCTGAGCGTCATATCTTGACCATGGCCATTGCCCATGCCATCACACACCGTCCCATTCCCAGGAAGAAGAACACATCTACCCCTTTCATCACTTGCACCATCTCTGACCATACATGTGATCACACTCTCCTAGACGGCAACGCTTCTATTAGTATATTACCCTTCTCGCTGGTACAGTCTCTTCACTTAGGGCTTCTCAAGGAAACCAGGATGATCGTTCAGTTTGCTGATGGATCTATCAAGAGGCCGAAGGGTATCCTTGAAAACACCGTCATTTTGATTCAGGGCATGAGGTACAATGTTGATTTTGTCGTATTTCCCATGGAGACCTTCATAGGGGAGCCCTCTCCAATCATCCTGGGACGACCATTCCTCGCCTCTGCGAGGGTCGTTATTGACTATAGATTAGGAGAGATTTGTGTCCATCCTATTGACGAGAGCGAAGTGTTGATCACCGCACCCACAGTAGACTAGAGACCTGCACCTGATGCACACTCACCTATTCTATCTAACTCCGACGCCTATGACCTATCTGATGATATTAGAGAAGTTTGCTTATTGACCGCTGATGAGACCCGAGAAATCCTCCGAACGGGACGAAAAGCATGGACCTCGAAGTTCCTCCTTCTGGTGTGTGGCGATGTGTTGATGAGATCCGCAGGATTTACGTGGTTGATACCATTGAGCGGAGGGCAGATATTAAGACTACACAGGACCGACCTGGTTTGACTACTTCCACTGATAAGTCCGTTCCTGGTCACTCAAAAGTAAAGATGATTGAGGCCAGTTATGATCCTAACCATTATTTTGAGAGATTTGGCTATTTTGATGAAGACAATGATTCAGGTAAAACTCTTGAGGACGAACAGACTTCAGATACTTCCACAGATGATTTCGTTCCTTTTGGTTTTGACCTGGACGAGACCTCGCAAGACGACTCCGATTACACCTCTACCGATGATGATGAGTTCGTCCCATTCCACTTTGATATCAACGAGACCTCCAAGGCCAGACCTGTCCATACTTCTTCCACTCACACGTCTGCGCCTTCACACCATAGGACCACCAAGGGCGAACCTAGCCATACTACTTCCATTGACCAGTTCGTGCCTTTTCGATTTGACTCCACTGAGGGCCTTCACCCTGTCGACCATGATCGGCTTCCGTCCACTATGGACCTCGATGTCGACTTTCACCACACTAGATCTATCCCTCAGTGGTCTCGCAAGAAGGTTTGCTTTCTACTTTCTTGATCATGTGTATATCCATCTCTATTGTATATTCACTTTTGTTCATCTTTTTCTCTCTCCATCGTCTTGCTCATCCACCCATTCTCGTGTTTGCCTTGCCTAGGATGTACTTTGTCTTAAGTTTAGGGGGGTGGACAAGCTGAGTGTTCATTCGTCGTTCCGTTTCATCACTCATGTTGTTGCCTATACTTAGGGCTTCTTTTACCCTAAGTATAGGGGGAGTGATGTGTACATTCTTTTCTATCTTCTTTCATCTGCTGATATCTTTTCTTCTTTTCCTTTTCTATCTTTTGTATCTATCAAAAAGGTGTCGTCCCTTGCAGACAATCTTCTATACTTAGGACGTACTTTGCCCTAAGTACAGGGGGTGTGATCCCCGAGTCATTCTATTCTTTTCGATCCTCTCCACTGTCTCCTCTTCTTGTCTATACTTAGGGATATCTTACCCTAATTATAGGGGGAGACAGTCTGAGTACGATCTGTTCATTCCCACCCTTGACCCTCCCTGCATTGTGTACAGTCTGCTATACTTAGGATTATTTGATCCTAAGTATAGGGGGGATGGTCGACTTCTCATTCATTCGTTTATTCATTCCTTCATTCATTTATTCCTTAGACTTTTCTATACTCAGTACGAGTTATGTCTTCTCTTTTCTCTCTGATATATGAGGATATAGCTCAAGCTAAGTATAGGGGGGTCGTATATACTGTGTATATACTTTAGCCATAACTCGTATTTTCGTATTTTTTACTAATAATTATGGCTAACTTATTCTTTAAAATTCATTAAAGACATTAATAAAAAGATGTGATTATTCCTCAAATTCTTTGTGTATTTACTGATTAATAAATCAGGTAAAATATTTTTTGCAAAATGTTTGAAAAATAGTTTGAAAATCTTTTTGAAAAATCTTTTGAAAACTATGTGGAAAACATTTTGTTACATGTTTTCAACCTTTGTAAAGACATTTTGATTGTAAAAATTATTTTCTTTGTGTGAAATGAAAACATTTGAAAAGTGATTTGCAAATGGTTTGAAAAATGGTTACAAAAATATTTCAAAAATCTATATATACTGTTTGGAAAACCTTTGCAAAATGATTTTCAAATATGTGTACATGTTTGTAAAAACTGTTTGTAAAAATTATTTTGGACTAAAGTTTTCAAAATTGTTTGGAAAACCTTTTCAAATAAACTTGAGGAATACCTACATCTCACCTAAAATTCTCTTTGTATATACCTATAAAATTGATCACTTACCCTTGTAAATTCTTAAAATCCACTTCTTGTATATATAAGAAGCATTCCCGTGTAAATATTTGTACCTAGTTTTTATCCAAAACCCTTATGTTTTCAAAAATCCCAAAAACATTTGCAAAATTAAAATCCAAAAACATTTGAAAAACGGTTTCAAAAATCTAAAAAATGCATATGCATCATCTTTTCAAAAACCCATAAAAAGTTCAAAATCTTTAAAAATTACATCACAAAAATATTTTCTGCATAGCATTTGCATAGCATGAGCATTTTTCGGATTAAGTTTGATAGTTGAACGAGTCTAAGTAAAGTCCGAAGATTGGAGCTTGGTTGGACCTTAAATCTACCTAATTAACAGGAACCTTATAGGAACTGGGATTGAGGTACTTCAGGTCTAATTGACTTAATTCTTTGAGGATCACGAGACTTGGTTCAATGGATTCTTGACGCCTAAGTAGAGTATTTCGGAGCACACGCACGACTCTTGTTGATAATGACCTAACTTGGACACCTGCACCTTTCACATGGCTCAACTCAGTTGGAGTGGTGAGGAGGTTGGATTTGCCGGTATGAGATGCACACAGGTGGAAACATTTGTCCTCCTCTAAGGAGGGAAGTGCACCCCAACCCGTCCAGTGATGATGAGTTTCGAGGATAGGAGATCGTGAGTTGCGATAAAGCTTCAAAAGAGGGATAGTCTACTGGCTCAAGAGGAAAACTCCCTATGTAAATGCTGTTGTATAGTATTAAAAAAATTTTGCAAAAGCAAAAGCTCCAAAAAAGTGGACATGCCTATACAAAAATAAAAATGCCTGCCGGAGTGTACATATGTGTAAAGTCAAATAAGCAAGCTTGAGCTTCAAAGTCAAATCATGTGACCCTGCAGCTGGATGACTTGACTACACTGATCTTGCATCCTAGGATAGGTAGCTACACTGGCTACCGTCCATTCTTCTCTTCACCCCCTCCTCTTGAGATGATTGCCACTTGAACTTAGAAGGGAATACCCTGCTCCTTGAGGAATGAGTTGTTGGATTGGAGAATCATTGGGTTGTCATAATGGAGAAGTCAGTCTCTTTGTCATTTCAGTTGGGGAGAGCCACCATCACTTACACTGTACGAGTCAGATTCATAGTCGTAAGGGTTTGCGTATGAGTTAAAATATTTCTGACCTGGCTATAGAGGAGACTTGAGCAGAGTTTTGGGATTCTCGAAGGTTGTTGGATTTCAAATCCAGTTCTCATTAAGATTCCGCCGATACTAAAATTCCAAAGGTCTAACTTAAGCTCCAAACTCTGATTTTGTGAAGACAAGTTTGATAATCAAATTTAATCCACCTTCTTCTTTTTCTTTTCTTATTTTTCTTTCTGCACTTATTGCATAAGTATTTGCTAGGGACTAGCAAAGGTAAAGTATAGGGGGATGATGAATCCACATTTCATCATCTTTATTCTATCATTTTGGCATCAAAAACCCTGGCAAATGCGTGTAAATACCTTTAATTCCCGCATCTTAGCATTCATGCATGTGCATGTAAATAGTGTATAAAATACTGTAATTAAAGCCAAAATTATAGAATAAATAAAAGAAAAGAAAAAGAATAAAATAATGTAAATATTCTTTGACCCAAAACTTCGAGACCTAGGCATCTAGATGATTCTGTCGACAAGAAATAAAGTAGGGGGAGATAAGGGCCTAATACCGATCCATTTTATTCATTCTTTGTTCATTTTGGGACCTATTTTTGGTTCCACTTTTTATACTTCAAATAAAGAAACTTTAAACATGAAAGTTTTAGATAATTAAATATAGAAAAATACGAAATTGATTTCAAACAAAAATAATGTACAGAAAAAAGATATGATCTGAATAAGATTCTAGAACTCCAACTTCCCAGACCCGTATCTTGCAAATAAAAACTCGAAATGTACCAAACTCACTTTAATTGTGTATAATTTAAAATAAGATATTTAATGAAGGTGGTATCGTATTTTTCGGAATTACGGTTTGAAAGTTGAGTTTTGGACCCAACTTGTATACTTGTACATATTAAAATATTCATTTTATTATTTATTCATTATTTTTACAATTTCATATTTTTATAATTTTGTAAATATTATTTATAATATATATGTATATTGAAACTGGAATAAAAACCTAAATAAAATACAAAATAAAATACTTGTAATATAATACATAGGTATAATACCTACACACATACATGTATATTTGATACTTGTATTTTATTAAGTATACAAATTATATCAGGAAAATAAAATAAAAATATATTTAAGTGCATAAAAATACTTTATAAATTTATAAAATAATAAACAAAAATAAATAAATTAAATACACAAAATAAAAATAAAACATTAAAATATATGTATATATATAAAGATACCTATAAAGGGTATAAAAGGTAACTTGTTATTTTTGACATCGAAAAAATAAATAAAAATCACAATAAAATAATTTATAAAATAATAAACTTTTTTTTATTAAGCAACCTAAAATTAATAAAATCAACTAGTATTTTTAAATGAATTTTGAATCTTTTTAGGTGATTTTTCCTGGTTGGTCCACGTGGACCAACCAGGTGAGTCTGACAGTTGACCGAAGGTCAACTGTCTGAACCCCTCCTGTTCTTGTCAGTATTCTGGGTTTTTCACCCATCTTCGAGGATTTCTCGAGGCCCCGACTTTCATCCTTTGGCATCGAGGTCTTCGTGACTTTTTGTCCTCGTGGATTGGGCTTTCATGCCCTAGGCTTGCATCGATCTTTGGATCACTGAGTCGCGCTGCCAGCCTCGATTTTAGACCCTCGTCGCACCATTGTTCAAATACGACCGCCATCTTCCTCTTCCATTTTGGACCACCTTCGAGAAGCTTCAGACCTCCGGGAGTGGGTAGAGTGAGGCTCCTGTGACAGGGGAGATCCCCAAACCCCCCGTCGAGGTGCGGCGAGGCTGAAGATCAGTTTCTACCTCCATCTCCGGCCACCTGGCCATCGAGGTTCATATCGGGTATACAACCTAAGGTTTGCACTTTTCCTTAATTTTTATTGCATTTTCTTAGTTAGCTTAGCCTTATGAATCGAATCCCCCTATCCACCTCTCGTCTCGCTCATCAGATCATTAGATCACATCCTTCGCCGGAGTGGCTCCGGCCAACTTCGACTTCGCCAACGCTCGCACTCCATTTGCTTCGCAAACCATCGAGGCATTTTGCCATCGACGGTGTCACTCTATTTGTGCAGGTTTTGGAGCCCATCGCACGCCTGGGGCGATTTTGGGAGTTCGTCGGAGGCATTTGGAGGCGCTCTGCTCCTCCACCTCCGCCGGCGCACTCCGGTGGTCGACGCCACCTTTTGAGGCCACCAGGCAATAGAGGGAACCTGCAGGAGACGGCCGACCCATTTTAAAGCGCTCATCGTCACCGAGGAGGCGGTGCGAGGTCGGGGAAGCTCGCCGGTCGTGGCCTTCTTCCATGTTCTTGCTTCCGCATTCCTGGCCGTCAGATCGGGGCCGTTCTTCTGGACGTACAGTCGCCATTGGATGATCGTGCCTCCAGCACTGTTGATCATCTTCGGATGATCTAATCCTAGCTGAGCATCCACGAAGGGGTACGGGCCGACGGATCAAGGACGCGTGTATTAGTGGACATCTATCAGCCGTCCGATCTGCTTGCGGGGGTATTTTGCATTTCGACCCCCACATTTTTTTTTATTTATTACGTAATTTGGAAACTTTCATAGGCCTTCATTAGTTTTGTAACATTTGCATTAATCCCCTGAAAGTCTGTAATATTGCTCTTAGGTCCACAACCACGTCACCTCACGTGCCAGCGCGCGTGAGGTGAGGTCATTTTGCAGGGGGGCCAGTTTATTTTCGTATTAACATTTAGTCCCTAAACTTTTATATGAAGTTCTATATTTTCTGGCTATTTTACATTAAAGCCCCCAAAGTTGTGTTACTTGCAGATTCGTCCCTGCCTAGTCACGTGTCCAGTGCACGTGACCCTGGCAATTTTGCGGCGATAACCCTGCAGCTTTGAGTATTTATATTTGGTCCATTAAGTTGTTTATTCAGTATTATATTTTGTGTGGAAATTGCACTTTGGCCCCTGTGATTCCTGATATTTGCACTTATGCCCCAGCCTGCTGTGTGATTTTTATTTGTTGTTTGCATTTATTTCGTGCATCATCTTAAATCAAAAATTAGTAAAAAAATGCCATAAGCTCCTGTTTGCTTGCTTATTCATGCCATATTTTTGATTGCATTTTTATTGCATTTTAATATTTATTAAAAAATCAAAAACATGCATTTTCAGCACTGTTTGCATTAGAAAATCCATAAAAATTAGTAAAACCTTTTGAAAAATTCCAAAAAAATTCTATTTTTCTTAATTTAGTGTGTTTTAGCTCTAGACCAAAACTCACTAAAAAATACAAAAGAAAAATCTTAAAAATTATAAAACCCCAAAAATAGTCCTAAAAATCTTAAAAATTCTACAAAAATCCTAAAAATTTAATTTCAATTGCTGAATTTTCCTTATTCTATTACCTTTAATTTAAAATTAATTTGGATAATTTTTGATACTGTTTGATATTTTATTTATCCATTTCAATTTCGGCCAACAATTTCTTTCACTGTTTTATAGTATTTTTTATTTTAAAAATACCAAAAACATTTAGAAAAATATCTAAAAATCACAAAAACATCTTAAAATTATAAAAAGATGAAAAACATTTCTTTCCTTGATTTTTGAGCATTTTTCCTCATTTTTATAAATACCTCGTCTTTCTCTTCCTTACTTTGTGTATATATTCTATTAGTGAAAAAGAAAATATAAAAATATAAAATATAAAAAGAAAATAGAAAATCAGTAAATTTAAAATCAAAATACAAAAATATAAAATCAAAAATTAAATAAAAATATATAAAATTAGAAAACCCACAAAAAAATTGCATATTTGTAGACACTTAATCACATTCACATTTTTGCACTTGAATTGCTTGATTTATCCTGTTTGCTCTCTGAGTTCGACACTCTACACATACTTGCACACTATACACATATTTGTAGAGTTATAATAAATTTAACTCCACATAGTGCTTTCATTGTTTTACTTGATTATTGTGGGTTAATTGTTGATTGATTGAGGTTTCGTGAGTGGTCGCTCAGCGACACTGTGGTCCCGCCTTGTGTGGACTATTTTAGACCCTCGCAAAATCTCGTTTATCAATAAGCAATATATCAAAAGAAATAAAATATCATACAAAATAAGGAAGACTAGATATATATATGTACAAACTACACTACATGTTGATCGCTGGAAACAACGACATTTGTTTACTCGAGAAACAGTTTATTGATCTAACAAGCTAGATCAACAATCGTCGTAATGACCAACTCTCAATTAGGCAACAATTAACCCACAATATATGATAAACAAATCAATGCGTATGTAGGTTAAATTTTATTATAACTCTACGAAATATGTGTATAAGGCAAATCAGTAGAGTGTCAAACTCTGAGAGCAAACGTTGTATGCCAATTATTTAGTAAGTATTTCTAATTAATATAAACTATTTTTGTATTTTTCTGATTTTTCTTATTTTTATGTAGGCTTTCGATTATAATTATTTTTATGGATTTTAATTTAATTTATATTTTTTAACTTTATATTTTGATTTTCATTTTATAAAATGCTATTTTTGTTTTATTTTTAAAATAAGATATATGTTTATATAAAATAATATAAATATTTAAGATATTATTTAAATAATACAGTATATATAGATAATAAAGATATTTATATTTATAGATAAGTCAAAATATTTTCAAAATATAGAAAATAAATATTTTTATTTTTATATTTTGCACAATTTTTGGTAATTTTTATAATCTTTTTCTAACTATTATGGATTTTTAAGTTGTAAAATATAAAAAATAATAAACAAAATAAATTTCTGATATTGATTTAGGTGTAATAAATATATAATAGTTTAAAATAAATCTAAAAATATTTTAGTATTTAGTATATATTATAAGGAAATGTCACAAATAGAAAGAAGTATATTTGGATTTTTAGATTTTTTTTGCTACTTTTTATAAGAATTTTTAGGGTTTTGTGATCTTATGTTTTATATTTTGTATTTTTAATGATTTTTGGATATGTGGTAGAATAGATAATAATATAGATAATATATTTTTTTGTATTTTTGGGATAGAACATTTTTTATAATTTTAGGTCCAAACAAGGATTAAATGCATGTTTTCTGATTTTTAGAATATAGGAAAATGAGTTAAAATGCGAAGAAAGTTATTTGAGGTCAAACATGATACAAGGCACTTAAAATAATTTTCTTAACTTTTGTAAAGCAATAAAAATATTTAATTTGCATAATATAAATAAAAATAAAATATTGTAGTTATAGGGACATGTTTACAAATATAATAAATAAAACATTTATTTACTAACATGTCAGGATATTGTAGGGGTACATGTACAAATATCATAGTGCCTTGCATGACGGAACACGTGAGGGTTAAGGACTAATTAGTAAATACCACAAAGTTCCATGTCCAGATTGCAATTATCCCTATTTGTTTTTCACTGAAAATAATATCTACAATACTGAACATAAAATACAAAAGGCGAGAGGCCTATTATGCTATTACTCCTTGAAGTAGCGCATATAGGATGTGTGCGTGAAGATGAGCGGATCCTATGGCTCCACATGTTTGCTACTTAAATCCAAGGGCTTTGGTTGGGCTTCACTTCATGTGAAATAGATGGCCCAGATTAGATCTGGGTTGTAAGCTTGATCGAATGGCTAGGAGGGGTCAGCAAGAACACGGAAGAACTCTTCCCTATTCGAGCTTTGATCCTTTTTTCTTCATTGGTCCGATATGCTCCGGCACTCTTGAGGGGCTCTTCTTGTTCTTAGGAGGCTCCCACACCTGTAGGTGATTCACATATGTCTAGGTCTCATTGAAGGAGACATGGAAATGTTGGTTCTTTTTAGCCACATGAAGGTTTTGTTCCTCCATTGATTCGTGATCCAAGTTTTCCTTTACGTCCTGGCCCTTACACAGAATCGAAGAAGGTCTCGAGGGCTCTCTCCTCGACCTGAAATTGAAGCTGCTTGCTAAAAAATAGAGGTGGTCAGTGTATCTCTAATGAAGGTTGTGGATGGAGATTTGAATCCTTAATTCTTGCATAATCGAGTGGGGCTGATGGATCAATGAAAGGGAAAGGTGATGGTGATGTTTGGGGGGTCGAAACAGTAGAAAGCATGGTGGATAACAGTGGCTAGAGCTGAAGACTTCGGCGAACATCGATTGACGATTTAATATAAATCTAAGTTAAATAGCATGAAATGGAATGTTTGATTAAACTAGGGAATGCAACATAAAATAACTAACCTCGTAGCTCGACTCAACCTAGACCGAGGAGCAGGAAATCAATAGAGAAGCAAAGTTCTACGAGTAAGTACATGTGATTGACTGCATTAGGCTTTTGCCTATGCCACCACCATGAGAGGTCCGAGGGTTGCAGGAGAGGCTATTGAGGAGAGGTGCATTGGGCCATCAACCATTTATATTGAGATTAACATGGGGCAACGTGCATAAATTACACCCCCGGGCACACATGCAGATACACGATGTCTCAGAAGCAGAGAGAATCCTCTAACGCAGGAGATCCGTTGGATGATGATTGAAGGATCTTGGGATGCATGCCAATCATCTCCGATCCCCTGTGAGGGTCATCCAATCCTCATCCAATGGATCCCCTGAGCTCCAAAAGGGGCTGTTACAGCACGGCCAAAAAGAGGGTTTGAAATCGGTGGCGGTTCTGTCATCATCATGGCTGCACAAAACCCTAACTCCCCTCTATCTCCACGAGATCCATTCTATCGCAACAACTCAACCCAACACCCTCCCCTCTATTTGAGAGGAACTGGAGGATACATGGTTACCCACTTCCTGCCCAATAAGACGTTAGCAAAGCTCCTACCTACTCTGCATGTTTGATTTGACAAAAAGTTGTCTAAATTTTTAAACCTAAATCAGCTGATGCATGAACATTCAGATATGTGCAATAGTAATTGATCTAAAATTTTAAACCTGGACACAGAACTATTTAGACATGTGCTATGCGTACTGAACATGATTCCAATATCATATACCGTTTTGAATTTATATCTGTAGCAAATACATGCCGTTACAGTCGATTACATCATGAAAAATTTGCATTCTGAAGCTTGAAATTATCTCGAATATTTTCTAGAATTTACTCAGATCTTCTTATAAAGAGTGCTCGAATTCGAATTTGTTCTATACAGTTCCTATATGCTGCTCTGGATTTTCACCCAGATCAAGTTCTGACATATTTATAGAGATTTAAATAGTATTAGGAAAAGCAAGAAGACTTTAATATTTCCCGTGACGTGTCCACTGCCAGATAGCAAATCGTGGTCTTATGTTGTTAAGCCCTTGGAACTGCTACTCGACAGGTGCATGGAGAAACTAATTGGATGAAAGTGGTGCATAATCGTAATATATGTTAGCATTGATATAAATCGGTTGATGTCTTCTGGCAACCTCCATGGCCACAAGATTTCAACAAATTTAAATAACATCTTATCAGTTTTTTTCGCTGCTAAAATATAGTAGCTTTGTCGGGACAATCAGCAGAGAAACAAGGCTAGATCAGACCAACAATCCCAGTAGTAGGATTATTTGGAACTGTTCTTCCTTGATGAGGAGCTCAAGTTAATCCGGAATTAAATGCAGGAAAAAGATCCATCCCCGACATTATGCAAATGTTGAGTGTTAGTCCTCATGACAGAAGAACATATGGTCAGCACGATTGGCTTTAATAAAATTTCATTTATGTTCAAGAGATGCTGTTGATCGACGTAAATCAAGATCTTTTGTTTCTCATTATACAAAGGAGTTGACGAGATCAGTAAAAGAGGAAAGTGAGGTCTTTAGTCCTATGTACTTTGGAAGCTATATATTAATTAATGCACGGGAAGGAACCTTCCTTTCTTTAGGTGTAGAGAGCCTCCATTGCTTGAACTGGGTGATCAACTTTAAATATATTTGCTTGATGGGTACAGTACTTTTCTCCTCTCATTCTACCTCTTTATTCTGGAGCAGCCAAATTCCCTCTCTTCTTTGCTTGATCGTTCACTGGCCATCAGTGTTCCTCTGCAATTACCATTTAAATACACCCCCCTCTTTTATATTCTAAAAGTTGTCATATTTATAAGGGTCTAGTGGGGCTACCCAAAGGGGAGCCAATTTGGCTACTCGCATACTTATTTTTTATTTATTAATATATTTCTGAAAATTCTCGAGGTATTTATCACCATATGACGTCATGTTCCTATTCAAATTTCAACTAAATTTGATACTTCCGTCACATCCATCAAGCCTGTCAAACTTCAATGGTAAAAAATTGTCGAAATTGACCTCTTATAATTGGTAAGGTTATGAATGGCATGTTGTTATAATTAGTAATTAGTAAATTTAAAATTATCCTTCTCCATTACAAATAGTAAAATTAAAAATGAAAATAAAATATGTAAAAAATTATTAATCAAGTTACAATAAAGTAACTATGATATTAACATGGAAACATATATTTGGTAATTCCGATTTAACAAAAAAATTATGTTTTGGTCAAAAAGTTAACTATTACAATAACTATAATATGTATTGGTAATTTTGAAGTTAAAATGTCATTTATAAATAAAGTTGCAATAAAATAAATATGAAATTACTAATAAATATTTTATTAATTGAAACATATCGCTAATTTCGAAGTTGCCCTAAACTTATGCAATTGTAATTTCAAAATTGAAAATATCCATGTATCAATACATATTTTATCAATACAAACTTCGATATCCTTCTTTCAAATTGAGAATTATAGACCAATTAGTTTGATTAACCTACCAATTCGCATCATCTCAAAAGCAATTGCCAATAGATGCCCTCCTTTTCTTGCAAAAACAATACCTCCCTCATAATGTGCTTTCTTGCGAAAGCGATATGCGGGAGATGCTTTTGTCGTTGCTACCACTATTACGAATGATTGGAATTGCTGGGGTACTAAGGTCCTCATCCTAAAAATTGTCTTTTGAAAAGCTTTCGATACTTTAAGGTGGCCTTTTATCCTTGGTGCTCTTAAAGCTGCGAATTACCCGACCATCTCCATTAAATGGATCAAGGCTTTGTTGGAAACTATGGGCTCCTTTTTTTAAGAAAAATAAAAAATAGGTTGGCTTCCAATATTCAGAGAGAGGAGTTTGATAGGGTGATCCTCAATCCCTTTTCATTTTATCCACTCTCTTTCTATTCTTGATACAATGTTGGCTAAATTGGCGAAGAAAGGAAAATGTAGGGAGTTCATCAACAAAGAGATGGAAACTATGATCATAAACATCCAATTTGCTGATGATTTACTATTTTTTTTAGAATTCAATCTTGAAGAATTGAAAACCGTCTTCCCTACCATAAAGATGTTTGTTTGTCTCTCGGGCCTTGAAATTAATCACTCGAATTCTGCTTTTAATGGATTGAACCTTTCTCCCTCTGAAACCGAGGAGTCACATAAAATCCCGGGATGGGATCTGAGTTTTCTCCTATAGATTAGTTGGGCTTTGTGTCACCAAAAAAAATCAAAAAAGTGACTCAGCTCTAGGGATGGGTCCTTTTTAGTTGAAAAAAATCCCATCCAAAGGTTGGAAGGCCAAGGTGCTTCCTCTACCCACAAGACTCGCCCTTATCAATTCATCTTTGACTCCTATCATCACCCATGTGATGTCTTGTTTTAATATACCGGAAGGTATTATCCAAAAGATTGACAAGATTAGACGAAAATTCCTTTGGTCAGGAAATTCATCGACTCATCATTCTTCGCTCTGGCCAAGGTTACTTGTCCCAACTCTAACAATGGTTGGGGTATTCTAAATCTTTGCTTATTTAACAATGCTCTTCTTATTAAGCATGCTATGGTAATTGTTGATTTTAGAAGTCTGTGGGTATCTGATTTGATCGGTGCAACTCACTTTAGGAGAAAATCAATTATCTTGCTTGGGAATGCAAAACAATCCCACTCCTTACTTTGAAAAAGTCTAATCAAAGGCTCGAACCCCTCTACAATTCGTCAAACGAAAGAAGTTGGGTAAGGGATCTACTTCATCTCTTTGGAACGATCAAATTAATGATAGCAAACCTCTTCTCGAGACTCATGACAAGTTATGGCCATATATGAAAAATAAAAATATCTCTGCCAAAGTGGGGCTGAAAATTGGAAAGCTCATTTTAACTGGTTTAAAGCTATGAAAATAAGACTTCCACAAGTGGTTTGAAGATCGACAAATGAACTACATTGGAAATTAAATGATATCGAAGGTTCGTTAAACCCTAACATGAATGCTATGAAGATGTATCGAAACTGGAGACCACAAAGGGACTGTTCGACCACAAAAAAGTTATACTCTATAATGGCGGACGGGAGAGTCAGATCTCTCTTATTTGCAAACTTTAGGAAACCATCAATGGAACGAAGAGTTTACTATTCCATTTGACAACTTGCTCATAAAAAGATTATCATGCAGCATCTTTTAGAAGGTATGAAAATTCATTGAGTTAATAGATGTTTCTTATGTAAAAATGATCTGGAAAACTACTTTCATCTTTTCAATGATTGTGATTTTACCAAAGGTATATTTAGGAATTGTGCTTTGGAGTCGAATTTCAGGGGATTCCTATAAATTTGTTAAACGGGAGGGAAAATACATCGCTTAATCATCTGGACTGGCAACAATAGGTGATTAAATTCACAATTTGGTGATTTATTGGAAAGGATGTTGCAACCTAGTATTTGATGGTGTTTTAGCTGATGCAAAACTTATAATTAAAGAAGAATTTTTAATTTATTCTATTATAGTTGGTTTAAACTTCTAGCCAGATTTATTTTGCCGGAGTTGGGAGAATTGGTCTATCTTACTCTAATTTTTTTACAATTTCTCCTCCTCCGGTCTAATGTCTATTGTGTCTTTTATTTGTTGGCCCACTTCTTTTTAGGTTGCTTGTCTGCGGGGGTTTCTCCTTAACCTAGACTGACTACCTCACAATCATTGGGCATGTCTTCTTCTGGCATTCGGGTCTTGTGTGTGGACCTTTCCAGGGGATTTTATTTCTGATCGCCTTGCTATGTTACTTCTATGCCGTATTTTTGGATGAATTTTTGATGATCTTCAGCTACTTTTATGACAGTTTGCTTTTAGTTGGCGATAAACTTTCTGGTGGTTTCTATTTTCTTATTTCTTCTCTGCTTGGTTTAACCTTCTTTGGCTCTGCGCTTGTGTGGCTGGTCTTTACATTTTGCATATTGAATCTTTTCAGATTAATGAACTTGAATCTTTTTCTAAAAAAAGAAGGAAACCCTAACATTTGAAATTACAAAAAAATCACGAATCTACTCTTCTGCTAAAACTTTATCAAGACTTCGAAATTATCAATACATATGTTGTCAATAACTAAGTCCCCTACTAAAACTTTATCAATAATGTAAAATGATATTTTAACTTTGAAATTGTCAGTACACATTTGTCAATATCGCACTCGACTACTAAAATAAGTGGGGGCATGCATTCAATAAACTTTGGACATTTCTCATGAAAAATAGGTCAAATGACACTCCTTGGTTGTTGATGGAAATGAAATGGAGGGAATATGGATAATGAATAAGACGAAGCCTTCTCCCATTATAACTAAGGTCGGCTACATGAATTCGTACTCAAATCCATATTAGAAGATTCGATTATTTTTACGCTGATTGTTAACTACCTAACGCAATCCCCACAAGGAAAGATTTCAACTATGTTATTTTGGATTTTAGGGCACACTCCAATATGGACAATGAATAAGACGCCATAATATATCAAATGGAGACAATACGGCAAAAACAGGCCATATATCAAATGGGGGCAATATGGCAAAAACAGGTCAAATGACGGTCCCAGGTTGTTGTCAATTAACTTTGGATATTTATCAAATGTGATGGTCAAATTAGCAATAATGTTTTCCAATGGGCTCATGTTATTACTTATGTTTGGATGGTTCACATCCTCCAAATGTTAGCGTTTGCGAGAGAAAGATCGGCTGGGTATCGGTTCATCCTCTTTTTGGATCCGTTAGGTAATGTAATTCTCGCGGAGGGAGAGTAATATGTTAGGGATGAATGCCACATCAATCCACTTACAAGTATCAAAGGATTTTTTTTTAAATAACTATGTTTCAGACGTTAATTTTGTTCTTGTTTCCTCTCATAAAAATGAAAGTTACAATATATATATATATATATATATATATATATATATATATATATATCGTTGTTAATTAATTAGCTTTTCCTTTTTGAGTTGGTAT
The DNA here is from genome assembly GCA_037367405.1 of Ottelia alismoides. Taxonomy (NCBI): domain Eukaryota; kingdom Viridiplantae; phylum Streptophyta; class Magnoliopsida; order Alismatales; family Hydrocharitaceae; genus Ottelia; species Ottelia alismoides. The sequence goes on from JAZKJV010005858.1 coordinate 445,934, forward strand.
ATCATTTTTGTATACATCTATGTGTCGTTTTTATCTTTTCTGAAGATAATTTTCATGATAGAGATGGGATTCATGATAGAGATAGGGATACGGATATTTATTTTTACTTTTTTACGGTTATGAATCGAGAAAATTTTCAAGAAACGGATATGAATCATTTTTTTTCTGCAGATACAAATACATATAGGGATGTGCATTTTCATTTTTTTATGTAGATATGTACATGATAAAGCTAGAAATTTCTACTTGGAGGGCACGGAAAAGTTATTGAGAAGTTGAATATCTAATTTATCTTGTAATTGTGTGTCATTTTCATTGTCAGTATTTGTTGGATTTCATTATTTGCTTAATTGGTGGACACTAATACTTACAAGGAATACAAAAATATGCCTACAAACATATAGTTATACATAAATATCCTTACAAACGATAAAAAACATAAAAAACTCTTTATTCCATAAAAATACACTTCCATTAATGTGATGTTTTAACATCTTTAATAAGTAAACTATATACTGGTTCAAGTATAAGAATGAAAATAGGCAAGCACATGCATGCACACCACACGCATGAACGTACAATATTTGTATCATAATATAGCACGCACACATGTATATAACACACATGCACACATGTAAAAAAATTACACAGTGGTTTAAATATAATAGTCGTAGATTTGTGGTTTAAATATAATAGTCATAGATTTATTTATAATTGCATGTAACCAAATTTTCTAACTAATAAAAAATTATGAAATGCATGTGCAATATTTGTATCATAATAAGCCAATCAAACCATACACATTTAAGCTAGTTTATAAAGCATTTGCAATATTATCCATATTGAACCTGTATCGATAACCGACCATTTACATCCTTGTTTTAGTATTTGAAATATTATCCTATTGGACAAGAACTACCCTTACTTTGACATAAAAGATTAGATCATATTCACATGAAGTTAATATATATATATATATGCTTAGTAAACTGGACCTAGGTAAATACATATTTACTATTCTACAAGAAGGTGGTCATGTTTTCAGCATGTGAACGAAGAAAACTCCATATAATATTCCTGAAATCCAAACAATACATTAGCTCTGCCAGACCTTTAGAGCTCTTACATACATATTTGTTTGGAGCCACGAAACCTGAAAGTTTTAGTGATTTTCATTTCTATTTTGTCATAATAGATGACTAATCATGTTTTACTTGTATTTTGTTTATTTCCTCCAAGGGTTTAGCTTTCTCTGAAATATAGTCTCAAAATCGACTTTGCACATATGAATTTTGATTCCTTTGAAAGTAGTGATGTTTTTAGACAATTTAATGCTAGCTAATTGTTTAACCCAAAAATCGGTGATCTTAAGTTCCACACAAGGTGGGAACTCAGTCGCTGAATCGACCACGCGAAATCTGGATTAAAACAACAATTAACGCACAACAAGTAATTCAAGCAATGAAAGTAAATGTGCAGAGTTAAAATTTATTATAACTCTACAACAAAGATGTGTATAGGTGCAAGTATGTGTAGAGGTCGAACAGGAAACAGACAGGTAGAACGGGGCAAAAATGCATAAAATTGTGATTGTGATGAATTTGTCTACTTATGCTATTTTCTTGTGGGTTAGTAATTTTATATATTTTTTCTTTAATTTTTGTTTTTATATTTTTGTATTTTGATTTTAAATTTTCTGATTTTCTATTTTCTTTTTATATTTTATATTTTTTTATATTTTCTTTTTCAATAATAAAAAATATATATACAATATAAGAAAAGAGAGGATAAGGTATTTATAAAAATAGGTAAAAAAATACTCAAAAAATCAGGAAATAAAATTTTTTTGGTCTTTTTATATTTTCTAATGTTTTTGTGATTTTCCTAGGTTTTTCCTAATTTTTTGGTATTTTTTTAAAGTCAAAAATACTAGAAAATAGTGAGTAAAATTGCTGGACGAAATTAAAATGGAATGAAAAATAGTAAACTGTGACCAAAAATTCCCAAATTAATTGTAAATTAAAGATAATGAAATATAGAAAATTCAGAAGCAGAGATTATATTTTTAGGATTTTTCTGGAATTTTTAATATTTTTAGGAAGGTTTTTGGTTTTTTATAATTTTTAGGAGTTTTCTTTTATATTTTTTAATGATTTTTGGATTGATGTTAAAAGACACTGAGATAAGCAAAATATTTTTTTTTGGAAATTTTCTGAGGTGATTTTATAATTTTTATGGATTTTATGATGCAAACAGTGCTGAAAAAGCGTATTTTTGAATTTTTATAAATATTAAAATGCAATAAATATGCAAAATACAAATATGACGCGGAAGTACAATGGTACATGAACTTAATTCTATTTTTTGGTGATTTTTGGAATTTTATAGATGCATGAATTAAATAGAAATAACGAAGAGAACAATCACACTAGCAGGGGCAATTTTGTAAATAAGCAAAAGTTGAAGGGCCCATGCGCAATGTTTCCAGAAACTATTTAACTAATTAACAAAGTTTTTAGACTAAATACAAATAGGCAAATCCACAAGGTTATATCTGCAAAACGTCCATGAACACGTGTGGGGGCACGCGACTTTGCAAGGACCAATTCGAAATTTTCAAACAAGCACGGGCTGAAGCATAAAATTACCAAAAGTATACAACGTTACAAAGGTGTTTTAGGACTGCATAAAAATACACGAAACAAAAGACCCTTTCTTGCAAAATAGCCAAGCGCATGTGCTCACGCACGTGCACCTCACTGGCAAGGGCGTGAATGAAATTCTAGATAGTCCGAGGGTCTTTTGGTAAATAGTGCAAAAGATATAACACAACAGCTGAATGCCTAATAGTAAATACAAAATCGTTGGGGGTAAGATGCAAAATTACCCACGCCAGGGGTTGATCGGACAACGGCAGATCCTTTACTTAATACACGTGTCACGCCAACGGGGCCCGATACCCCTTCGATGCGGGTGGCCCAGATTAAAACGCAGATGAAGATCGGACGGCGCTGGTGTGCTTGATCTGACGCCACCTGTGCTCCCTGACGAACTCGGCCTAGATCAATGGCTCGGGAGGGCCTTGGAAGAACACGGAGGAACTTGCCCTCTACGAGTTTGATTTCGATGCAGCTCTTCCCCCCGAACACCTGGGAGCTTTCCGATGGCTGACCCACGCTTCAGATGTGCTCCTGCGACTAGGAAGCCCTGCAAAATGGTCGGGGACCACCGGAGGACATCCGGTGATGCGCGGTGCCTGGGGCTACCTCACGAGCTTCGAAGGCTCCTGCTTGTGAATATTATCTTGCTATGTCCTGCAGGGGAGACGTCAGCGCAAAAAGGCAGAGCGCCAGAGGGCTCCAGAAGGTGGATTGGCGTAACAACAATGGGTGAGTGTGCGGTGGTAGAGTTCACCGGAGATCAGCCCCGGCGAACATAGTAGGTGGTTGTTAACTGGTGATCGAGCATTTGAAGGGTAAAACAGTAACAACAGAATAATCTAGGATTTATTCTATACTAAAAACAACAACAAAAATGAACCTCGATGGCGGGAGAAGCCAGAGATGGGTACCTCACGGCCGTCGGCCGGAGAGGGGGTGGAACGGCCTCTCAAGGCTTCGCCGTGCTTGCCTGGGCTGTTGGAGATCTTGCTGTCACCAAGATCGATCTAGAGCACGCCCAAGGGAGCACAAACTGAGGTCAAAAGGGGTTCAATGGAAGAAGGAGGGAAAGGGTGCGGTTTTGAAAGATGGTTGGGAGGGTCCAAAGAACGAGGTGGACCGAGCGAATTGGCGGCCCAATCATCGAAAAAAGCTATAGGCGTGAATCATGGTTCATTGGTGATGAAAAGTCGTGAAGGGACCTAAGTCTATTGGTGAAAGGAATGGCCTAAAAGAATGGAAGAAGAAGGCGACAAAACCATGTCTCTGACTCAGCCCAGGCGTTGGGCAGAGAGTTGACCGAAGGTCAACTCTTGCTGCCCCATGATTGGTCCACGTGGACCAACCAGGAAAAAACATGAGGAAAAAGCTTAGAAATTCAATTAAAAATATAAAATGATTTTATTAATTTTTAGTTATTAAATAAAATGTTTATTATTTTATTATTTATTTTACGGTGATTTTTTTTATTTATTTTTATGGGGTGTGTAATTACAAGTTACCATTTATATCCCTTACAGGTATCTATCTATATATTTGAGTATTTTATTTTTATTTTATATATTTAATTTATTTATTTTTGTTTATTATTTTATAAATTTATAAAGTATTTTTATATACTTAAATATATTTTTATTTTATTTTTCTGAGGTATTTTATACACTTAATAAAATAAAAGTATTAAATATATAGGTATGTATACAAGTATTATACCTATGTATTATATATACAAGTATTATACCTATGTATTATATATACAAGTATTTTAATTTGTGTTTTCTTTGAGTTTTTATTCTGATTTTAATATACAAATATATTATAAGTAATATTTAAAAATTTATAAAAATATAAAATTATGAAAATAAAGAATAATAAATAAAATGAATATTTTAATTTGTACAAGTATACAATAGGGGTCCAAAACTCAACTTTCAAACCGTAGCTCCTCCAAACGTGAAACCACCACCATTAAATAGCTTATTTTAAATTATATACAATTAAAGGTGAGTTTGATGTGTTTAGAGTTTTTATTTGAGAGATACGGGTCTATGAAGTTGGAATTCTGGAATCTTATTTAGACCATAACTTTTTATCTGTATATTATTTTTGTGTGAAATAAATTTTGTATTTTTCTTTTTTAATTATCTACAAATTTCATGTTCGAAGTTTCTTTATTTGAAGTATAAAATGTGGAACTAAAAATAGGTCCCAAAAATGAATAAAGAATGAATTGAATAAAAGGTATTTTTATTGTATTTTGGCCCTTATCTCCCCCTACTTTATTCCTTGTCGACCTAGTCATCGAGATGCCTAGGTCTCGGGGTCTCGGGTCATAAAATATTTACAATATTTTGTTCTTTTTCTTTTCTTTTCTTTATTCTATAATTTTGGCTTTAAAAATTACGTTTTATATACTATTTACACAATGATGCATGAATGCTAAAATGCCTAGATTAAGACTATCTACACGCATTTACTAGGGTTTTTAAGGCCAAAATGATAGAATAAAGATGATGAAACGTCGATTCATCATTAATTCAAAGTGTGAGATGAGTTTCATAAGAGACAATATGATGTAGAAAATTAAGTCTCCTCAAACTAAGGTTTGGATTTATTTACAATATATACAATTTAGTATTTTATTGATTTAGGTTAATTATATGTATGTTGGACATGTAAGCTCATTGCAAGCCACTATGCAGTAAAAGTTGTTGCAAATTATTTCATTCAAGTTATTTGAATTAAAGTCTAAATTGTTTTTACTTATCAGATCTCTTAGTATAATTAAGATTAACTATGGACTCATTGATATCATACAATTGTTTATCTAAATATTTATATCATAGGCTAATGCAGGGTTGTAGAAATAATGAGTTAGATCAATGACACAATCACCATTGTCAAGTGATATTCATGAAAGATCTCCTGATTGAAAATAGATGACAAAGTTTCTTTATAGATTGATAATATGATTGACACTCTTGATGTAGGTCCTCTATATAATTATAGATACTCAGAGTTGCCAAATCAATCAAGTTAAAAAGTTAACTTGGTGTGATAGAGATATAAAAAACATGTTATTATGAGACTGCCTAAGAGGTATGGTTTTCATGTGTCAGAAGAGTATGATGATGTTCCGACTTCATGTGATGAAGCATTAATGAATCATGACATGGAAAGATAGATGCTAGCAATGAAGTCTGAAGTAGACTCCATGCACATGAATGGTGTGTGAACCCTTGAGGATCCATTTAAAGATGTTAGACCCATTAGGTGTAAATGGATCACCAAGAGAAAGAAGGGACTCAATGGGAAGATAGAGACCTTCAATTCATAGCTCATAATAAGGGCTATACAGAGAGAGAAGGCATCGATTATGATAAAACATTCTCTCCCATGAGCATGCTTAAATCCATATGGATATTACTAGCTATACCTGCGCATCTTGACTATGACATCTAGTAGATGGATGTATGTTGAGTTGGCTTTTGTGAGGGTCTAAACTAATATCCTCATGGAAGATGAAGATAAAATGTCATTGAAGCGACCGCTCATAAATGTCAAATCGAACAACAATCAATCTACACAATATATAGATCAAGCAGAGCAAGCAAGTGTGAATAAAAATTTATTATACCTTATAAATAGTTGTGTAGGGGACAAGTACAGTAGAGGTCGAACAAAGGAAAAATTGGAGGATAGACAATCAAAGATGGATTTTTTTGAGAAGCAATCAAAGATGGATACAAGAAAGCAATCAATGATTTTGTGGTTTTAAATCATATATATTTATTTATTCATAACTTTATAGTTTTATTTTTATTTTTGTATGTTCTAGTTTTTAATTCATTTTTCGTGTAAATATATAATATAAGAATACAAAAGACTATATATACAGTATAAGATAATACAATTATAATAGTACTATAAATAAATAAAAAGTACAAAAAAATATTTTTGTTTTTTTTATTTTCCATTATTTTTATGATTTTTGAAGAATTTTTTCTAACTTTTATGTATTTTTAAAGTCAAAAATATCTCAAAATGGGGATTAAATAAATAGATCAAATTGGTTTAGAAATTAAAAATAGCATAAAGTACCCACAATTTCCCAATAATATATAATAAAAATAAAATAAAAATACAAAATAGAAATGAAAAAAATTGGATTTGGGGGGATTTTTTATGTTTGTATAAAGGATTTTGGGGCTTTTAAATTTTTAATCTTTTCTTTTTTACTTTTAGGGATCTTTGATCTAGAGTTGTGAAATACTAAATTAAATAATTTTTTGGATTTTTTCAAAGCATTTTTATATTTGTGTACTATTTTATAAATCGAATAGGGATAAAAAGGTGCTCTTTTGATTTTTAGAAAATGGGAAAATTCCTAAAATGTAAATACAAAAATATGCTGTGAAACTACATATAAGAGGGCACTTAACCCTATTTTTGTGTAATTGTTGGAGCACAATAAATATTTTTAATAAATAAAAAACTACCACAAAAATTAATGAACTAGCAATGACAATATTGCAATTAAATTAAAGACAATGTGATTTCTGCAAAATACTCAAAATATTATAACTACCATTTATAGTTTCGGGACTAAATGCAAAATACAAAACTTGGGGGTTATACAAAATGGCCACTTCACGTAGAACTACATATGTGGTGACATGGACTGGACCTAGAGATAATATCAGTCAAACTCAAGGCTCCCTTTATAAATGTTATCAAAAGTTTACACTAATTAAATGAATATAGAAATAAATATAAATAAGTAAAAATATGAGAAAAAAGGTGCAAAATACCCCCACTAGGTGCGCGACTCCTCGTATTCCACTTATCACATGTCTACAAGAGAGGGCACGATGATGCTTTGTGCTTCGATGTCCCTGATTAGATCAGGCAGGGAAGATCAACAGTGTTGATTCCTTCTGATCTGACATCTCCGGTCAGATCTGGAGCGAGGTGCTTGATCGAACGAATGAGAAAGCATGTTGGAAGAACGACGCAAGAACTTCCCCTCAGCGAACTTCAATCCACCTATTCTCATTGGTTGATCGGCTCCATGAGCTTGGAAGTGGGTCAAAAATCTCTTGAAAGTCCTCCACTTTGGCTGGTGGTCTCAAAAGGGTACGGGGGGTTTCGACAAGGTAGAACGGAACCTTGATACCTTGAGGGAGTGCTGAAGCTCGATGACTTGAAAAGAGGGATTTTCTCTTCATCCTATAGCAGACGTTAGGGGCAAAAATGTAAAGATAGGGAAGGCCTCTAGGGGCGAAATGGAGCTGGATGGTGTGTCTCTGGCAAGTGACAGAGTTGGGACATGGATCTCTCAATATATGTAAGATCAAGGAGAATGAGGGTACAAGGGATGATCAACATGTGAAGGGGGAGATAATGGGTGTGGACAACAAGATTGAGAGTGATGGGAGCGACCGGAACAGAGCGGCGAAGCCGAAGCTCTGTCGTTCGGAAAATTTGAAAAATACAGGAAATGAAACAAAATAAAAAGAAACAAAATGTGAATCTAACCTACAATGATTTTAAGGAATTGAAAAATCAAGAGAAGAGGAAGCTTATCAAACTAGAGACACATGAAGTAGAGCTCCAGGCAAACACGACGGTAAAGCTTCGGATCACCTACAGGCTACGGGAATGATGTTCTAACCAGGATTTTATTTAGGGTGAAGGTTAGGGCTAAAATTGACTGAAGAGGGATCTAGAAATCAAGGAAGTCAGAAGGCTATGTTATATACAGGAATACTTCCTCGGTGAAAGGCGCTCGATGTTCTGATCCTCGGATTGATAGGATACCTAGGCATGAAAGAACATGGATCTAGGTGCAAAAATTAGAGAGACATCGAGCTAGAAGGGTGTAAGGACCAGACTCCAAAAATTAGGGAAATCGAGGAGGCAAGAGACCCAACATAGAGGACCTCGGGGGACGAGGAGCTGACCAAGGTTAGTTACGACTCGCACTCCATTGGTCCATGCAGGTGCACTAACGGACAAAATAGGCTGGAAAAATACAAATAATTAAAAAATATTAAATGATTTTAATAATTTTTAGTTAAAATATAAAAAATATTTATTATTTTATGTGATATTTTATTATGATTTTTATTTATTTTTATTAGCTTATTTATTGCAAGTTACTTTTTAGGGTTTTATTTACAAGAACATTTATCTATATTGTGTATATTCTAGTTTTATTTTTGATTCAGTATTTTATTTTCTTAATTTATAAATTTATAATTTATTTAAGTATACATGAATATAATTTTATTGTATTTTTCTAATGTATTTTGTTCGTGTAAATAAATATGTACATTTATTATATAGGTATAAGTATTGTATATTCATCTATGTATTTTTGTATATTATTTTATTTTAGTGTTATGGTTTTATTTTATTCCAAATATGTACATATACTATAGATAATATTCAAAAAATTATAAAAATATAAAAATTAGAAAGAATGAATAAAATAATTATTTTATTAAGGTATACTACACAATAGGGGTCCAAAACCTAACTTTTGCATCTTAACTCCAAATTAAATGAACCTACCTTCATTAAATTTCTTATTAAAAATGATATATATATATATATATATAAAGTTGATTTTGATGCATTTTGAGTTCATATGGAGAAGATATGGGTATGGGAGGTTTGGGTATTGGTTTTTATTCAGTGTATAAAATATGCAATGTGTATTATTTTTGTGTGATACTGATTTTGTATTTTTATATGTATTTTCTTATACAAATTTCATAAATAGTTTATCTATTTGAGATCTAAATGATTAAGAATAAATTGGGTCCCAAATGGGACTTATTGAAGACTAAATAAATGTGTTTTTTATTGTATACTTCTCCCTTATCTCTCCCTATTTTATTCCTTGTCGACCCGGTCATCAAGATGCCTAGGTCTCGAGGTTTAAGGTCATAAAATAACCTTGGCATTTTATTGTTTTTATTGTATTTTCTTTATTCTTTTATTTTGGTTTTTAAACAATGAATTTTATACAATATTTAAACAGTAAAAAATGAATATTAATTTATGCAAGATAATGATATTTGCATGCATTTAGCTAAAAGGTTTAAAGGTCAAAATGAAAGAATAAAGGTGATGAAATGGAGATTCATCATCCTCTTATACTTGTACCTTTTCTAGTCCCTAGCAATTACATATGCCTATAAGTGAAGAAAAGAAAATAAAGAAAAGAAAATAAAAAAAGAAAAATAAATAACTTATATTAATTGTCGACTTTTAAACTTGTTTTAATAAAATCAAAGTTTGGAGCTCAGAGAAGGCCTTTGGATTAATGATATGTTCGGAGCCACAGGGAAGTCAAATGGTGCGATAAAACAGCCCTTAGGTTCCATACTCCTACCATCCAGTCCAATTCACAGCCAGGTCAGAACCATCCTCCCAGTCGCATATTCTTTCTACATTGAAGTGATAGAACCATGTATATGAAATTGTTTAACTCTCCCAGACAAAATCGATGAACTATCAAGGCGTCTGCTCTTCTGGTAACTTGTCCTTGTGGAAATATATATTCCCTTCTAAGGTCAGGTACTCCTGATCTTTACAACCGACTAGGGAAGAATTTTAGAAGAAGGGGAAAAGAAGAGGGAATAGACGAGTGTAGTCTTCATTCTCTTGTGAAGTTGGCCAGTATAACCGATTTTTCACCAAGAAGTAGGCTTTTTCTGAAGCTAAATTCTTTGTGGAATTTTCAGTTGTAGGCTTATTTGGATGTTTTTTGGCTTTGTATAGCTTCTGCATTCTTGCTTGTGCCCTGGTGGATATAGCATCTTTTGTTCCACCCATTTTTTGGGGTCTTAAAAAAGTTGTGTTGGTAGACATTCTCCATTCGAACCATTGTCTCAATGCATATCCAGACTTTAGATATCATTGTTACCAAAAGAAGTGAGCAAGAGTATCAGTATGAGCAATCTCCAAGAAGGGTTCCTGAGGCATCCTTGACGAGGCAACCTTGCATCGTCCCAACTTAGACTCCAAAAATTTTCACCAATCCATCTGAGTCGAGCTAAGTTCTAGGTGTGGGGTTTCCGGTCAAGTCACTTTACTGATGATATGAAGGGTTCTATTTAGGCATATTGTATAGACTCATTAACATAGTCTTATAGAACCTAAAGAATTAAGTCAAGGTGACATGAAATATCTCCACTTCTAGTCCATATTGGGTTTCTCTGAAATTACGTGTATTAAGGTCTGTTCCAAGCTCCAATTTTCATACTTTATTTGAACTTGTTCAATTGTCTAGGTTATTCTGAAATATGTGAATGCTATGCATAATGCAAGGAAAATATTTTTGTGATGCAATTTTCTAATTTTGAACATTTTATGGAAAAAACATTTTGCCAATTTTTATGTAATTTTTGAAAAAAATTGCAAATATTTTTGAGATTTTTAATTTTGCAAATTTTAAGGGATTTTTCAAAATAAAAGGTTTTTTGGAAGAAGAGATAAGTACAGATATTTACATGGGAGTGTGTCTTGTTATTTACAAGAGTTGGGGTGAATGATTTACACAAGGTGTTTATAGGTTTGTACATAAAAGGTTTGTAAGAATTTTTATTTGTTTGAGTTAGGTACATAGTTATCAAAATAATTTAAAAAGATTTTTGCAAATATTTTGAAAACTTTATTTTCCAAACTAATTTGATAAATAATTTTTACAAACATTTTACAAAATTTGAAAACCATTTTGCAAAGATTTTACAAACGGTATATATAGATTTTTCAAAAATATTTTTGCAACCATTTTCCAAACCATTTGAAAATAGATTTTCAAAACATTTTATTTCACACAAAGAATTTTTACAAACAAAATAATTTTACAAAGATTAAAAAATATTTAACAAAACATTTTCCAAATAGTTTTCAAAAGATTTTTCGAAAAGATTTTCAAACTATTTTTAAACATTTTGCGAAACATTTTTGCTCGCTTTATTAATGGGAATATACAATGAATTTCAACGTGTATTTTATACAAGTATATGCTTTACAGTTAATTAATTGTATTTTAGTCATATTTATTGAAAATACGAAAGCAGGAGTTATGGATAAAGTATATATGAAGTATATACAACCCCCCTATACTTAGCTTGAGCTATGTCCTCATAGATTAGAGAGAAAAAGAGAAGACAGAAGACATAACTCGTACTGAGTAGAGAAATGCCTATACTATAACAACTAAAGAATGCACGACTGAGAGATTGATCACCCCCCCTATACTTGGGATGAAATAATCCTAATTATAGAAGATTGTACACAAGGCAAGGAGGGTAAAGGGTGGAAATGTACAAAATCATCTGCTCGACCTGTCCCCCTACCTATATTAAGGGTATAATTTCCATAAGTATAAATAGAGTGTCAAGAGTTGAGGGGACAGATTGGGGATTAGAAAATAAACAACTCAGGGAGTACACTCCCCCCATACTTAGGATAAAGTACATCCTAAATATAGCAAAGATGAAAGGGGTGACACCTCTTCAGAAGAAAAAGAAAATAAAAATGAAATTAAGAAAAGATCATTTGAAAATATTTTTGTTTGCTTTGTCTGATGCATCAGATGTGGTGGCGTTCATCTCATCTCCATATACAACTTGAATAGAGTTAACGACGAATAGGAAAGTATCATGCTCTAAGTAAGGCTTCAATAGTTGTCCATTGACTACAAAAGGTTGTGTGAGCTAATAATCTAGATATCATCACACTACCATTGTCACGTACGTGCTTCACTATAAACATCCCTGTCCATTTGCTCTTCAATTTTCCAGGAAAGATTTTTAATTTTGCATCAAATAAACAAACCCTCTGACCTGGCCCGAAACTCTTTCTGTGGATGTGCTTGTCATGCCATTTGTCGTACACGTAATCTATAAATTCGAGCAATTTATTCATATCCACTTTCCGATTCTTCCCAACTTTCTTGGATTCCATATTGCAAATATTGGTCTCCCACAAAGGATTTATGAATGGTTTCCATGGGCAGATGACATAGTTTACCGTAGACCAGGAAGTAGGGTGACATTCCCAAAGTTGACTTGTACATGGTTCTGTAAGCCCAAAGAACTAAGTCAAGAAACTAAGACCAGTTCTTGTGATCCAGACATACAAGCTTATGAAGAATTATTTTGATCTCCCTATTTGAGCATTCAGCCAAGCCATTGGACTGTGGGTGGTAGAAAAGTGACACGATGTTCAATGTAGAATTCTTGAGTCATCTTCTTCACCTCTCTATTGATAAAGAGGCTACCACTTTCTGATATGAGAATCTTAGGGATTCCAAACCTTAAAATGATTTGATCTTTCAGGAAATGACAGATGGTACAACAGTTAGCTGCTCGGGTTGGGATAGCCTCCACCTAACGACTAACATAGTCGACATCAAGAAGAATGTATTCATATCCCTGACTGTAAGGAAATGGGCCCACTAAATCAATGCCCCAAGCATTGAATACATCTGACATTTGGATAAATTTCAAAGGCATTGTGACTTTCATTCCAATGGTTTACCCCATCTTTTGGCAGTCAGTGTAGTGCTTCACATAGTCTTCTGCATCTTTGAACAAGGTTAGCCACTAGAGCCTGCTTTGGAGTACTTTTTATGTCGTTCTTCCACCTAAGTGATGTCCTCCATCTTCTCGATTATGACAATACGTGAGGACACTAGGAACTTCCTCCTAAGGGATACACCTTCTCCAGATACAATCTGCCCCCTCAAGAAAGAGATATAGATCCTCTCAGCGGTAAAAGTGGATATCAAACAAGAACTTGTATGCTTTCAAATTGGGTCAACCTTGTGGAATTCTCTTGGACACAAGATAATTCACAATATCGGCATATAGGGGGAGCTAGGTAATTGACTCGATCACCTCGTCTGGAAATGTCTCAGTTATACATTGCCAGTTTGGCTTAGGAGATTCAGGATCGGGAAGTCCAGACAAATAATCAGCCACCACATTTTTGACTCCAAGCTTATCTCGTATTTCAAGGTCAAACTCCTGAGCTAGAAGGATCCACATTATGAGAAGTGGTTTGATGTCCTTCTTTTGATGTAAGTACCGGATGGCCGAGTCAGTATAAACAATCACCTTGGATCCAAGGAGATAGGATCTGAACTTTTCCAAGGTAAAAACTATCGCTAGCAGCTCTTTCTCTATAACCATGTAGTTGTTGAGCTTCATCCATAGTTTTGCCAACGTAGTGAGTTGGAAATGGCATGTTATTCTTCCTCTATCCCAATACTACACCTATGGCATAATCTGATGCATATGTCATTATCTTGAATGGAAGTATCCAATCCGGTAGTTGCAAGATAGGGTCTTGAGTGATCAAATCCTTCAGTTTATTAAAGGCTTGGAACACACAGTCATCCACAATGAAATTTGTCTCCTTACCTAACAGTTCAGTCAGCGATCGTCCCAACTTGATGAAATCTTTGATAAATTGTTGGTAGAAATCGACGTGCCCTAAAAATGACCGGACTTGGGTGATGGTTGTTGGTGGCTCAAGTTTGGAAATTACATCCACCTTGGCTGGGTCAACTTCCATGCCGCATTTTGATACAACGTGAGCTAGCACGATCCCTTCGGTCACCATGAAGTTTCTCTTCTCCTACAAGAGCACAAGGTTAACTTTGTAACACCTCCGCAAAACTTAGTCTAAGTAATAAAGATATTGATCGAACGAATCTCCATAGATCTAGAAATCATCCATGAAAATTTCCAGAAAACCGCCCACCATATCAACAAAAACTGCAAGCATACATCGTTGGAATGTAGATGGGGCATTGCATAGACCGAATGACATCCATCAAAAAATGTACGTCCCAAATGGATAGGTGAACGTGATCTTCTCTTGGTATTCAGGTACAATAGACACTTGATTATATCTAGAATACCTGTCTAAGAAGCAGAAAAAATCTTTCATGGCCAGTCTCTCAAGAATCTGATCAATTAAGGCAGTGGGAAGTGGTCTTTCTTGGTGGCGAGTTTCAATCTTCTGTAATCAATGCACACTCACCAAAAAGTGGGTACTCTGATAGGAATATCCTCTCCTTTGTCATTCATCACGATGTTGATGCCTGATATCTCGGGCACTACATGCATGGGACTCACTCATTTTGAGTCAGAGATGGGATATATGAATCCCAGGTCACACCATTTTTGAATTTCTTTCATAACGACCTCATGAAGGTTCGAATTCAGTCTTCTCTGGAATTCATGGGAGGGTTTGTTTTCATCCTCAAGGTAAATATGATGCGAGCATAGTGAACGGTTTATCCCATGAGGATCTGAAATTTTCCAGACTATATTGTTGTTACGTTCAAGAACCTCCATTAGATGAGATTCTTGATCTGTGGTTAGATGAGCATTGATGATGAGCAGATATATTTTTGGTTCACTTGCAAGAAAAATTTCCAACCTATCGCCTTACTGTTACATTCAAGAATCTCCTTGTAGATTCAATTGATACTTCAGAAATAGCTTCATGCATTGTCTCTTTCGCCTATTTGGTGTCCACCATTGATAACTCAGTTTGTTCACAAAATTCTCAATGAAATCCACATTATTGCATTAATCTTCAATAATCCATTTTTGGTCTTCGAGGCTCATTGATCTCGTTAGAAACTCATTAGATGCATTAATAAAAGTCTATTCATCATTAATAAAGGAGAGTTCGACCGTCTTCTCCATTCATTCGTCGAGGTCGAGGAATTCGTGGATCTCATTGTCGTTCATGAATAGATTTGTATCTTGAATTTCAGCTAGAAATTTATAGTCTTCATGGCGGTAAGATGCACGCATACTCACTTAAGATGCTCTTGCTAGAGGATTTGACTTGGAGATGGTCTCTATCTGCACTTTATTGTTGTTGGAGCTAAATGTGATTTCTCAAGTATTGTGGTTCACTACTGCTTTAGTTGTTCGAAGGAACTACTGGCCAAGGATGATAGGGGTATGGAGCAGAGGTGTGGAGATGTCCATGTCTAGCACAACAAAGTCAACAAGTAACTAAATCCCTTGAACATTTACGATCACGTACTCCAACATGCCCCTAAGCTGCTTAACAGATTTGTCTGCAAACTACATAATCATCTTCATTGGCGTGAGCGGTCCTAACCCAAATTCTGTGAGTAGTGTACCTGACATAAAATTAACAGAAGACCCATTGTCGAGCAACGCATGTTCAAACTCTTGGTTGAACATCTGACCATAAATGAATGACGCTCCCTTGTCTTTATTTTTTTTCTGGGAGATTGTTGGTGGCATTTATGGTGGCCATTGTGAGGATGTTCTTTTCATGCTTGCCACCTTGACTCCTTAGATTGTGGGGACTAGGCATGCACCTTGTATTACATGCATCTTTCAATCCTTTCTTCATTGTCGGTACTTATTCGAGAGATTTCATCAAAGGCATATTTAAGACCAAGTTCTATATTATTTCCAAAATAACATGATCAGACAAAGCATTTTTCAAATTTCTGATTTCTTTATGTTTTCTCATTGCTTCAGGAAAAGGCATATTTACAAAATCTGAAACAGTATCATTCAAAATTGTGTCCATGTCATTATTTACAGGTAGATGGTGTGAATGTACAAAATCATCTACAAGTTGTGGACTAAAAATAGCAGGCTCAGCTAGAAGGGTTGGCTTCGGGTCGGTTGTTGGTGCAGGTGTCTCCTAGGTTGGTTTATCTCCATCGAGTCTGTTGATGCTTCCTTCTTTTTGGATATTTTTCTTCATTTATTTGTATTTTTGTTTCTTCTTCCGATGTTGCAAAAATGTTGCTTGGCCCTTTTGCTGGCTAGGCAGACGACTCATCGTCATATGCATTGTTCTTCCCTTTCGTCGTTGTCAATGGCTGGAGTTTCCTACCACTCTTGAGAGTAACAAAATTACATAAAAAGCACGGGTTGGACACTACCGACTACGAAGTTGTTCAGGTTTGCCTCAACCTGAGCTGGTATGACAGTCTTCGTAGTTGTCAGGTCCTCAATCTTCTGGCTCATCACAGCCATGTTCTTGATCAGATGAGCCAGACAGTCCAGAGCTGAGTTAACCATCACAACCTCAAAAGAGTCACCCTGTGTTGGAATCTAATACTGTGGGGGAGGTTGTTATTAGTAACCCTGACGGTTCTGATAGTGAGGAGGAGGGTATGAGGAATATTGAGGACTGATAATGAGCACACGATTGCTGGTGGTAGTAACTATAATGCCTGTAGCTGGACTGTTGCAGACCCCGCAGGTATCCTTGCCTCCAAGTGTTCTTGTAATGCGGAGGTTGTTGTTGATGAGAGGGATGGTAGGGTCTTCCACCATGTTGTTGCTCGTGATAGGGCAAGATGCCCATGTTCTGACCATAGGGTTGTCCCTGAAGATGGGTTAGTTGCGCATCATTGTTCCAGACACCGTTTACTTCCTGGATCTATAGTGGTGGTGGGAAAATTTTTTTGATAGGCATGTTGGAACTCTGGTTGGTAAACAACCATTTGTGTATGGGACTGAGGGTGCTACTCCGGAGCTTGCACGTAATATGCATGCTGGATGGGTTGGGGTGGTAGGAGACTCAACTGAGGAGGTTGTATCGGTGTTGGTACATTCTACTCAGCGGGATTTTTGGTAGTGACAGATACGGAATTGTAGACATGGACATTTAATGCATGAAGGGGCGGCTCTAGTTGTTGGGAAATAAAATTGAACTTCTCCAAGCCTTGGGTCCTCTTCTCGATGACTGCAATTTTTTCAAGGTCTTGCGACCTCTTCTCGATGATGTCTACCTTAGACAAATGGCTCAGATGATGCTAAGGTTGGATCTCTCATCTTTATCTTCGTGCGTGAGCTGACATGCATCTTCATGTATGCATGTGATGAGCATTAAGTGGCCTCTCCTTCGCCCATCTCCTCAAAAATGTACTAGACGACATCCTCATCCTTATTGAAATACGAACCACCACAAGAGACATCTACTAGCTTTTGACTCTCAACCATCAACCCACCGAAGAAATGTCAGACCAGACTAGTATTCGAAATTTCATGGTAAGGACACATCTCTTGCAAGTCTCCGAATCTCTCCCATGCTTCATGGATCATCTCATGGGGTTGCTGAATGAACTAGAGATGCAGGCACGCATCCGATTAAAGTGATCGAGAGGACAGAACTTGCGAAGAAATGTGGATTTCAGCTCCTCTCAAGTCATGACTACCTTCCTCAAATGGTTTACCCAATAAAGGGCCTTGTCATGGAGGCTGAATGGGAAGGCACTCATCTTGATCACTTACAAAGGAATATTGGGGTAATGGGTTGTTGTGCAGATGCAACTGAATTGTTGTAGGTGGATGTATGGTCTTTCAGTTGTATTCCCACGGAAGGCAGTGAACAGAGACAAGAATTGCAACTTCAGCTCAAAGTGGGCGTAGATGGATAGAATTTGAATCCACTCGGTGACATGGCCAGCCCCAAGGTTGTAAGTCTTCTTTAATGTGAGCTTTGGCGACAATGGTCTTACCTCTCTTCCTCAAGGGTAATTTTACAATTAAAAATAAAGAAAAGGTGGTTTTTGCAAAATACACAAAAATATTATAATTACTATTTAAAGTTTTAGGACTAAATACAAAATAAAAAAACCTATAGGGTTTTCTAAAAAATGGCCACCTAATGACGAGCCTTTCGCGATCCGGGTAAAGGTAAAAATATGGGTCGTTGCGACCCGAACCTCAAAGCTCAATCAACAAGAACTCAAGACTACCAAATCAATAATAAATCAGTAAAGTCGAATAGCGGTCTCGCTATTTTATTTAACACGGTATAGCGACCAGGGTCGAACTCAAGGAGCACAAATTGGCTTAAAAGCCAACGAAGTAGTCAGATTCAAAATAAAGAGAAGAAAATATTTTTGATGTATTTTATGGGTTTTTTTAAGTTTTTTTTGTGATTTTTAATTATGAAGAAAATAGAAAACAAAGCCAAAAAGTCACCATCAATTATATTTTTAACAACATAAGTCAAGTCAGAAATTAGAAATAAAAATATTTTTGGATTTTATAATTTTTCAGATGTTTTTGATAATTTTCTCAGATTTTTATAATTTTTAGTTGATTTTATAAAAATGAAATAAGACAGAAAATGGAGTTCAATGTGCAGCCATAATCTAAAGCTATTTAAAAATATTTAAAAGCCTATAAAATTCGAAAGACATTTTTATGAAAAACAACAAGTAAAAACTAAACTACAGAAAAAGAAATTGTATTTTTTGATTTTTTTTTAGAATTTTTAATGATTTTTATGAGTTTTTTAGGGTTTTACAATTTTTAAGTTTTTATAAGTCCAAATGCAGCAAAACTTGAATTGAAGCAACAAGACAACAAAACAAACAGACCGCAATTATTTTATAATTTTTGAGGACTTTTTAATATTTTTAGTTGGTTGTAAATATAGACACTAGCAAAAATAGGGGTTTTTGAATTTTTAAAAATATCAAATCAAAACAACAATGTCCAAAAATTTCACTGAAATTCTTACACAGTGGTAGGGGCCATGTATCCAAATTTCACGAATTTTGGAGTTAATTTACTATTTTATTCAACCAATAAAACATGCACAACACATAGGGACCTAAGTGCAAAGAAAGTAAGTTTCAGAGGCTTAATTATAACACGTGTCAGAAATGTAGGGGGCTCAATGAAATTTTTACTTTAAATTTAGCACATGTTCAAATCCATCATGCACAAGGGTATAAGTGCAAATATTGAAATTATAACTTCAAGGCATAACATGCATTAAACCCAAGCTATGTACATGCAAATGTCCTAGAAAGTCACGTGACGAAGCACGTGCAACACAAACAGAGGGATAAAATGCAAAATCTAGAAGTCTGACGTCGAAAGAGCAAATTATCCAAATTAAAAACAACTACGACACATAATTAGAGGATTGAAAAGTAAATGCTAAAACAGAAAGGGCCTAAGTGAAATTTAACCTTTTATTAAGGATCCAACGGCTGAAGGAGGTCCACTTAAGATCTAACGGCTGTGCTGGGCTAGTATCCCTTCGTCGATGGACGCTCCTGATCAGATCCTCAGATGGATCGGATGGCTTCGAGTTCCCCACAGATGGATAGTGGAGATAAGACCTGGTGGAGAAGCTCGATCGAACGGCGGAGGAGGACTCTCGATGAACAGGTCATCGGTGAACTTCGTCCGGCCGTTATGTGCGCCTGAGGGCACCTCCGGTGCTGCTCTGATGGGTGAATCGAAGCTCACGGTCGTTGATGGGCCGAAAAATCGATCAATCTGGATCATATAAAAATAATCACTCTCGGGTCGTTGCGACCCGGATCGATAGAGATCTCAGCTCAACAAGAAAAATAGAAACAGACCACCAATAAAGCAGGTAAAATAAGAAAATCGAATAGTGGCTCTGGCTATGAGATTAGCCTGGTGTAGCACCCAGGGTCGGACTTAGGGAGCCGAATTGGCCTTGCAGCCTACGAAGTAGTCAAAAATGAAATGAAGGAAAAACAAGTATTTTTGGTGGTTTTTAATTATTTTTAGATTTTTTTTGGATTTTTAATAAGGGAGGAAAATAATAAAAGGCAAGAAACAAGCACACCCAAGGAATTATTCAAACACTCTAAATGCTCCAAAAATTCTAACAAAAATATTTTTTATGTTTTTTTAGGTTTTTTACTGTTTTTGGTGAATTTTTAAGATTTTTATGATTTTTATGTAATTTTCTAAAAATCAAATAAGGAAGAAATATTGTGCTACTGTCCAGCCAGGCTTCAAAGACCAATTTAAAATATTAAATGGTTTGTAAAAGCCTGGAGGTATTTTTTATGAAAACTAGAAATAATAAACAAAATTCAGATTAAGAGTTTATTGTTTTTGGAATTTTCTACTATTTTTTAGAATTTTTATAAGTTTTAAGTGGTTTTTCAATTTTTAGGATTTTTATATATCCAAAATTCACGAAAATGGCATAGAAAATCAAACACACACAAACTAACAACTCCTAATTTTTATAGAATTTTTGAAAGAATTTTTATATTTTTTATGATTTTCTAATCTGGACAGTAAGAAAAAGAATGGTTTTTGAATTTTTAAAAAAAACTAAAAAGCCTAAAAAATGTACCAAATTTTTAGTGAAAATGTTACACATTGGCAGGAGCTACGTATCCAATTTTCACGAAATTTGGACTTAATTTGCTATTTTATTAATTAAAATAAAGGCTCACAGTGCAGAAGGACCTAATTGTAATAAAAAGTATCTCTAAGGGCTGAAAAGTAACAAATCCAAGAAGTTGGGGGTCCCTCGTGCAATTTGTCCAAGTCCCCATGCGCGCTGCACGTGTTCTTGGCACAGAGGGACCTAAATGCAATAAAACTTACTTCCAAGGACTTATTAGCAACAGGTGCTAAAAGTCCATGGGAGAAGCTGCAAAATACCCAAAAATTTCAACACATGTCGAATAAAAGTGTTCACAGCGGTATGGATGTAAATATCAGAAAATATATTTCATTCAATAACACCTCAAAACGTTAGCCCATACAATGCAATTTCACCAAGAAAACCACGTGACGAAGCATGTGTCTCACATACACAGGGATGAAAATGCAAATAAAGTAAACGTCCAGGTCCTAAGTGCAATTGTTCCAAAATAAAGACAACTATATTCTATATTTATAGGACTAACTAATAAAAGCAATAAATAAAGGGGCCTATAAGAAATTTACCCCACTTATTATCCGAGGGCTGGAGGCGCGCCACGTGTGCGATCGGACGGTGGAGGTGCGTTGCGCCTCTTCGAAGAGCCCTAGCTCTGATCCGACGGTCAAGGGCCCGCCACGTGGAGAATCAGACAGCTAAGGTACACTGTGGCTAATCCTCGTTGAATCAACAGTCACGATCGAGCCTCCAACGGATCTGACGGTGGCTGGCTCGCTGATGAACGCTCGAGATCAAAACTGGGCGATGGGGGACCTATCTGACGGTAGGGGAGGATCCTCCAAGAACAGATGGCCGGCGACGTTCGCCGGCTCGATACTCGCGCGGAGGACCTCCTTTGATGCTGCTAAGATGTTGAATGGGTTCGCCTCGATGCTCCGCAGCTGGTGGGCTCCTCCGATGATGCCAAGAAGATCCAAGGAGCCCCGGCGATGAAGGCGGAGCTGGAGCTCTGTGCATAAGTGTCCAGACCCTCAGATGGGTCTTATTGGCCCTGCAAAACAACACTAGAAGACTCCTGGGTCGAGGGCAAACTGCCTCGATCCGGTGAGAGGCGGAATGGGGGAATGGGTGCGTCGGGGCGATGCCCTCCGGCGATGCGACGGCGGAGGAGGGTGGACTCCCAGTTCCGGGGAGAACTGGGTTGGATGGGAAGGCGTAGAACGTGAAGAGGAGTATGGCGAAGATGTGGGTGTCGTCCGATGATCAAATCGATGAGTGAGGTGACGTGAATTGATCGGAGACGGCGGCGGGTTGATTTGGGCGAAATTGGAAATTAAGGGAAACCAGAAGGAATCGGGTCTACCTGGTGCGTGGGATCGACTGGGGATGAGCTCGCGGAGCTCTGGTCGTCGCCTCGAAGGTCGTCGGAGGCCCGAGGCTTGGGCACTGCTCTAGGCGGCGCACGGCGGCGAGATGTCGTCGGATCAGTGACGGGAAGCTCCTCCTCCTCTCTGCAACACTCCGACAGCTAGCTGTCGCTCAAGGGAGTCGGGTGGAGGTCTTGGGTGGAAGAAGCAACGCCAAAGATAGCGTAAAAATGCGGCCGGAGGTTCAGCTATATAGTGTAAGGGGTCCGGCTAGATTGAATCGGGCAAGGCACGGCGAAGCACGGATCCCTAGGCTCCACCCTGGGCGAGGGTCTCGGATGATCAAGGAACAAATGGAGCTCGGGGTTTAGGTGGTTGGCGATCGGGTCGAGCGAGAAAAAGTTGGAGAAATCGGGTCGGGCTCAAAGAATCCGGCTTTGTGGTCATGGGGGGGGGGAGTTGACCGGGGGTCAACATCCCCCGTGGACCAATCAGAGCCCGCCAATTATTAAATATTTGATAATTCATTTAAAAATACTAATTTATTTATTTTTGAAAAACTCAAAAAACATGAAAAATGTTTATTTATTTTTAAACTATTTTTTCATGATTTTTATTTACTTTTTTAAAATATAATTTATGTATTTACAAAATATTATTATATATAGGTATATACACTATATATTTTTGTTTTTGATTTTTAATTATTTATTTTTATACATTTTATTCCAATTTTATATTTTATTTATAGAATAAAATTTGGAATAATATGGTATTTTTATTTTATTTTTATTAATTATTTACAAAGGTTAAATAAATAGTTCTATATACCTGTATACATGGTATCTATACAATGTTGATTTTTATTTTTTATTTCTTTTTATTTTTATTTTTTATTTCTTTTTATTTTTATTTTATTTTTATGGTTTTTATTTTATTTATCTACATTATGGAATATGGAATATGTACATATTTTTATGGGATTTTATTTATTTATTTATAGGGAGAAATAAATAGATATGTTAGTTCTATGTACATGGCATATATACAATGATGAAGGGCATTTTTATTTTTGTTTTGTTTTTTCCCAATTTTATTTTAATTTTATATTTACAAATATATACAAATAATTATACACCCATTTTTATTTTTATTAAGTGGAAAATATTTTTTATTTATTTACATGTATATGTACAAACACATGAGTTTCCCTATCTCTCTCTACTTGGGTTCTTTTGCGGTCAGGCCCATGTTGAGCCCTCCCTTGGGATTAGGTTGCTCAATATTTATTCTAAATATCTCCCTCTTTTCTTTTATTTCTTTATTCTTTTATTTATGCACAAAAACATGCTAATTATTCATTTTTACTCAATGCATGTCGAATGGTAATTATTGCTATTTACATGATTATACAGGTGTTTTGCATAGGTTTTGTAGCTAAAATAAAAGAATAAAGAGTGATGAATGGGTATTCATCACCCCCATATACTTAACTTTGCTAGTCCCTTAGCAAACACTTATTTGAAAAAGAAGTGAAAAAGAAGAAGAAAAACGAAAAGAGGAGAAAATGCATGGATAAATGTTGATTATTAAACTTGCCTTCATTAAATTGAAAGATGGAGCTCGATCAGATCTTTGGATTATTAATTTGTCGGAACCTTATTTGGACTTAAGCTTAAAACCTAACAGCCTCTAAGTTCCACCAATCTATGGGCAAGACTCCTCAATAAACCAGATCAGAACAAGTCTACATACACAAACTCTAATGACCATGAATCTTTCCTTGTACGGTGTAAGTGATATGTAGCTCTCCACCTCAGAAGTAACAAAGAAACAACTTCCCCTAACCTGGTAACTCTAATGCCTCGGTCTAGAAACTCTTTCCTTGAGAAGCGGGGTATTCCCTTCTAATTTCAAGTGCAACCGGCTCCAGAAGAGGGGGAAGAAGAGAATGGACCCTGGCCAGTGTAGCCATGTATCCTTGGGAGCTCTAACCAGTGTAGATGAGTCTCCCGCTGCAAGCTTCATGAGATGGAACATGTATACCATAAGCTTTTGCTTTATTTGCACTATATACACTCCGGGGGGATTATTAAATTTTCAATCCGACCCACCACTTTTTTGGAGTTCTTTTCTTTTTGCACATTTTTTTCATGTGCATCTGTACAACATATCTACATGGTGCAGCATATAAACAAGGAGTTTTTCCTCTGGAGCCAGTAGACTATCCCTCTTTTGAAGCTTTATTGCAACCCATGGCTTCTGTCTTTAAACTTCATAACCACCAGACCAAGTTGAGACGCACTTCCTTCACTATAAGAAGAAGAGAGGTTCCGCCTAGAAGTACTACTCTCATATGCTACCCCAAACCAAAGGAAACTGCATCCTCACCACCTCATCCGTGGAGAGCTATGTGTAAAGTGCTAGTGCAAGCAAATCCATTGTCTCTAAGAGTCATGCGTGTGTTGTTAAGTGCTCTACTTAGGCTCATCAAGATGACATATGCTTATAGCCTAGTGGACTTAAAGAATTAAGTCACCATGGACCTAAAAATCCTTAACCCTAAGCCCTATAAGATTCCTCTTATTGTTAGGTGGATTAAGATCTTAATCAAGCTCCATTTTCCAATTTAATTCCAGGCTAGTTTAAATGTAAACTCTAATCCAGGAAAAACTATACAAATGTTTACAAAGATGCTATTTACAAATATTTACACATGTGCAAAATTTTTGAAAAATGTGTTGAAACCACGGATGTATGCATGAGTGCAAGTTTTGCAAAATATGTACACAAATTTACACGAGGTTTTTGTAAACTTTTGATTTTCAAAACATTTTACAAAAATTTTGTACTATATACGTAGATTTTGATATGAAAATATTTACAAATCGTTTACACAAATTATTTTACAATCATTTGTACAAAAATAATTTGTATAAATAAATAGGTATGTGCAACAAGAATTTTATATACAAGGGAAAATTTTTAAATTTTATGGATTTTTAGCCATTTTATTTATTAACACACTCACACAAAGTACGAGTTATGGCTAAAGTATATATGAAATATATACACCCCTCTATACTTAGCTCGAACGATGTCCTCAGAGTGATCAAGAGCGATGAAGAAGACATAACTCGTGCTTAGTATAGGGAAGTGAAAAGGAATGGCTATATACAAATAGTCAAGGGATAGAATGAAGAGAACTCGGTGTTTCCCCCTATACCTAGGATCAAGTAATCCTAAGTATAGCAAGTTGTACATGAAGGGAAATCCGAGTGAATGATGTACAGGGTCTTCCCCCCCCCCCCATACTTAGGGTGAAATATCCCTAAGTACAGGCAGCAAAACAGGAGTAGAAAGAATCAAAAGAATACTCGAAAGTCCTACATCCCCCCTATACTTAGGGTAAAGTACACCCTAAGTATAGCAAAATCATAAGATGAGAAAAGGCATGTGGGACTAAAGAATAGAGTGATATAGACAACTAGATCTATACAGGTCGGAAGAACAGTGATAATCAGGCGCGAGATGCAATGGATGTGAGTCAAGAGACCACATCTCATGCAAAGTGAATAGGGGCAACATCAACGACCCGTGGCTCATGATCTAGATATGGCTTGAGCCGCTGGCCGTTCACTCGAAAGGTAGCATCAGAAGACAACTCATATATATCAATACTCCCATTGTCATGCACCTTCCTAACCAAATACGGTCCCTTCCATTTGCTCTATATCTTCCCTGGAAATAATCGAAGCCTAGCATCAAACAGCCATACTCTCTGTCCTAGCTCAAACTGCTTGTGGCTGATATGAGAATCATGCCACTCCTTCACTCTCTCCTTATAATGTAGGCTGTTTGAAAAGGCGGTATCACGAAGCTCCTCCAAGGCTGCTAACTCTACCCTCATCTGGTCTCCTACACTCTCTGGATCCAAAAGTATATCAGTGACTGCCCAAAGTGACCTATGTCTCAGCTCAACAGGTAAATGGCACGCTTGCCATAAACGAGGCGAAAGGGAGATGTACCCAAAGGAGTCTTGAAAGACGTTCGATATGCCCACAAGATCGAGTCCAAAAGCTGTGACCAATCCTTTCGGTCAGGGCAGACGACTTTCTGCAATATAGTCTTGATCTCCATGTTCGACACTTCAGCAAGACCATTCGTCTGAGGATGGTATGGAGTGGCAACTCGATGGTCTATGCTGAACTCGCTAGAAAGGGCCTTTACCTTGTCGTTGACGAAATGAGACCCCCCGTCAGATATCAATACTCTAGGTACCCCAAACCGTGAAATGATATTCCTCCTCAAAAATCTGCAAACAGTCCTAGCATCTGCAGTTCGGGCGGGGATGGACTCAACCCAACGACTCACATAATTCACGACCAACAGAATGTACTCAAATCCCTGACTCTTAGGGAATGGACCCACGAAATCGATGCCCCATGCGTCAAAAACCTCACAGAAGTGTATGGGCTGCATCGACATCATATCACGTTGTCCACAAGTGCCCATCCTCTGACAGTCAGTACACCTCTTCATGAACTCATCAGAGTCCTTGAAGAGAGTAGGCCACCATAGGCCGGATTGGAGCACTTTCTGTGCCGTTCTCCTCCCTGAGTGATGTCCACCTGCCTCTAGCTTGTGGCAGTAAGTAAGGACGCTGTGGTGCTCCTCCTGAGGAATGCACCGACACCAGATACTAGCCCCTCCCTCATGGTAAAGTACGGGATCCTTCCAATGGTAAAACTTGGCCTTCGCGAGGAAGGTCTCAAGTTTCTGCCTGGGCCAATCTTGTGGAACTTTCTTGGCGACAAGATAGTTCACAATATCGGTATACCATGGGAGCGAGGCGACAGCAAGGATCGCCTCATCTGGGAAGGTCTCACAAATAGGGTCAATCTGCCCAGAATCCTCAAGATACTCCAATCGGGAGAGATGATCCGCCACCACATTCTTGACTCCAAGCTTATCCTTAATCTCTATATCAAGCTCCTGGAGTAGAAGGATCCATCTGGTCAATCTAGCTTTGGCATCCTTCTTTGCCGTGAGGTACCTGATGGCGGTATGATAAGTAAAGATGGTCACTCTAGATCCAATGATGTAAGATCTGAACTTATCTAAGGCGAATACGGCTAGCATCTCCTTCTCAGTGACAGTGTAGTTCCGCTGCGCGGCATCCAATGTACGGCTAGCGTAGTGAATGGCAAATGGGACTCCTTCCCTCCTCTGTCCCAGCATGTCCCCCACGGCAAAATCGGAGGTGTTCGTCATGATCTCGAATGGGAGAGACCAATCAGGTGGCTGAAGGACAGGAGCCTCTATCACACAGCTCTTAAGAGTCTCAAACAACGATAGACACCTGTCATCGACAAGGAACTCGGTGTCTTTCGTCAGCAGATCAGTCGACGGTTGGGCAATCCTTCTGAAATCATGAATGAATCATCGGTAGAATCCGACGTGCCCCAGAAAAGACTGTAGCTGCCGCAAGTTGGATGGTGCATTGAGTTTGCTAATGACATCCACCTTGGCCGGATCAACCTCCATGCCCCTGTTGGAGATGATGTGGCCAAGCACCGTCCCTTGAGTCACCATGAAGTGACTCTTCTCCCAAGATAATACCAGGCAAACCTCTATGCATCGCTGAAGGACTCGGTCTAGGCAGTCAAGACAAGAATCGAATCCATCGCCGTAGACCGAGAAATCATCCATGAAGACCTCCAAGCACTCCCCCACCATGTCCGAAAAGATAGACAACATGCATCTCTGAAAAGTCGCAGGGGCATTGCATAGCCCAAATGGCATGCGTCTGAAGGCGTATGTGCCGAAGGGACAGGTGAAGGTGGTCTTGTCCTGGTCCTCGGGCGCGATGGCCACCTGACTGTAGCCGGAGTACCCATCCAAAAAGCAGTAGTGGCTCTTCCCTGCCAGTCTCTCAATGATCTGATCTATAAAGGGCAGGGGAAAATGATCCTTCTTGGTGGCCTGGTTGAGTCGTCTGTAATCTACGCAGACCCGCCAAGAAGTGGGTACCCGGGTAGCGATCTCCTCTTCAGACTCCGTGACAACAATAGTGATGCCCGTCTTCTTGGGCACCACATGAAATGGACTGACCCACTTGGAGTCGGAGATGGGGTAGATAAAATCGACGCTCCACCACTTCGAGATCTCCTTCATGACAACCTCTCTCAGATTCGGGTTCAGCCGTCGCTGGAACTCACGCGACGTCTTTGCCTCATCCTCGAGATAGATGTGGTGAGAGCACAGAGCCGGACTGATCCCCTGGAGATCTGCTACACTCCATCCTATCGCCTTGTGGTTCTTTTCAAGAACCCCCATCAGATGGGATTCTTGCTCTCCAGTCAAATCAGCGGAGATAATGACTGGGTACATCTTATGCTCACCCGCAAGGAACTTATACTTCAATGACGCTTGTAGTGGCTTCAGCTCTGGACAAATCGATGCTGGCAAATCTGGCTTCTGAAGAATCTGAGTGTATGCTGCCAAATCTTCTCGGGAAAATGAGAACTCTCTCTCACAAACTGGATCTGGAGAAGGCTGCTCAACTGGACGGTCTCTGCTCTGCATGGCATCAACATCCTCCCTAGTTGTAGGCTGAATAGAATTCATATCTGGTATAAGCTCATCAAACCCTGCCCAATCAAAATCTGACTCCGAGGGATCTGTATCATCATCACAAAATAACTCTGTCTCGCGGTCGAGAACTGAATCTGTCGACTGAAAAGTATCCTGGACCAGGAATGCGCTCTCCAAGCTCTCCTCTGCCGGCGTCTTTGCATCAGCGGTCTCTAAGGGTGAGAGGATGGTCTGTGCGTCTGGATCTGCCCAAACTGCCTCATCATCTGTAATCACAAAATTGCAGTCCTGGTGGATGTCTGGCCCTGCAACTGTCATCTGCTCTGAATCTGTGCTCGGCTCTGAGCAAGCTGAATCTCTGGCTCTGATGTCCTCGACCATCTCTATTTGTACACTCTCGCCCTCGACGCGAAAGTATACCTTCCCGCTATCATGTTCGGTCACTGCCTTGGCTGTGGCCAAGAACGGGCGACCTAGAATGATGGGGGTATCGGTCACAGACTCAGGGATTCCATGTCCAACACAAAGAAGTCCACGAGGAATTGCAGGCCCTGAATCGTGACGACAACGTTTCTCAGCAACCTCTTCAGCCTCTTGACAGATCGAGCAGCAAACTGAAGGACTGTCCTGCTCTGTCGTAGAGTGCCCAACTCGAAGCGGTCGAGAAGGGCTGCCGGAAGTAGGTTGATCGAAGAACCGCTGTCTAATAGAGTGCGGTCGAACCTCTGCTCTCTGATATGGCATCTGACATATGGGGCTCCTGAATCTGGTCTCTTGGCCAGCAGACGGTTCTGAATCACGAAACACATGGCTCTGGTCAGCACATGGATCTCTGACTGGTGGTTCCTCCTCTTCCTCCTAATTGTAATCCTGTCTCTGAGCGATCTCTGGAGTAGAGGAATGTGCTGCAAGGCCTCCTGAAGAGTCAGCTGAATGTGGAATCGGTCGATCATCTGCTGGATGAACTCTTCCTGCTGCTTCTATTTTTGATTTTCTATTTTCTTCCCCTTCCCCATGTGAAGTGCTCGTGGAAAGGGGATCACAGGGTCCTTCTCAGATGAAGGACTAGGAGAGGGTTTAGGCTGCTCAAGCACAACAGAATCCACGCATACATCATCATGCACCACAGGTGGATCAGAATAAAATAAACCCTTTTCTTTATTGCCAGATAAGTCATGAGATACATGAACAGATGGAAAGACTACAGGACTAGCAGAAGTAGAAATGGTGGCATCAGCACTACCCTCGGCAGGTCGACTCGCGGCATCAGTACCGCACTCTGGCTCGGCAACAATGGTGGCATCAGTACTACCTCCTCTGTCTGGTGAAGTGACGGCCTCAGTACCGTCGGTGGGATCAACATCCATGGTGGTGTCAGCACCACCGTCATCATCTCTCGCGGCATCAGTATCGCGCTCCTCCTCGCCTGGCGCTCTGGAAGTGGCCTGGGGATGTCGCTCAGACGAGGCACCGCCTGCTGGCATCCTACCGCTCCTAAGTGTGACAAAGTCAGTATCAAACAGATATGCAGACATATCACCAAATATATCACTAGGAGTGGCATACTCTGTGAAATCTACCTGCTCAGATTTCCTCTTCAGGTTGTTCAGGTTCGGCTCAATCTGGGCAGGGATGGCAGCCTTCCCTCTCACGATCTCCCGCACCTCCTATCGGAACTCATCCATCTCCCGTCTGAAAGTAGCCTGCTGATCGGTCAGGAGGCGAGCTATGTCTTCTAAGGCAGGGTTCTCATAGGATGGCCCATGAGAATCTGACGGGTAGCCTCGCTGGTAGTGAGGTTGCTGCTGTGGCTGGTGCTGCAGGTGAGAGGGGTACTGCTGTGGATGAAACTGCGGCTGAGGCTGATCACGCCTCCAAGAATGTCTCTGTTGATAGGGACGAGAACCATACTGTGAAGACTGCTGCTGCTGCTGGTGCTGGTACACTGGGGGTTGCTGCTGCGGCTGCTCTCGCTGATGGTCGTACTGGCCACCCTGACCTGAAGGCTGCTGCTGGGAACTGGCACCTCCGGCTGACCAATGGAATTCGGGATGGTCTCGTCAGATACCGGGCTGGGGTCAGTCGTGCCAAATCCCGTTGACGTCCATCAACGGCTCAGGCTCATAAGAGAGTGGCGGGAGTACTGCCAGAGGCTGATCCGGCTGGTAAACCACCATCTGAGTGTTTAGGGATGGTGGTGCTTGGTAGTAAGCATGCGGTTGTTGGTACGGCTCCTCCTGTACAAGGTGGATCTGTCTAGGCTGGCTGGAGCTGGAGTGCTGGGACGAGCTGCCACTGCCACTCGGATCTCCTCGTGACTGAAGACGGGGCTGAGAAGCCGTCTGTGCCTCCTGGAGACACATGATCTGTGTCTTCAAGTCACTCAGCATCTATGCCATCAGATCCATCTGTGAAATGCTCTGGCACTGCTTCTTCTCTATAATATCCATCCGGTCCAGCTTCTCAGTGATGATGCCCATGTCGGTGATCGTGGATTCGGCCTCTGCTTCTGCCGCCGACAAAGTAGAAGGACCGGCATCGACCTGTGCTATCCTCTGGTACTGCACGGACTGTGGCTGGGGGCGTCCCTGAGTGTGGAGTCTGGTCTGGGACATCACTGTATAGTTTTCGGCCATCTCCTCATAGATGACCCAGACCTGATCATGATCCTTGGCGAAGTAGGACCCGCCACAAGAAGCGTTCACCAGGCCCTGCAGCTCTGGTGTCAACCCGCAAAAGAAGCTCTGAACAAGGTTCAGCTTCGAGATGTCATGCTGCAGGCATCTGTCTATCAACTCTCGGAACCTCTCACATGCCTCATGAAACTGCTCGTTGGGGAGCATAGAGAAGTTGTTGATCATGGCCCTCGCTGCGCTCGTCCGCCCGAGTGGATAGTACTTGTTCACGTACTCGGTGCGGAGCTGCTCCCAGGTGTACAAAGATCTCCCTAAGTGCTTCAGCCAGTTGGCTGCTCTGTCTGCCAAGGAGAAAGGAAAAGCAATCATCTTGATGGTATCCTCGTCCACCTGACGGTCGTGGACGGTGTTGCATATCATCTCGAACTCCTATAGATGAAGATGGGGGTCCTCAGTGGCGAGCCCATGGAACCGGGGTAGAAGCTGAAGAGTGTTCGGGGGGAACTTGAAGTCCCCTACGATAGCTGGTAGTACGACCCAACGATGTGTCAAAGTCGATTCGGGATTGTGCAACTCCCGCATCAGTCTCGGAGGCTCTGCTGCTGCTACGGCTGCTGTTGCGGCTGCGGTTGCTGCCGAATCACCGGGTATCCTCGGTCCGTCTCCTGGGCCGCGCTGCTCGCGGTTGGCTCTCA